>VZTF01002641.1:659807-828869 GCA_013397755.1 Cnemophilus loriae
CGGGCGGCGCTGGGAGGGCACGGAGGTCGGAGTGTGGCAGCAGAGATAAGTGTGACCAGCACTGTGGAAAACTGCCAGGAACTCTCTTGACTTCATAGCATTTCTGCTGTCTGGGGAAATTGCATAAAACACATGTCAATTTTATTTTTATAGTTACTTTTTTGGTGTATGAAGAACAACACACTATTCCAGTTGAAAGTGTTTTAACTTTTAACCATTTTTTGCTTGTGTTCAAGGAATATATAAATACTCTTATATTAAAATAGATATTCCTGCTTAGTATAGATAAAGCAATATTTTATATCATCTATATATTCTATATTTGCCTATAAAACAAAGACTAAGACACAGCCATAACTAGCAACTGTTTCAACATATTTTCAGACTTTTGCCATAATAGAATATTACCAAGAAACTGAACCGTCATTCAGATGAGAGTTGAAATTCAAGTCAAGCAGGTATATTTTTTTTCCTTCCCAGGAAGAGTTGTGGTCATTTTAGACAAGATCAAAAAGTTCAGTCCTCCCAACACCAAATTTTGTGATTTTTTTTTTTTTCTCTTTTGCCAAGATATTCAGTCAAAACATTTTGGCTGCAAGGAAAGGGGTTAACAACTGTTAATACCTTTCAACTGCAAAGATTTCCATCACGATCATTTCTTGACTATGTGAATTTCATGTCTTAGAAAAGTATCTTAATTTCAGATTGAATACAATAGTTCAGCACTATAATTACAGCCCCCCCTCCTCCCTTTTCCTTCTCTTATGGAAATAAAATTCATAATTCTTCCTGTCATTTTTACATATCATACTCATGTCACCAGGAGTTTTAAAGTTTCTTTTTTTAAGGTAGTTACTGGTGGTATAATGAAAGAGAGAAAATTAATTTCCTGCAGTTTGAATCAAAGTGCCCTAGTGTCTCAAGATGCAATGTTATAGTAAAACTGTAAAGTTAATGGAATATTAAAATCTGTCAGTTGAGCTTCACAGGGAAAAATAGTACATCATCTGAAGATTGAGAGCGTGATGGTAAAAGGGGCTATGTATTTCACCAATTAACTGCTCAAAATTAAAATGAGAGAGGACCTGTCCTTTCTGTTTACAGAAACAAGAGCTGTATTGCAACAATTAAAAGCTCCTTCTCATTTTCAGATAAATGATAATTACTGATTCTTTTTAGACATCATATGACAATAACGGTGCTCCAAACACAAACAGTTTTTCCATGCCTTTGCTGGAGTGATTAAAATGTTGAAGGCATCCCAGCAAGTCCCTAAGCTCCTTGACAGCTGTCATTGCTATTGAACACAACTATAACAGCCAGAGAGAGCTTTATTGGTAAACTGTTCTGCTTTGCCACAAAGGCAATCTCACAGGCATCTGCTGCCATATTTCGGAGCTTTTTTCCTTCCCTCTCAGACAGAGCCGGTGATTCGGTGCCATGTGCGATCTCTCCCTCTTCATCAATACCGTTTGGTGAGGCTTGTGCCACCAGAGCTCAGGAGGTTTTGTTTCCAGGAAAATGAGCAAGGAAAATACATTTTTGCCGAGTATAATGGCCTCTTTCTGCGCTAGTCATGTGCAACAATGGAGCTGAAGGCTTTTCAATAGGGAGTGGTGTGACTTCAGTGTTTAAATATAAATGCACAGAGTTTTTATGAGAAGTGCTGTACCCTTCCAATTTACATCTTTTTTTTTATGGTAGGCAGAGGAGAAAGCTTCACCACAATGAGCTGCAGGCTCAATAAAGACAGGTCAGACGGCCCCACGTCTGGCTGAGCGCCGCGCGCAGCCACAGCTCCAGCACTGCCAGAGCCCCCTGCCAAAGGCAGCCCCTCTTCCTCGGCTCCCTGAGCTGCCCTGGCCCTCACATCCCTGCACCCCAAAGCTTTCATCTCCACAAAGCCCCTCAGACAGTGGAAAGCACATTTGCTCTACTTTCTCTATTCTACAGACAGCAAACCGAGGCACAGTGAAACAAGGTTACCTGCTCAAGGTCCCCCAGGCAGCCTACGACACGGCTGGGAGCCGAACCTCAGCTTCCCAAATCCCTTGTTTAACTGGGAGGCTGTTCCTGGCCTCTCTGAATGGCCTGTCCCAGTATCTCACCTGCACCCCAGGCAGACCGAACATCACAAGTTCCCCAGTGGCAGGTAACGCTGTCCTACACCCTGTACCCAGCTCAGCCACCCTCTGCAGGTCCCCACATTCCCCAAGTCCCTTACCAGCATATCCCAGTGTAGGCTCTTCCAGTACCTACCCCAGTTACATTTAACACCTCTTCCTTCCTCCCTTCCCCACGCTTCTACATTTGGATAGCCGTGTAGCTGCAGGAATGTACCTGCAGAAGGCGGCTTCAGGTATCAGGAGGGACACAGTGTCCCCGGGAGCAGAGGGAGGGAGGCTGGGACAAGAGCTAGGATTAAGCTGTGCAGAATATTTCAGACAGGAAAGAAGTGATGGAGCCGAGATGTGTCAAAAACTTTTGGATGTTTGTGCTGTGTGCACCTGGAATGATAACCAGATTGGTAGAGTATGGGTTTCATCTGCTAATAGGTGAAATACTTTTTGGCTTCCACCTTTAGTGGAAAATGGGAAATCAGGAAAGAATGATGTCAATCACAAAGACAAGGACTACTGCAATATCTAAAATTTGTATACATCTCTGGGTGCTGAAAGCAGTTAAAATCAACCTGTACTTATACAGTTCTAATAACCCAAAAAGAAATCTTAAGAACAGCATGATTCGAACAGACATAAAAGGAATTTTTATTCTCTCAGTACAAATAGTGCGATTCTTCAAATCTCTTTGCATAAAGCTGTAAGCAATTCTCTTTTCTGAAGGAATCACTGCCTGAACAACACTTTTAAGTTAGAAAATTATGACGTCTTTCCTATGTTCTTCACCTTTAAATCTGTCAGACTACTACTATCCATTTTAGACTATTGTGTTCATTCATGTGTGCAGACACATACATTGTGTCATGGAGACTGCAGCACGTTCTTTCCTGTTTGGTGTTTTTAAATATAAAAGTTATTCAGACCACAATGATCTATTTACTGTTCACTGAAATATATAAAGCTTTATCCAGCATTGAAATGCATTCGTGCTTGAGGTGCAGTGTGAGAGCTGCTCAGCAGCACAATGGAACACAAGAACTAGAGCTGGTTAGAAAATAGATTTTATGTCCTCCAAAACAGTCCAAGATTTCTTCTTCTTTGTTGTTGCTGCTGTTCTGAGTCAGGGCAAAAAGCTGTATTTCTAAATGTTTTCACTTGATCCAATTCTACAGGAGGGAAATTATTTGTTTGATATATCAGTTCACTTTTATGTAAGACTTGTATTTGAAATAAAAAGCATTTTATAGCTGTATATTTGCACTTCAGAAATGACAAAACCTGGTGCACTTGGATTCTCACCAAGTTCCCACTCCCTTTTTCTTTGTCCAGTCCCCATTTTGTGAAGAAGGGCCATTTTGTCAAAGTACTGTTTTCTACATAGGATCTGCTATTTCAAAAGAGAGGAAAAAACCCACCAGATTCAGGTAAACAGAAGAGTCTCTGAGCAGTTAAAACTGACAATCCACACAGTTAGAATGCAAGCATGGGCCCTTAGCACTCATTCTTCCCTAACTGCCAAATACAGCCAGTAACTTTTTACAACCTGCAAGAGGTATCTAAATGTTTTTAGGTGCTCCCAAGAGATCCCCTAACCCCTACTTTCAGATCTGTTCATTTCACAGTTATGAAGCCTCATCTTAAATTTTAGACTATCTCAAAATGCTCCAGGAAATTCAACAGCATCCCAAAGAACCAGTCCCACAGAGGGTTAAAAAAAAAAGTGAACAGAAGTACTGTTGCATTAAAATAAATGGCTAGCAAGTGGTCTAAATAAAGCATTTGTATCTGATGCCTGAAAACAGATTTGACTGAAAAGGTATGCTTTCAGACTAAGAAAGCAGAAAAAACTAATTAGACAAGAAGCAACCGTGAACAAACATGTTAGCAGAATCAATAACTGGAACTGATCAGCTATTTCTTTAATTGTGCCAGCTGGGCTCTAGCGATGTGCTTAGAGGAGCATAATTACCCGTTTCAGTTGTACAGCAGAGTTCTTTTTCTTTCCCTATTCTTTTATTCACCCTCCTTTCTTTCTTTTTACGTTAGGAGCTGGTCATATGCCATTAGAGAAAGAAAAACAGGGTTGAGAAATTAGTGGAAAATGGGCCATCTTCATACATTAGACAATATTATATGAATAATTAGAAGTAGCCTTAAACAGTTATACCAAATGTAACTTAATAAGAAAGTGAGTCATGAAGGCAGCGTAACTCATTTCTTAATGTGAAGGGACATTGTGTGTGCTGTGTGCAAAGCAGCGCTGCAAATAAAATAAAATGAAATAGGGACCGTTCTCTCTCCAATTTGGACATGCGTACCAGGGATTGTTCTAATTTGTAAGGCTGTGACTGATCCAGGCACAGAGTTCTGCTGCTAAAGCACTGAAGTCCACGCTGTACAGCTGCCTACTACTATTAGAAAGAAATCAGGACAGATATAAAATAAAGCACAGAAAGGAGAGAGAAGCGTAGAGGAAAGAGAGAAGGGGCTCACTGATTAATTAACAAGCCAAAAACACCAACCCACCCTTCCTTGACTGATGTTTACCCATCTTTAATTGACAGCAAAACAAAAGATTTAATAACTACAAGGCTCTTATGTGCAGCTCCATGGAAAATCCATAGCAGCACAGAGGAAGCTTGGCTTTTTTGATCTGTAGCAATGGCTAAATGGGTCTTCATTAGAGCGATGGCTGCCCCAAAAAGTGAAAATTAAAAAGTGAAATATACATTTAATCAGCAACAGCCTAATATATCAAAAGCACCAGCCTATCCCAACCAGGAGCCTGATGCAAAACACATTGACGTGAGTAGAAAAAAGATTCATGCCCCACAAAAGCTCGAGCTCAGAAACTTGTCCAAAGCTGATCTAAACCCTTTATACAGCTGAAAGCCTCAGAAAACCACGACTGGTCCTATTTTCTGGTTTCATGCAGGTCAGCTCCCTGTTCCAGAAGCGGTCCTACTTGGCGGCATGACCAGAGGAGCCCAGCGCTGTGCTGGGAGGGCAGGGTGGCGCAGCTGTCCCCACCCCCTGGCAGGGCTCTGGGGCACTCTCTCCAGCACCAGCCACCTCTGCCCCCTCTGACCATGGCATGGCCTCTGAACACCGACCACGCCTGCTTTCTGCAGCCCTGCTGAAGCTGCAAACTGCCTGCTCAAGGGGAAAAGCCCCTGGAGTGATGTAGGAAGCTGAAGGGAAGTAGAAGTAGGAAAGAAGTGAGATGCTTTGGGATTGAGATGTAAGAATAGGCACCGGTAGCAGCCAGCATCTCTCACCCAAACCTGAGGCTCAGGACTAAATTCCTGGGAAAGCCATGGAGGGATGCTGCTCACAGGGGTCCCTACAGCTGTAGGTCATCCCCAAAACCCAGCATAATGCATTCAACAGCAGCAGTCCAGGCTGGCTTGTGTATGCCATGAGGCTTGTGCAGGGTGGTGTTTTATCTGAGACACGTATTTCTATGCTTATAATTTTCCTAGCTGAAGTCATTTAGCTTTATTGTGTGGCATATATGTCTCTTGATATGAAAAAGAAAGTTTTGTGAGGCAATATTCAAAGGGACCTGCATTTATGGGGGCAGTTACGTCTGGCAGACGTCAGTTCTTTACAGAGAGGAGTAGCAGGGTTCAGAGCTAATTAGGGAAATTATAAAACAAAAAGGTATTCTCTAACAAGAAAAGATTCTTCAATCAGGAACAGTCAATCATACTGACAAAGAAAATAATTTAAGATTACTTGCAGAGAGAATAAAAATGCATTACATGGGGTTAAGTTGCAACAATGTTCATGTTATCTTTTAACATAAGTTGCTGTATAGGCACTTAGCATTATATAATACACAGAATATTGTAACAGAAGATCTCAGTTTCATCTTTCAGCCTTTCAAAATGTATCTAAGTTCCTGATCATTTAAATCTTTGCTGATTATTCATCACTACCACATTTTCAGAAAGGAGATGCTAAATTAGCTACTTACTATGGATGATATTCACTATGCTGCTGAGTGCAGTCACAGAACAAGCCTCACAGAAGCAGTGGATGATAAAGCTTTCTGTGCTCATCCTAGGTATGATGAGCTCCATTTCAGCACCAAGCAGCCTGGCACAAAGGGTGGTCACGAGGCCAGGCTGAGGAAGAATGGAAGTATCAGCTGTTAGCAACAGCTATGAGCCCTAATACAGGTGATACAGAGAACTGTTCCAATGGCTTCATCTTCAAACAGCCTGATCAGGACAAAAGAAATTCAGAAGGGAGAAATTTGCCCCAAATTAAATTAAGGCATTGATTAGATTTCACCGGAACCCATTTCTTGCACTGACAGCAGACGCGCTTTGGCTGTCCCTCACTGGGCCCAGTTAAGGTTCATTTCCACAAATCATATAAGAGAGGCAAAGACAGCAGAGCTCTGCTCAGGATTGCCCTAGCTCCAGGAAGAACTCATGCCTCCACTGCTAGCCCATGCCTGTGCCTTGGTGGAGTGTCCCAAGCAAGCTTTGATGAGCTCAGAGCAGCCTGGAGGAGAATGCTTGGGAAAGAGTGAGATGAAAGATTTCCCCCTCCTTCCTGTCAGCAGACACTCCTTTACTCCTGTCCAGTGCAGGTGGCCTTCACAGGCAGGGAGGAGATGTTTGGAAGGCTCAGGCAGAAGAAGAGTCCCTGGGAAGCCTCTCGGGAGGCAGCAGGCAGGAGGGACACTGCTCCCTGCATCCAGAGCTCAGGAGAGCGGGCTGGCTGTGCCGCTGCACTGCTGCTGAAAAGCAAACCTGAAGGCAACAGATTTTCCCCTTATCTTCGAACAAGTCAAAAATTCCTTTTTGCCTTCATATTACTGCTGTTGGCCTCAGAGGCTCCAGCTGGAATCAGGTCTCCTCGTCCCATCACACGTCCCTGTGTGCCCACAGGCACTGCTCTACCTTAGAGTTACAGACCCCCTCTCCTAGGGTTTGCACCTAACAGGACCAGACAGACCAAATTAACATCAGTCCTACTTTCCAAATAGGAAGCCATTACACAGAGGGATTTCAGTAGGAGCTGGGAAATGTTTCTAAAGTATGGCTTTCAAGCTTTCTGGGTCTCAGAAGCAGAATAAAACTCTACTTTCTCCTCCTATAAAAATACAGTCTTGACTTTGGAGTAACTTCAGAGCCTGAGATACAAAGGGAGCATTTGGCCTCATCCAGAGCATGAAACCCAGTCCCAGTCACACAGTCTGCTCTAACAACCGACAGGCTTTTACATATCTAAATGCCAAGGTGAGCATTTACTGTGAAAGGGAAAATGTTTTAAAAACCAAAATAGCTCTGAGAACTGTTAAGCAAAGCTGTCATCGGTAAATTATTCCTTTCTGCTGTTATATTTTTTTCCCCTCCTGTAGTATGATCGGAGACCTAAGTGCAGCAGTCAATACATAGTAATCAGGCTAATGATTGTCTAATAGCTAAATTAGAAGAGTGACTCTTAATCATGCAATTGATGCCAGTAGTCTAGCACTGAAATCCAGACACGAAAACTCTTTGATTACACTTCACTTTTTTAAAGACCTAATTAACTTTTATAAGACTTCTTGATTTTTAAAATATCTTGAGCAAACAGTATATCATGAAAGCTCTATAGAAAGCACCAATTGTTTCACTGACGTATCACTTGCGTGGTCTACGAAGATGGTGGACCTTCACGCGAAACTTAAAATTACGGAGCCCAGCATCATATATAATGTTACAAATCTTTTGATATTTGTATTAATTTTCTATAAACCTAACGTCCCTAATAAATGCATTTTAAATGGTCTTGCAGAAATACAATCCATTAGGTCCTATGTAATCTACTCTTGGACCGTCTTATAATGAACCCTAAGTGAATTTGTTCAGTTGAAACTCAGAAAAAAGGTAAAGGGAAAATGGAAAAAAATAGTATAATATAACCAATATAAAACATGGACAAAAAGACAAATGAGCCTGTGCAGTCTCCCTTCTGTGCACTAATATATTTGATTAGTCATGTACTGGTTCTATCACTCATATTAGAAAGAACTTCCATTAAATTAGGGTGATTTCAAATCCTTTATTACAAATCTGTAATTCTACTAATGAAATAGGAATACAGAGATCCTAATCTTAAAAACAAAATCTCGCAATCTACTTTGCTGAAATTGACAATGCTGAACTGACAATGGAACAGGGGAACCGTCTGGCCTCAAATAAGATTGTAGTTCTTGTTGCCACAAAGAAAAGAAAAAAAAAAAACCACAAACACCTCAAAATCCAAAACAAACAAACAAACAAACAAACACCAAACTATACATATCCTACCAGGGAGTTGCTTGCAGTCTGGATGATCTTGGAGACTTCCTGCCAGAAAAGCATCCCAGAAACCAGGAGGAATTTACCGTAGTAAAAAAGAAATAAGCTATAAAACCTACATCTAATGCTCACTGAAATCGGTGGGCTGTCTTTTAGATGAATATAGGAAAAAAAATGAGTGCAATTAGTGCAGCTAGAGACCACTCTTCTTACTTAGAAAAGTATTTCTGTTGGCTTCAAGCAAACCAACTGCATGGCTACAGCAAGCAGGACTTGGCCCATCACTGCTGGAGAGAGGCAGGGAACACAATGGCAACTCAGAAAATTCCTTCAAGGGAAGGGGCAGAGAAGAGATTTAACATGCTTTTCCCTTACCTACACACTGAACTTCCTGAAGTTTTGACACTCTCTTCAGTCACATCCAGCACGCTTTCCATCATGGGGAGACTGCAATGCACCCCTCTCATTTTAAAATAAATTTGGATCACTCTCCATCTGCCTAGATAATGAAAACAAGATCCTCAGGTACTACAGCATTTCAGAAATCAGATAGTGAACTGAAATCATATGTTTCATGGATTAGTCTCTCTCTGAATCAATTAATGTTGGGTATTTTGTTGGAAAACTGACCCAGATTCCATACATTTTTTTTAATTACTGGAAAATCACTTCATCCAATTCTCCAATTATGGATGACATATTTCATCGTTGTTCAATATTAAATCATAAAGGAAAAAAGAAATTAATGGTGAGGTGTAGGAGTTTGCATTTCACATCTCTGTACTGACTGCAGAATTTTATGTGATTAGTCTGATGGGTCACTGAATTACCTTCAGATTACTAAGTCTACAATTCAAAAGCATTTCTTCTATTATTATTACTTTAAAATTCAGTCTCCTGTTTTTTTAACAAAGATGCAAGTCAAAATAGAGTTTTATAATATGTTATAATATGTTTTCCCTGGCCCCCTGCCTGCAGTTGTTTGGATAGCTGGCAGAGCATGGTATCTGACAGTACAGAAACAGTGTGGATAGTTTGCCATTCCTATGGGGATCTATCTTTGGCAATAAATTTGGACTGAATGTCTGTTAGCAGAGTGTGTCAAAACTGTGCCAAAAGCACTTTTGGACATATAATAATAATAAATGAGTGTTGCACTGCATTAGTAGGGGAATTCTAATACAAGTTGTCCATCATTTTGCAGTAAGTTCTTTACCATGTTAGCGAATTTATGTCTCAAAATAAATTAACCATATCAAGTACTTCATCCCACAGGTTCAGTAAAGTAAACATACGTAAGTCTAGGTAACTTCCATGCCAACAGAACAATGCCCACGTCCCTGCACATTCCCTTAACACACAACTCAAACAAACACAAATCTCAAGGCTAAATCCATGGCTGGAGCAGGAGGGCACAGTAGAGCACAACCCACAGAGCTGGGCAGGCTCTGAGCCGCCTGCAAGCCTGGGGCTTTTCAAAAATCCTCAGCTCATGTGGTAAAGGCTCCCTCCACATTCCACTATTCTGACTCTGGAACAGCCAGTCTAAAAGGGCTTATCTTTATACAGCTTTCCACTCTGAAGCAGAAATGTAGACAATAAATCTCAGTTGGAAAAATACTACTTAATTGCTATGAGAACCATGCCAATCCTTCACGGTATAGCAGCCAGTGTTCGGAAAATAGGTACCTGTTCAAAGCAAACAAACATATCAGAAATACTGGGTATTTATTGAAAAGCCTCATAAATATAAGAATAGGTGAAGACCCAAAAGCATTTTGTCATCTCCAAATTCTGAGAGCATTTGTGAGAACAGGTGATAGCAATCCAAAGATGCTGATGTTTGGCACGCGTGATGGCACCATCAAACGATCACTACACACAAGCAGCAGCCCAAACAATTGTTACACTTATGGAAAATTTACACCATAATCTGCAGGTGGAAGATTCGGAAAGGACTTAATTTAGAAAATGGAGGTCACCAAAATCCAAACTTGCAAAAGAAAACACACATTAGTTTTAGCTTCTTTTTTTAAGCACACTTATGCAATTTTTTCTTTTAGAAGCCAGGACAGTTATGCACAAGCTCAGTAACATCCCTGAATAAAGCAATATGTGGCTGGAAGTCCATGATTCAGCTTTCACCCCATAGCTTTCTTATTATATGGTCATGATATGACATGAGAAATGTTTTACAATATTAGGCTTAAAATGCTGGCCAAAAGAATCAAAGACTCATCCAGCTTTAAGGAACATCATGAATTCATCCTTTCAAAGCCAACAGAAGTTACAGGTGAGCCTGCTTGCCAAAAAGCCTGGTTTTAAATCTGCTTAAATCTGGATTGCAAAATGCTCGTGTTGGAGCAGTGACTTGCATGCACTGACTCCCTAGGGATGGCCTGAGGGGTGCATGCAGGGAGGCAAATTGGCTGAATCAGGAACATGGCACGTCCTGCCTTTGCCAAGAGGTGTCTTCCAGAGGTATCACAGAGCCAGGAGCAGCATGGGAGGGTGGGTTTGAGATGGCATAATTAGCAATGCACCTTGCACAGTAACATGGCCTATGGACAGCAAAGTTACCTGGAATTTCTGCTGTGCTGTGTACAGATAAGCACTTTTCCCAACCTGAAACACTAAGGAGAGAATTCCTTTCCACTTAAAAAAAGCTCTCTGCATATCTTCTCAGGAAGACACTGGCAAGAGATCCACATGGTGTATGAGACAGGCTGGGACTCTCCTCCACCCAGGTAAGAGCAGAAACCTTCTGAGAGAGACTGCAGAGTGCAGGTCTGAATGGAGCAGCAGGCAGGCAGCGAGCCAGGGTGCAGCTGTGATTGATGTGCACTCTGTGTGCTTTGTGCCTCGCTCTGTGATATTTCTAAGGGAAATTCTTCAGAGCAGTGACTGGCACATCAGCGGTGCAGCTTCCCTCACCAACAACGGGAGCTGCACAGCTCAGCTCTCAGTCCCACTGGAAGGCACAGAGCACAGGGACCCTCAGACCTCTGTCTAGATGTGGGCTAGGGTTGGCAAATGATATATTCAGGAATAACAGCTCAGCACCACATAGTTTTTATTTGTATAGGTGTTTTTCTTTCTTAACTTATTGTGCCAAGGAGGTGATGGTGAGGGTTGTACTGTGGCAAATGGCACCAAAGTCAGCAAGAAAGGCAGGGCTGGGACCTCCCTCCACAGCTCAGGCAGCAAAGGGTCGCTCACAACGAGTCCAGGGGGGCTGACACGGAGCACAAGGAAACCACACCTGCCATTAACAGGCATCCAGTAGCAACCAGCAGGAGGAACCCACCTGTTAAAACACCACTGCCACTGGGTGATGAAAATGGCCACAATTTTCACACAGCCCTGATTTTACTCCAGGAGTAGGCACCTCTTAGGTCTGCTTTGAGGCAGCATGGTTGTGTGCTGCCTCCTACTACAGCAAAATGGGGAAAAATTTAGTTTAACTCTACAGTGGTAATTTTTAAGGTGTTTTTTTAAGGCTATAAAACACCCTTCCTCATGTAGTAGGCATAAATGTACATCAGCACTTAAGATGTTGGTTCAGCCAATGGAGATGGAGTAATTTTATTTCAATAAATGGTATTTTTCAATGGTCTCAGATGAATATTTGTATTTCTCATAATGGCTGAGGAGGGAAAAGTCAAAATGTTACGCTGTGAGAGCACTCTCATTATCTTTTCTTTAAAAATACTGTTATTTTAATTGAGACTCAACTTTCTGCAGAAAAAGCTGCACATTTCTAAAATACATTTTTTTTAATGCTAAAGAACAAAGAGCAGACATCTGAGTGAAAGTCACATTGTTTCCACTTTTTCATCTGAACAAATATACTGACTTACTGTGCCTTGAGGAAGGCTATGAAGGATGGAGTGCTGTGACTCAGATGTTCCCAAGGATTCTTCTGGACATCTGTTATAAAGCTCTTGGTGATACTGAAGGATTGGTCTCTAGCACTCCACCTCAGTTCCATTTTTCTATGGTCACCATGTGACCAATCTCTTTCTGTTGTACTCTGACACTGATTTAAAGGGTCTCTGGTTATACCAAAATCCACACCAAGAGCTGGTTCTGGGGAAACCTGTACCCTGTGACAGGAATACAAGCGTGGCAAAGTAAGATTTGCTCAGCAGTTACTGCTTCAGCTTCAGGACAGCACAGTTTGGACAAAGCACCTGGCTCTACCCCAGGGCTTTTGCTGGTGAGGGTCTGAGCTCTGAGCTCTCTTGACCCCTCCGTCTATGCTGAGAGAGGTCAACAGCAGAAACCCGGCCCAGGCTCCATGTTTTCTCTCTCCAAAATAGTTGGGGGAAAATAAGTCTCCAAAAATGAAAATATGCCAAATCAACCAAACATTTTATGGGGGAAGAGAAGGTTGGAGGGTTCTCTGCAGGCCCTTCAGGAATGATGGAACACAAGCCCTCCTGCTGCTACCCATGCTTCATCTCCCACCAAGATCAAAGCCAACCAACTGCTTGCTTTGGGTGCAGAGCCATCCCTGAACAGGACAGCTGGAGATCTAAACACCTAAATGGCAGGTGTCTGTAACTGGATACACAAGCATAGACATTTTTTCATTCAAGCCCCTGGTAGTTCATTTTTCTAGTTGTGTGCTGAATTCTGCTGTTGGGCTCATGTACATTTTGGTCTCTAACTCTCTCCATTACAGCTCTCAGTGTGCACACATATCACTGACAACTGGAAATGGGAAAGCCTAAACTCTGCTTCATAAATTTAAAGTCTGTAAAGGCCACCTAACAGCATTATAAATTTCTTAACATAATTTAATTTGTGTACATGCAACTCTTAAAAACTCTGATTTGCCTGACAAAGAGAGCTGATGTGGTTTTTTTTCTGCTTTTGTTGTGTACACTAGCCTCTATTAGTACATCCTAATAATATATATAGAGCGATTAATTTGTGAAGTAAAAGCTTTTCTTCCTTTCTAAAAGCCGCTTAATGTAAACTGTAAACATCATGAACACTCTCATTTAGACTGATTCTGAGTCCTTAGCTGGGGTTGAGAGGCACAAGATGAAATGCCTGTGAATGCTGATGGATGGCTCTAGGCAGAGATTGCTCAAATTTGCACTGGAACCACTCCTAGCACCTTACTGGAGTACAGCAAGCTGAAAACCACAAGCAATCCTTCCAGATAGGTTATAATGCCTTGAAAGAACAGAGTTTTTCTAAGAGCAGCACCTGGTACTGACAGGAATATTAAAAATCACCTCTCCCCAAAGCCACTATCCTTTTTATCGGTTATGCATTCAGAATAACCCTTAAACAATTCTTGCTATTGTTCATTAAGAGTCACAACATCTACTGTCACAATGCCTCTAATCATGGTCAAACCCGCCATACTTAAGGGAATATTCAATGGAACAAATATTGTGAACATAAGTGGATTTTTTTACATGTAATCAGAGCTATGTTTTCCAGAGATACTTACTGAGCTTGACTCCTTCAGCTACAGATCAGCAAGGTACATAACAACACCTATAAGTTCAAGCATATGTGTTTTACCCCTGATTACAGCTGGGCAAGTCATATGTCTAAGTTAAGCACATACTTACATGTTTTATGGAAACAGGAATTTGATACATGCGAGTTCAAAGTTGGGGTTTGTTTGGATTTTTTTACTTCTCCTGTTTGGACTGATTTCTGCAGCACTTCTATAATTTTTGACTGATTATTACCCAATTTATTTTTAATTTAACTTCATATACACCGTATTTCATCTCAGACAGAACACTTACTTTCTCTCTAATAGATTTCTGTCTTGAAATACTGACCTATGCACCACTGGAAAGAAGTAAAATATAGGCTCTGGTATAATGCCTACTGAAATCGGTATGGAACAGGTGCAGGATCTGACACACAGAGAAGCCAGTAAAATACAAATGGTATTTAGTTATTGAGGTAAATGGCAGGCTTTAAAGCACCACCTGTGTATATTTTGCAACATATCATGAAAGTGGTGAGAACCGTCCTCATTTATTCGTGCGTTAACTTGTGACATTTGGCTCAGAACAAAAAGCTGTAGAAAAGGATAAGTTATGAGATGTCAGGGAAAAATGATATGTCACGCTGTAAGATGGGGCACTTTATATTTTACTGTTCACTTCAGTGTTATTCCCAGCCCTGTAGCAAGGAAAGAGTCAGCTGTAAGGGAAGGATGGCTCATTTTCCTCACACACTGAGAAAGACAGCCCAGAGTTATGTTCATCCCAGCACCTTGCCAGCCTCACTTTCCCCTTCACTCTTCCAGCAAAACACAAAACTGCCTTTTCCCCCACTTATTTCTGAAATGGAAGCTTTTCCATCTCACATCTCCCCCAAGAAACTTGGCAAGAGAAATCCACCCCCTCCAAGAGGTCAGCAAAGGCAAATTGCACCCAAAATATTCTGAAGGTCTGTGAGCCAGCAGATCCCCCTCAGCTGGCAGATCCCCTGCCAGTGCATAACACACCACGGGAGGATTAATCTCAGATCCACTGGTGGAGTGTCCCAACCTCATGCTTCCATTAGTGCCACAAACTGCTGGAGAGGCAAACAAATCATGTCCCATGTCAGCATTTTACATAAAGTTGAGTTTTATTTATTTATTATGTATTTAGACTGTTTTAATAGCTTCAGAATCCTATTAACATAAGAAATTGCAATGCTGCTTCTCTATTTACTTCAATATATTTACCAGTAAAATCTGACAGCTGACAGCTTGTGAATGTGATGGTAATGTAATCATTACATTTACACTGGATAGAACACAACTTTCTGAAATCGTGTGACAATATTTTCAGACTTAAATGATGGTTTAGGAATAAAGACATAAGTATTTGTTTATAAGTAATCTATCTTGAATATGTTCATTAGTAATATTCCTGAAGGCGTCCAATAAAAGTTACTTGAGATTAATTAGAACAGAAACAGCTAATTTGTCTGCCTGAGTGGTTATCACATAAGCCCTGACTTGACATAGCACCTAAATAAAACAAATATAAACCTGCCACAAGGATGTGAACATGCTGTCCCAAAAGGCACAACCACTTAACTTGTGTAATTGCCAGTACAGTCAAGAAAAGCTGTTCTAAGATTTGGTTTTCAACACTGGATTAAACAGCATGTCCAAACAGAGCAAATTAAATTAGGCTGCGTCTAAATTAGACTTCTTCCAATGACAAGATTGCTTTACATCAACAGAAACATTGATCTGCCTTAGCAGCATCTTCTAAAGATGATGGCGGAGCCAAGAGGAGCATTTAGAAAACCACTCTCAGACCTGATCAGATTTCCCCCATCCTTAAAACAAGACCACATGCAACTCACTCTCACAGAGTTCAAAGGACACCGAGAAACCCCATTGTTCCTGTAATACCCCACTGTTTTCATGAAAAAGTTCCCTATTATGGCCTATTCTGTGCGGTTCATCTCTTCTTGACATAAGCCAAATCTCTCTATTACTGCATTTATTTACTGAGCGCTTGAGCAGAACTTTATCACTTAAAAACATCTCCAGCATCACAAGGAAATAAACCCTAATGTGAAGAGATCAGTGTCAGTTTATACACTTCTCATTAAAGCATTCTAACAAAAAGAAAAGCCTTTAAAGGTCTCTGCTGCTGACTTTATTTTAGGATATAAAAAGATAACCCAGCAGGCTTAAGTTTGACGATTTCCCTGCTCCATCTTTTCAAGACCTCTTTGTACACCATGTACAAGTGGTAGGAGCAGGGGAGGGATAGGAGAAAGCACTTTCCCCTGAGGGACTCTCTAAGTCTCTTTTAAGGATGTGCTTCTGAAAGTTCTATCTGCAGCTACCATTGAATTCTGCAGGAATTTGAGGCTGGCAGCCAAGCAGAGGGTCTGAGGTGGATCTTGTATGGAAATCAAGGTCTGACTGGGGGTAGGTGGGACTCTTCTGATTTTTTTTCCCCCGCTTTGAGAACGTCAGAATTTATTTCTCTAAAACTTAGCATATGCTAAAATCCAGGCTGCCAATTATCAATCAATACTGATCAATGGCTCTGCAATCAATAGTATTGCAGAGGAAACCAAACTGCTAAAATGAAGGCAGAGTAAAGGATGGGAGAGGCTTGGGGAATGCAAATCACCCCATCTGGGTGTTTCCCTGTTTTCAGTTGCTGCCAAAATTGTGAGGCTCACACATCAGGCAGATGGCTGTGACCTGCCCTGCTGGATGTGGTTAACAGATCTGTGGCAAGTATCCCTGAGCTCCTAAGTGATATACTCTTTCATTTCTTTTCAATTTTGTAGACAATAATTAAGGAAAATGGGGCTTGCATATTTTTGTTGAAGCATGTTGAAGCATGTTTGGGTGGGGGAGACCATTATTGCTGCCTTCTCAGAAATAATGTCATGAAACACAACCACAATAACCATTTCTTCAATCTCCACATTATCAAAATAGATTGAACTTTTTGTCACAAGTCCACATTGTCCAGCTGCAGAAAAAAATGACAGAAATGGTACTAGCTGCAGTAACAGCCTGAGACTGAAACATATTTCTGAAATTTGCTGTATTCTGAAGGAAACAACAATATGCTAAGTAGCAATCTATGAATGTCATGAAATTATTCATACTTTTAATTTTAAAAAGGAGGAGAATGAGGTAAGAATAAAATCCAGGACAATCAGTCACAGCTGTTAATGAAACAGGTAGCTGAGTCCAGACTGGATGACTGAAAAATGCCTTCCTCTCTATACTAGTTTTTATTGAGAATTGTTACCTTCTTGGGGGAAAATGCTCCTGAACCAGCTTGTGTTTTGAATAACTAATCACTACCATTCTAAAAAGTCACTGAGACATTAGCTGCTGCACTCAGACAGACTGAACCCTGATCTGCCTTTTCCTTCTGCCTGCAGTCTCCCCCATGACAGCACAGGGTATTTATAGGTGTTTTCTCAAGGAAAGCTGTACTATACCGTAACTCAGTAAGCAAGATGCAATCAATGACTATACATTTTTGCCTGGGTTAATTGATGCTGTGCACAAAACAAGTCTTGTTCTCATTTTCTAGAAAGGTGCTGGACATGAACTGTGTTGCATGGACTTAATTCTTATCAGGCAGGATACAAAAGCAACATAACAGATAAATGTGTCACAGGAATAATGGGGGTTTTTGTTGATTAAAGCTCCGTCTGTCTTGTGTCCATCTTTCATAAAGAGTACAGGTAACACAAAGTCACTGCTCACAGCTCATTAAACAGCCAGCTCACTGCTGGGTATTATTTAAACGGGGCTAATCCCTAAACAACCTCACAACATTGTTCTTTGCACCATCGAGTCCCTGGGAAAGGTAGATCCCTCCCCAAAAGCCACAGGTGAACGTAGCAAGCAGATGAGAAAGGAACAGACATATTGTGTACCAAATATTACAGAATAACCACCAGGGACCAGCAGATTGGTGTAAGCAGGAAAAAAAAACCCAAACCAAAACAAAAAATAAGTTTGCACTAAATAGTTTGCCTCACTCCCACTAGCAAAAAATCTCCTTTTCATTAAATACAGAGCTTCATTATGCATCTAGACAATTGCCTGGATAAATTTGGGACGGACAGAAAAGTTAAGAACCATTGGAAAGTTAATTTGAACATTCAGAGATGGTTCAGAAATACTTTCTTAAGTTTTGAAACAGACATCTTTCCTAGTAGACAAAAAATCCCTCTTCATCCAAAAATAGGTTAAAAATCATCCAGGAGAAGTGCAGATGAACAAAAGGTCAATCTTTCCTCAGTTCTGTCACCCCTGTTTTGTATCACAAAGAGGCGGCATAAGGTGTGAAAAGAGAAAAGGCATCAGAAAGCTTTAAGGGAAGAGGGAGAGTACAGACAGGGCTTTTGCCAAAGAACAGCCCAGGAAGGAGGGGTCCCCACGCAGCCAGAGTTGGGCACGGCCGCACCAGGGATGCTCCAGACCACAGGCATCACACACTCCCCGTGTTCTCTCCTTTGTGTGTTGCCAGTGTCCAAACCAATCATGGGAAAACAACACTGCATCATTCTGAGGCTTATGTACAGGAAAACCTAAACTATTATCATGCCTGTAAAACAAGTCTTCATTATATTATTAACAAGACAACAGATTTTTCTTAACTCAGAAAGGTGACAATGAATGGAAAAGGAGGCTAATGTTACTAATAATTAATTCTGCATGTTTTGGAGTTGAATTTTATGAAAAAATCAGGGGGAGAGGAGGAAGACAAAAATCTAATTACAAAACCATCATCAGAAAGTGAAAACAGTACTGACTTGTAAATAAACCAAGGAAAACAAATCAAACATCCTTCTGTGCTATGGAAGGGGTATTTAAAATGAACAAAAATATGTATGGTCTCAAGAAATTACTGAAACCACATGAATTCTCAGCAGATTTTTTCTAAGAGAAAATACAGTACTCCCTGACTTAGAGGACAGTATTTGAAAGAATAATTAAAGCAGCTCACAATGAGAAGTCTTGTATAAATACAAAGAGATGAGACTGATAGTGTCCTCATTGAAATGTTGTTTTTTATTTTCTGAGGAACCTATAAAATCTCCACTCATTTGTCATCTTATTTTGTTTCAAGGATTTACATTTGTAATAATAATTTTATAAAGAACATTCAGAAAAAACTTCTCCACACAGGGACAATGCATCATATTGCATCTCACAAGCTACAGGAAAGTTATTTTCAGGCACAAAAATATATCGTGTGAAACATCTTCCCATCAAGTTATTAGTGGAAGTACATTGCAAAGGAAAAGAAAAGGTAAGCTGAATCATGGATCAGAAAAGAACGGAAGCATTGCCTTAACTGTGTTTCTGAACTGGGATCTCCAGTTTAGCTTTTTGTTGAAGGAATTGCATGTTGTTGTGGGACATGCTGTGTAAAGCATGCCGAGATTCATTTTGGTTTTAAGATCACTTTTGCATCTGCAGACCTAAAGACAATGCCTTACTGGTGATAAATCTCTCAATGGTGTAAGTTGGCTCCTCTGTAAGTGTGCAATGTTTCTTCCTCCAAAGAAACAGAGGAGGTCTTTGAGGCCGTGGTTACCACTGGTCAGAGCAGGATTTAGCAGAACAGTGCTGGGTCCTGATACAGAAACTGTGCAAAGGATGCTAAAGTGAGTCCACTGGTAAGAAAACAAGAGAGAACAGCTTGTCCCGTATTCTGACAGTTGTGGAAAATGGCACAGGAATCAGAGTTCCCCACATGCAAAGGCAGGATTGGCAAAAGTCCATTAAGGAAGGCAATGGAGGAAATTGCAAAAGAAGAAAGGGAGTGCATGAAAGATGAAGAAATTGGCCCAGAGCTCTTTGACAGAAGAGATACCATTTACTTCAGCCCTGCTGGAAGGAATATTCTCCCACTGGTTTAAAATTAGCCTTCAAGACTTTGATATTTGTGACACATAACCCCATTAAGATTGCTTAACTCTCACTCACAGAGATCCATCCTCTTGTAATCGCTGCATATTCACATGGTCTTTTTGACATCTTTCCCAAAAGGGCTGAGTACCAGATGCACAGGCTGGCAGACAGAGCCCAGCTCCAGCAGGGATCTCCCCTGGATTACAACTGTGCTCCTTGAAGGCAGAGCTGTAGCTGCTAACCCAGCCTGCAGGGCTGGGCACTGACCAGACACTGGCACACACTGTGTAATTTCCTGGAGGAATTTTACTTGACATTATCCTGGGTGTCCATGTCAGCACTGACTGTTCTTCTGGCCACCCAAGTATCTAATGGTGCTTCATCAAGCTGTGGCTGCAATCTGAAAATACACATATGTTTTCTAAACACAACTGTGCTTTAATTCCTTTTAACTCTGCAGACAGCACACAGCTGTTTTGAGCTAATGGATGTTACTTCGGTTGTAAGATTGCTTGCAAATATAACGGATCATATAATGGCAAGTGAACAAATACATTTTTATCAACCTCTGAAATGAGTCATTTATCTTCTGGGCTACGTACTGAATCATGACACCAAATGATAAGTTTTATCTCTTTTACTGTCAAACTCAGTCTCAGTCAAGCCTCAAATTGCTGAGAACACAAGTGAAGAGTGAGCTTTACTCCCGACTGAAAATGGAAGAAAAGCTGGCTAGCTGGCCTTTCCCTAAGTGGCTTTAATCTTTGTGGGGCTTGGCTTAAATGAAAGCGTATGGCAGTGTCATCCCCCAACACCCAAGCACGAGACCCCAGCACAGCTCCACTGGCTGGGAGGGTTATCAGCAAGCAGAGTGTCTGTCTGCCCTCTCTGCCTTCACCTCCTTACTTTTCCTAGAAAAAACACTAAGCATTCTCTAGTCACCCGATCCCACTCTGATATTCAGTTAAAGACATAAATTTCCTTTTATTACCTCTTTTAAACAAATCCAACTTTCCATCATACTGTACAATTAAAACTTAATTTTGTGTTAATCCTTGATAAATGATACCTAATATAAAGGTTGACCCCTTGGAATAGGCTAACCTTTAAGGCTTTGATGAAAACCAAGCACTTACAACCTATAAAGCAACAGCTGTAATATCTTCATTTAACTCATGGATGGCTGGCTCATTTAAAAGCCACTGTATTGTAAAACTCAATCATTGCCTTCTGAATTGCTTCAGAAAGAACATCAAAATTTGATAGTGAAGAAGGTACCTCGTACAGACATACTAAAAATTGCTATTCACAACAAAAGAGGAGCAAGATGGCAAACATCCTTCTTGAGGGCAGGGTGCAACTTCTGGTGCTACCCGTATAGGAAATCCTTCAAACATGGAAATTTACACTCTTGTGATTATCAGCATAAGATCTTAAAATAAACACATTTTAAAACTTCTAAGACCACAGACATGGAAGCAAGTGCCTGTGGCAGAAAAGGAAGCAAAAGAAGATTTATGGCAGGCTAATTTCATTTGAAATAACCTGGTTTCAGCCAGCCCAAGAAAACAGAACCCAAAGGAAATTTAGAGGAAATAACCCTTAGGTCAATTTGATATCTGTTACACTATGTGTGAAGAAACATCCTTCACAAAACCTGGACCCTCCAGTCATAGGAGAACCGATAATCAAAAGTAATGGAGGAGGTATTGTTGTCATCATCAACAACCACGGGCAGCCACTGCTGTCACCTAAACCTCCAGGCAGGGCGCTCCCAGACCAGCCCCTGCACAAGATTGTGGGAAGTGCCCTGAGGCCATGAAGCTCGGGGAGGTGACTGTGCAGACACAGCTCTTCCCAGCAGCATCCCAGCTCCCCTCCTCACCCGGGGCTGGCTTTGCTTTTCTGCACTCTCTCTGCCCTGTCGAGAAAAGCCCGTACCAGCCCTCGCCCCAGGGACAGGGATGCTGCAACGCCAGCTCCGACTGCTCACCTGTGGGAACCCACAGGTTTGGCACTGCATGATACCAGCTGGTGCACGGCAGGGGGATTTGTTTAAGGGACAGGATCTGTGACCTTGCCATCTTTGATCAGCACTGTACTGCACATACAGGCTTGGTTCTGGATGGATGAGGGCTCCTTAAAGATTCTGCTCAGCACAAAAAGCATGGAAGAATCCAGCCATGAATGTTTTATTTTAATAAGTCACAATTTTAAATTGACAATATTGCTGCTTGTTTTCCTCCTAGGATGATAGAAGTACCTGGAATGATCTAGGGTCCAAAATATTTCCTGACAACGTTTTCTCTGTATTCCTTTATTTGTTAGACAACAAGTAAATAACTTATCTGTTCCTTCTGACAACAATACCAGAAAAGAAACATTCTTCTACTAATTTGTTTGGTCTTATCTGCCTATAGTTTCTACAGAAAGCAATGTCACCTGTGATCTATCTCTGTTATAACCTCTTGTGGCAGTCTGTTTTGCATTTTCTTACAATAACCTTCCTTAAAAAATCAATCTGTCATGAATAACAGAAGTGCCACCACATTATGTATCTCTATTTCATAACATGTGATTCAATATCAAGAATGTTGGCTTTTTAAAAAAACCTGTATAATTTTAAAATGACAAACCCTTGAAAATATTTCCTACCGTGATTTTGAGGGCCACATAAGTCATTGCAAAACCTCTGATTAACTAAATGGACGAGAAATGGGGATCCACATCAGTGGGGAAATGGCAGAATACACACAAAAAAATTATCTCAACAAGTCTGTGCAGAAACACAAGGAAACAAGTAAAATTAAGCAAAAGAAAGCAAGAACATTCCACAAACTTCTAACAAGAAATACCCAACGGTCACACACTTAGGCTGAGATTATGTAAAGTAGCTCTAATTATTGATCTGTTACACTCCGCGTAATGTTCAGTTTTACCCACTTTGTAAGTACTGCTTGGTAAAGAGGAAGTAGTGTAAGCTATCCAACTATTCTGGGGGGAAAGAGGGAGAACATCAACATCTGAATTGATGTGCCAGGTTCTGCATGCTGAAAAACAACTGTGGGTCAAATCCTCCACTCAGCGCATGCAGCAGAACATTCTTTCTAAAGATCCAGTTTTAATTGCAAGACACGTCACCTTTGCACTGATCGTGAGCCAGTTACTGAACAAAGGACTTTGAGCTCAAGTACCAAAATTCTGTTTCAGGTGATGCCAAAATTTCTGTCCTGAAAGCCCCTGGTCAAATAAATATAATGTAATCTTGATGGTAGTTACATCGAGGACAGATATGGATAGGAAGCGCCTCTGCCACAGCCTTGCCTCAGCTGCGGATCTTCTTTTGAGTGAGGCGATTCCAAGCCACACCTGCCTTCTGCTGGGATATTCCTAACCCTGTGTAAATGTCCTTCTTCCAGGGCCAGGGTAATACTTCTGAATGTATCTCAAACACATATGATTGAGGTAGGAAATGGGAGTGCACGCCCTTCTCTGTAAAAATGAATTTAAGAGAAAAATAATGGAGTTCACTACATCAGAGTGACTGGGAAAATCCAGAGAGCAGGGATCCCACTCTGCATAATCCACACTAGATCACAGCTGTAGTTCCTTGTCTAGCCTGATTCCCTGATCTCAGCTTCTTGTCTTCATGATACCATACCTTTCTCTGCAACTGTCTACAGAGTATCTTTCCAGAGGATGTGTGGCTGAATTTATTCTGGCAGAAGAAGGAATAGATCATGGTTAAACTACTGAAGAGTGAGCAGCATCACTCTTCATTTTCTTCTTCTGATTGATTTTATAGAAGCAGGGAGAGAGAAGTGGGGAGAGAGAGCCCTGCTTGGCTGTCTGAGAAGTCCCTGCCTTCAGGAGACATTTGCAAGCTCCGGATAATATGTTGCACAGAGTCTCTCTACAGCTGAAGAAAATGACTGAAAATTACTGTCTCTCTCCCATTTTCCTGCCTTGTTTAAACAACCATCTTGCATGGTTTAGCACACTCTGAAACTGCTCTATACTTTCCCCATGCACTGCCAGGAAGCCCGAGGCAGTGTAGCCACTCTGAAGCATTTTCTTAGATCTTTTCCTGAGCTGAGCAGCAGCATTTGTGACAATCAACCTGACCACTGCAAACATGAACACTTGGTTCTGCAGGTCCTAGTTAGCACAGGTGTGCTAGAAAGAGTTCAGAGTAGCAAGGTAGGACATGAACATTCAGCTTAAAATGAAAAGATTTTCTTCTACTGTGTCTCTGGCATTTACTTTGTAGCATCAACAAGCCTACTACAAAACAAGCACAAGTTTTACTTCACCTGTCTGATACAGAAGCAGCTCGACTGTGTTTCTTTGATAAGCTCTCACCACCCCTAGACCTCTAACCTTTTCTGCCTATTTCCCTTCTCCAGAAACAAGCAGAGGAAGATGGATTTTAGCAGCCTTCTTGCTCCATCCCAGAGCTCACCTCCTGCCTTCTCTCACTGCACAGGCAGTATCTCCCATCCAAATATTTCCACACGTGGCTGGAATCCGATTTCACCATCCACTTACCACACCTGCTCTTTCAGGCCAGGCAGAGAAAAATGACCAACCTCCCTCCCCGCAGTCAGGACTGTGCTCATTTCTGGGAATTGCACATGTGAATCATGCAAACCAATAGGCATATACTTTGGCACAGCAGTTGAAAAAAAAAAAAAAAAAAGAAATCATGTAGAGCCTAAGGTCATTGCTGTTGTAAAGCCAGCTCCAGAGATACCCATCACAAGTCACAGAATAAACAACGATGGAACTTGTCCTGCCTAAAGAAAAATGGAGGACCAGTGATTAATATGTTGTAATGGACCTTTTAATTCTTATCACTTCCAGACTGTGGAATGTTATTTCTGGCACAGAGATTCTTGGTCAAGTATGAAGAGTCATCGATTGGATAAAGTGCTTGATTTAGCCCATTTTTATTCTATTACAGAATGACAAAAAGAGGTTTTAGACAGGAATAAAATCAATAGAGGGGAAAAGTAGAACTTAGCAAAATAACTATAGCTTGAAATGAAAATAATATATTTGTAATGTTGAATAAGGATTATTAAAATAAGGGCAACAAATCTACTGTCAGAAATCAAATAAGTACGAACAATAATATTTATTTTTAAAAAGTGTTCTTTATCCTTATTCTTTCCCCCTAAAAACTAAACTTTGCATTCTTTGACTCGAGCTGTCATATAGGAGTTCCTCCATGGAAATGACAAAGCAGGAGGCAGCATCTCTGCTGCTCACCCTGTTCCCCTTCTCATTAGGAGACTTGGGTGCCATGAGATCCAGGAGCCTGCAGGTCTGCACTGCTCTCCTTTCATCCCAAACAATGGGACATGGTGCTCCAGAGATGAGCCATGGGGAGGAGATTGTCTTGACCACAGCACTGGTACAGAAGAGAAGTGGGGGATTAGCTTCCCTTTATGGGTGCAAAATCACAGTAATTCCTGACAGGTTGACACCAGACTTTTGGTCATACATCTGAGGTTGAGAATGTTCTCCAAAGGTTATTAATTGTTATTTATGTGAAACAATATTTCACGGTCCAAGTTGAAATTACACACTCCACATACCTGCATTCATCAGGCACTTTCAGTGCCTTGAAATGTTCAAAATGTACTTTTCAAGGAAATTAAATTAGGGCAGTGGCAGAGGAAGTGCAACGTTAGCAGTTACAACACTCCAGGACACTCTTCACTATCATTTATTAAACAAAAACTCTCTCTGAAACATGTTCTTTCCTAAGTGCCACTAATCTACAGAGCTGACCAGCTGAACTCCTGTGCACAGCACATTACAGGGTTTTGTTGAGGCAGGATTAAATGATGGAGATGATTTGGGCTTTTCAGATCACCCAAGGAAGAACATTCCTTTTGGCATGAACAGATTGGCAAGAAGCAAGCTAACTGGATATTCTTCACACTGAAATACATATAGGGGGGGATATGACCTCACCTGGAGCATCAGAAAGCAGTCTGGCTTTGGAGAAAAACAAGAACAGCAAAAGTAACATATTTCAGTTAGTGAAAACATCACAGCCTGGCTATGGTAGCTACGTTGGCATGGTCCCTGTGGCAGGCAGGGTTCACTGCCTTTGGAACAACCCTACTTTGCCTATGCAACTTCTCCCAACTAAATCTGGGTAGCAAAACTGCACTGTGACCTCTGCAGGTTTTTCTCCCAGCACTCCCTAATGGGGGCTTTCTCCTCCTTGTCTTCCCCCACCTTTGCACAGCCAATCAAGCCTGTAATGCTTTGGCACAGAATCAGCAAGGCAAACACTCTGCCAAACGTCAAGATCTTCAGCAAGAATAAACACAGGCTTATTCTTCCTTCAGTTCTGTGATCAAAACTTCCACAGGGAGACTGATAAGACAAGCGGACTGTTATTGTTAAATACGGCAAGTATACATGGGGTAGATTAATCTCCACTTTACTCCAGGGTAACTGATAGCTTCAGTCAAATAGAGAGATAGGGAAATGAGTTTCTTTCTTTGCTTAATATTGCATTAAGTTTCTTGTTCACCAGAACAGGAATGCAGCTCATAGGGGAAAAAAACTACTTATTCATAACTTAAGGAAGGGGATATATGACAAGTGGTAAAATCACGGGAAAGGGTAGAGAGCGCAAATATCCCATCACTGGGGAGGAAGGTTTCTAGTGAATGCAAAGAAAATTGCTTGAAACTGTCACCACTGTGAGGCAGTGACATATTTGAAGGTCAGAAGGGACTGCTTTCATCCTTCTAGATTGTCCCTTGAAGCACTGAGAACCTTCCTTTTTCCTCCCTCCAGCTGTCTTCATTGACTAAATTTCCCCATACGCAAAAACCTCTGTCCTGAGAGCTTTTCTCTGGGTGAGAGCTCAGAGAAGCCCTGCAGCTTTTCATACCCACAGGAGAGCCCAGTCCCAGCTCTTGGTGTGACAAAGCCTTTGCCCTGGGATGCCATGGCTTTGTCTCTTTCTTAAACATTTGCTAGCTATTTTCTCTCATCCTCCTCCCTCCTCCTCCTCCACTTCTCCTTCCATGCTCTCTCAGCCCCTGTCCTCCATTTATCCTTTGCTGGAAGCCAGGGAGACTTGAAGGGGTGACACTGTGCCCTGCCCAGCACAGGTAAACATCTCCAGTCTTCCCTCAGAACACATAAGAGTCTGTATCACGGGCCCTTTCCATTGTGCACCAAGGCCAGGGCCAAGGACAAACTTCTTTGTAAAATGGAGATCCAACAGAGACGGGGGAGAGGGTAAGTCAAGCACTTATTGAGGTCAATGAGCAGGATCAAACCTCTAATCTGGGTAAACAAAACACAGAAAATGACATTGATTGCGGATTGACTTTAACAATGAATAATTGTGCCTTAATGTGCACATAAATGTGATAAAAATCAAAGCAATATATTCAAAACAAAATAGAAGAAAAAATACATAGGGATATTTTACAACTAGGCTCCATTACCATCTGTCCTAATGAGATTAAGTAGTAATTGCTCTGTCAAGAAAAAATATAGTGGTCTCAGTGAACGAAAGATCGTGATAGGATCCTGCTGTATTATTGGCTCAGGTCTAGCTGGAGAGCAGTGAAGGGATTTTTCCAGCATTGCACAGCCAATTCTTTTTATTTTTTATTTTTTTAGTATGAAAGGCCTTTCCCTGGAAATGCAATTCTTAACAATAAAAGCATTCCTCTTTAGCCATACCTGTAAGCCTGTTGAAGTGAGCAGCAGGTTTTTCATTCTTCCACTTTAGTGTAAAAGTATTTGAAATCAGTACTGCTTTTAAGCAAGCTTTCCTGCTCTGTTTTCTTACTGAGGATGTAAGGCCTGGTTTGTCATGGGATTTTAGGTATTGCACTCAATCATCTCAAAGTGCAAATTTCAGTATCATCTAACATTAATGAATAGTGGAGAAATACAGTTGTTTGCTAAAGCTACTTGAACTTGTGTTGCCCCTATGGTAACATAAGTTTATTTAGGTTCATAGGCTACACAGAATCTTCAAGAACTAGACACCAATATCACAGCAGAATTCAATGAAAATTAAGTCCTTTCAATATATTTTTGCATGTTTCTTCCTTAATTATTCTTTGGACCTATTCGCAGAATATGAGGTGAACAAAGGACAACAGCTGAAGTCATACGTTTTCTATAGAAAGAGAATGCTGGATTTCTTTGGCATAACATTAAACTGCACTAAGATAAAAATAACAATTAAGAATTAAGTAGCAGGTAGAAGAAATTCACATTTCCTTCTTGTTCTCTTTGTTACTGAAGTCCTCTAGATGGGTAAGAAAATAAATTTCGACTTTCTGAGACACATCCATGTAGAATAACTTATACCACAGAAGGCTTGGTGTTACTCACATCACTTAAGTAAATGTAATTTGACTATAATGGAATGATCTCCCTGGAAAATGGTGATAGACACAAGTTGTAAAGCTCACCTTAAGACACGTGCTCCCAGCCCATGTGTTTGAATCCTTCATGTTGATACAGTGTCAGTGCAATGTAGATGGAACACGTTTCTACAGGTACCTGATTTCAGGAAGAGAAGTTTGAAACAGAAGGGCCTGAGGAAAACAGAGAGTTGAGCTGGTGCAAAAGATGAAAATGGAATTTAGGCTTGGTCCTCCTTATTTAAGGAATCAAAGCAAGTGAGCTTCACTGATAAAATAAAACAGGGAAGGAGCAAAGACTTTTTGTTCTATTAACTCAGCTGGCACTGATGAACCCGCGCCTCTCCCATTTTCCTGCTGGCTGCCTCTAAACAACTGTACTTGACAAATTACATCAGCAAGTCCAATCTTATGCCTTGTGCATGAGGCTCCATCATTTGATCCAGTACAGCTGCTGCAGGTTTTGTTCCCATCTGCTCCCTGCTAAGGTCTGTAAGACAACAGCCTCTCCACTGGCACGAGCAGTGAGTGCCAAGAGCCACCGCACCGCGCGGTAGTGAAAGCCAGAGCTTCTGGGCCATGAAATGTCATATCAAAGAAAACCAGTCCCCTAATTTCCCCCTCCTTATAGTGTGACCATGTCTGCTCTGTTGGGGGAACCCACCCGTGGAATGTCACCTCTGGGAAAAGTAAGCATGAGTGTCCTGTGGGGGGATCTGCCTCACGGTACCAACACCCTTTTCTGGAGGTGCTGCATGAGCTGTCCTCACTCTCATACCTTTAAAAAGCCAGACTCACAAACTGCTGAAGTCACTCACCACAGACCATGCAGAAACAATAACAGGCAAGCTAAACACTCAGATTATAACAGTGTTCTAACAGCAATTGAAAACACCACAAACTAAAACATCTTTTTGCCTATTTTTTTAAAGCTATCGAAATACCACAGACAGACTAAAAAGCCAACACAACTCCAGTCAGCTGTATGGACCACGCAGGTGAAATATAGCTCACTGCCACAGCTGAACCAAACAAGAACTGCAAAATTTGAAATAAAAACCAAACAAAAACACCCTAAAGGTTCAGGGTAATGACAACAACTGTAACAAAATAGTACACATTTTGGTTATCCTAAATATTCGTAGTTGCTCAAGCACTTTTCCCTAAGACATTTACATGACTTTCTATTTTTATACACTGGTAATTGAAGTTTATAATTTACATATTACAGTGCAGTAGAATCCAATTATAGCAAATCTACAGAGAGGCTGTATTTATTTCAGGAGGAAGATACCAAGGAACCATGTCAACACGTAGCAACATAATGACTTGCTCACTTTCTGGCTTTCATGCAAAACATTGTAATGATTAGGTTTCAGACACTGCGCGAGGATACTTAAGGATGAGCTATAAAACCATTCCACATCTGTGCTTGTTTTATTAGCAGAATCATTTCTGGGAAAAACGGGAAAGCAAATGCTGCTCCTGCTGCTAATTCTAGATAACTCTTTTATGTCACTAACCTCATTACCAAACACTACTACTTGTAATTCTTTCTCCATCTCCTCCTTTCTCTGTTAAGTATAAATTTCTTGTCATTTCCCCCATCAGCGCTGAAACATAATTATAACTAATGTTAATTGCATAGACTTTACATTCCATGTAAACTCAGTTATGGAGATGGTTTGTCTATGGTAGATCAACAGAGAATAAATAATAAGAGAAGGAATGAAAAATGGAGAATTCATATCGATTCTGAGATTGGCCAGGTTGGAAGAATAAAATATATTTTTTTTACAGATAACCACTCAGATTATTGCTAAAGTGATCACAAGTGACAAGCACCTTGATCTGAGATGGGCTGCTCACATGCAATTGCTGCTCAAGACAAGAGCTATTACTAGTGCTCATCAAACACCAGACTCCAAAGTTCTGTTTCTCACTGCATCAGCAACTGCAAGTCACGCTGCATGCATGATTTTATGCAGGTAAATTCAACAGGACTATTAAGCCTCCTCTGAATTAGGATACACTTAGCTGATTTTCTGATAGACTTTCAATGAGCTGAGATTACCAAAGCTGCTGAGGAAACGTGGGAATCCAACACTCCTATTCATTTTGAAAACTTCAGGCTAATGACCCGAATATTTCCAATCTTTCCTTCCCTGTGAATCTGCTGTCTTCGGGAAAATATTGTCACATGCTACTGTTATATTTTTTATGTCTCTCTCATCTCTCCTGCACAAAAAAAAAAAAAAAAAAAAAAAAAAAAAAAGCTGGTATGATTGTTCATGAGTCATTCTTCAGTCATTGTAACGAGCTTGTGCTTGATTAATTAATAACATCAGTCAAGGGTAATCAGGGAAGCACGCTACTCCCACTTCCCTATTGGAAAACCAGCTCAGTGTTGGCTGGTTGCAAAGCCAGCTTGAACAATGACACTTTGAAGTCAATAACTCTCTGTGCTTTCTTGCAGAGTAGCAAAATTAATCATGTTACCCCTAAAAGCTCCGTTGCATCTTAAAAGTCTCAGAAAACATTCATCATTATGAGAAAACCAAGTGCTGTTTCTCTGTCTCTGCCAGTAGCTTCCATTTCAGTGCCTTGATAAAATGACGGTCCTGTCACAAAGAAGGGAAAGGAGCATCTGTGGCAAGATTTGGCAGCATCCTGAACAGCTGCATGCACTCCAACTTCATATACTTTTCCCACTAAAACTGTGCATAACTGAAAGTGATGCAAATAACAATAAAGCTTGCATTCAGGGAGACTGTAATATCTTTGTAGACAGATATATTTTTTCCCCGAGACTGGTGAGAAAGGATTATAAAATACAAACCTGCTTCATTCCTATTACAAAAAAATCAAAACCAGTGCTGCCAGCTAACCATTAACTGAAAAATAATGAGGGCTAATGAAATAGCGAGAGTCCAGATCTTTCAGTGCTCAGACAGGTCTCTTAAGGGAACTGAAAATGAATTAGCCGGAGTTTGACAGCAGAAAAAAAGGCACCCAAGGCACTGGAAGGTGGGGATGAGCTGTCAGAGGAGTAAAGAACAGACTGACAGACAGCCTTATATGAAGAAGAGTAATTTAGGGGTTAGAGAATAACTCAGAAAAATGTTATAATAGTTAGAAATCGTTATAGAAAAGTAGTGCTAAGCAGACTCTTATTCCAGCATAAGGACTATTCAATGGCCTGGTATCATCATAAAGAGGGTCAGAACAGACAATTGTAATGGTCCCCTCTGGTTTCAAAACCTATGACTGTATTAAAAGCATCCAGACTATATGCTGCTGCAATTCTGTGTTCCCGGGTAACTCAGTCAGGACTTTTCCTTTTGTGTGTTACATAAAGCTCATCCTCCAGCACTGTGAATTCCCCACTCCACCTATTTGCTTTTACACAGGTAACAGGATGGTCCTGACAGGTGGGCTTGGAAAAAGTCCAGCAAAGACTGTGGAAACTGGTTCTATGATCTGTGGGTTATATGCACTTAACCTCAGGACCTTCTGACAGTCCTGCCTTGGGCAGGTGACTGGACCAGATGAATTCCAGAGGTCCCTTCCCCCGGTTTTTTCTAAATATTTCAACAAACACTTCAGCACAGGAGCAGGTAAATGAAGTTTTTTGGGTTTTTTTTTCCACCTGCAAGTGATATCTCTCTCTGCATTTTACTTCTGCATTTATTCAAAACTGACCCAACCAGAACCTGGAAAAAGATCTGCAGGCACACACAGCATGCCAGTCCGTTTGAAGGTGCCCCTTCCACTTGCCACATTTAGAGTAGGTCTAAGGAATGAAGACTTTACGAAATATATCTGTAGTGCCTTTGTTTTTTAAAACAAGCATGGTCAGAGGAGAGGTAGTATCACTGCCATCTGTAGTTTACATAGCAGCTGAGCAGTCAGAGGACTTGCAGGACTCGAAGATCTCGTGTCTCGTAGGAGAGCAGTGCAATCCCAGATTGACAGGCTCAGAAAGCTTCATTCCCTCCCATAGACTGTGGCACTGCACAGAAGGAGATGCTGCAGTTCCTGGTGGGAGAGGACATGCAGGATGGGGTGGGGTCTTGTTATCAGTGGCCTCAAGTGCTTGGGGTAGAATCACACCTTTTGATGCTCGAACCTGATGGTTGGTGCAAAGAGGAATCAGGAACTGAGGCCAGGACACCCGGAAAAACAACCCTGGTTCTGGCTGCACACAAGGACATTAATAAATCTATGCCACAGAAGTCTGTCATTTCTAAGATATCTGGCTCTGGACAAGACAGCAAGAATCTAAAAACTAAGAATGTGTGAGTCTAAATCTATCTTACATTAAAACACCAGGCAGCAGCAGGAACTCTGATTAGAGAAGGCTGTTTTGGATGGAGGGGCATGGAAGGAGGCCTACACATTCAAATTAACAGACTCTTACTAGGACAGCGTAGCTGTTTGAGAGCAGACTGAGGCTCTGGAAGGATCAGCTCAACACCTTCCAAAAATATAAATGGAGAACCAAACAATTTAGTGCATGCAAATTTCTTGGATAAGACCAAGGAAGACTAAGAAAGGCAGGTCTCTCAGCTTAACTTCTTGTACTTTTGATTACGGAAGAAGTTTGCAGTGATGTCTTTGCTTAATAGTATATCTCTCTGATATGATATATTATTTACTGATTGTTCAGTGCCTACAAAGCTCTGCATTTCAATGATGTGCACCGTATATACCCATATAATGCCTTACAGTCAGCTTGATTAAGAAAAGATACAGATACACAGAGCTGCTCCTTGTTTATGTTACATTCCTCAGTCCAAGCCTATCTGCATCAGAGTTCCTTGGGAACAGCTGGGATAATTAACCAAAGCTCAGAAACCCTCTTGTAGATTACAGGGAGCAAAAAAGAAAACTGAGTAGGTGTAACCTTCTTTCAGAATTACTGCCCCACATTATGCTTATTTCAGGGACTCCTCTACCCACAGCAGTTTCATGCTTGTTAGAAAGGTCAGAACAATAAGCTCAGCACCTTTTATTCAGATTCATAGGTCAAGATGTCTTAGCTAATTGAGAGCTCGCCTGGATAATCTGCTCAAGTACTTCATTATGATTTTGTGTAAAGCTATCAGATGATGCTGCTGAAGAAGATTATTGCATAAAAAAACTGAAATAAACCCCTAAGTGTTTTTTTAAGCACTTAGACACATGCAGGGGATTGTTATTTCCAGTACTTCTTGGAATGAGCTGAGACTGCCATATCCTCTGCTCAGAGGGTTCCAGCTAAGAGCTGGTGGGTACCTCATCTTGGCAAGCACAGTCTTTCCAAGGTCCAAATGTACAAGTGGAGAGAGTTCTCATGTCTGCCATGGGTTCCAATAAACCAGCAGGGTGATTTCAGTCCTTGGTCCCTTCTCAACTAAAAACCCCAAGGATTTTTACAGGAGGAAAAAGAGCAGAAGACAGGACACACACAGTTTGTCCTGTCCACACTGTTTTGTAAGAAAGGTGCAGAAGGAAGGTGCAAGCATTGCAGTGATCCACATGTGGTGCTGTGAGAAGCAGCATGGTTTCTAGAAACCATCACATGCCAGTTCTGCAACGCGCTCAGTGCCCTCTCTACAAGGCTTGCAATAACTTCTGGAGCTGACATTGCTGGGTTTCATGGCGTGTAAGAAAAACAGGAGGAAAAATGGAAGATTAGACGGAAAAGGCTTAGTCTATCCCTGCTTTGAAAAAAAGGTGAAAATTTCAATGATATCTTGCCTTTTCATTCCGTGAAGTTAAGGCCTGTCATTTACCTGGCAGCATCTGAGGGAGAGCAACATCTCCAGGTGTCCAAATTGTCTCAGAAGGATCTGGAGTATGAGCCAACTCCTGCAGATAAAATGGACCCTGAGGTGCTCTCTGCAGGGAATTTCTGCCCACAGGGTACAGAACATGCATCCTGGAGTGACTGCATCTCTTCCTCCCTGCTCACCTATTTTTGGAGCACAGCCATGCCTTGCCCTTTCCAAGAGAATTTGCAGGATGCCAGTACAGTCTCAGAAAAGCATTTCAGCTGTAATGGCAGATTCAAAATATACTGCCAGAAGAAGGAAAAAAAATAGAAAGCCAGGATTATTCAAAGTTATTAATTTTCCCTTATGGGTACCATTACTAATTAATCATGGTGGGGAGAAGACTGAAAGAAAATCAATCATTATCAGCCTGCAACATGTGGGTAGTTTCCACCCTCACAATCAGAGTGCCTATACCACTACCTGGTCAGCTGATATTCAGTGTGAGGTTAAAAGATGTCACCATCTGTACTGGCATAAGCAGCTTTTCTGCTCATCCTTCCCCAGGCATTCCCAACCATTCTCTCAGTTGCCATACCACCACTGGTTTTGGAGCCCTTTTGATGTGATTTTTAATCCAGATCATTCCCTAACCTGATTTACCAGGCAGCACTGCAAATAATTGCATCAGTACAACCAAGGGGGAAAAATAAGATAGCAAGTAAATTGTTATTTGTGGGGGGGAAAACCCAAACGAAAATTCACCAGGGAACAGCCTTCGATTTATATGAGAGAATTTCTGCCCAAAGTTTTTATTACATGTTTATGTCAAAAGTTTTGGATTAATACTAAAGAAGTTTCATTATAACATTTGCAGTTCATTGCATTTGGAATGATTGCTGTGAAGCACATCCAGCATGTCCAGTATCTCCATAGCAAAAGCATTTTGAAGTTAGGGACTAGTTCTGAGACTTGTTTTCCCCTTCAAAAAGATATGTAATGGAAGATAAAAGATCATAAACTGTGCAGCACAAACCTTCAGTGCAGGAAACTATCATTGCAAAACCTCAGCCTGCAAATTGCAGTCGCATGCATCAGAGCCAAATCCCACTTTGTTTTTACACCACAGCCTTATCGACTAAAGCAGGATTTCTCCTGTGAGAAAAGGGGATTCCAGATTTTTGTTTAGAATATCTATAATTATGTTAGTAGCAAATTGTATATAATTACAATTTTATTGTCTTTGGATGTATTATCATTACGTTTATCCCCGATGGACTCTTAGAGATCCCAATTTTCAGCAGCCTCAGGCCCTTTTGGTGCTCTCATTGATTTTTAACGAGGGCAGGAGTGGCTTCATGTACAATTAGAGCTAACAATGTATGGGGCCATTCTAGAAGTGGGAGATGCATATTTATTCCTAGGCCAAACTCAGCAGGGAGAACCTGACATGCAAACAGACAGAAAACTCTTTTCTTAAGGATACCAGGTGCTGCAAATAATAAAAAGTCAGGCAAACAACACACAGGAAATGCTGGCCTTCTGGTAAAGGTACTGTGAAATTAGTGGGCATCACGTGTGCACATCTGTGGACAGAATTAGGTCTTTGCAGTGCCACAATATTGAAATCATAGTATGATTTTAACTTGAAAGGACTAAAAATTAAACATATATCTATAAAGATGATTACAAGTTTAAATATTTCAGAGCAAAAACCTGTTCATACAATATTAATGTTTAAAAGTCTCCTGTGGTTATTTCCAGTAAACAAAAATATAAAAAAAAAAATCTCCAGCTGAAACAAATACTGAAATATCATAAATAAGAATGCAATCATGGTCCTTAATGTTCTACCTTACCATAAAAAGAGGGGAAACGTTAATGAAGCAAACCCTGATCCAGGGATAGAAATACAGTATTGCTAAAATAATCTTTATTTCCCTGTCAAGACTGCTTGTGTCTCTGTGCTGATTCCTGTTCTCTCTGTTAAAAGGACAAAAGCATGAGTATTGTAAGAATTTATTTCTAAATAAAGATGAGCTGCTAGAGATGCAGGATGTTCAGCAAACCACATTTCAGAAAAGAATTCAAATAATTTTGGTTTTATTGCCTATCTTCCCCCTTAAGTTAGCTTACACTGACAAAATATTTCCCAAGACAGCACTGGAATTGCAGGTGATATTTAGTTAGATCTACTCCTCAGAGCTGGCGTCTGCTTCCACTGACTTTGGTGAAAGTGCTAATGTGCAATTTAACCTTAGCATACAAAGCACTGCACAAGTGCAATGGTGCTTGCATTGCACGAGTTCTGGAACAATGTTTAGGGACAGTGAGACTGATTTACACATTTTACCAAAGTTTTTTTTACCGAAGCACCAGAGAACCCAAACTGGTCTCCCCCTGGGGCCTTACTGGGGAGCCAGAACTCTGACAGCTTCGGCACCCACAGATTCACTGCTTCAGGATCTGGTCCCAGATAGGTTTGTACAGCACACCTCAGACTATGTTATTTTTAAAATGTCTCTGTTTCCCGTGAGTGAAGCCTACAATCCTTTGTCATTAGCATGAAAGAATTCTTTTCTTTGTGCGCATTTGCAGTGTTTAATTAACTTTCTTCAATGTACTTGCCATTCCTCATGCTGAGATATATGGGAGGTAAATCAGTACGAGATGGCAGTTCTTTGTCTCTCCTGGAAAGGCAAATTGCTTTCCTCAATTACACGTTTTCTTCCTTGTTGGACCAATACACACAACCCAGAATTAACTTACTGCAGATGTAAACACCATTGTGCATCCCTGGTGGGTTCTTTGCCCAAGTCCCAAGATTCTGGGGTTTGTCACCACCCAGGTATGGAAGCAGAAGCCATTACCTCTCACCATCTAATCAAGATAATAATTATAGGCAGTGGATCTGGAGCTAAGAAGAGGAAAAAGGTTTTTCAATCACTGCCTCTACATTTCAATCGAAGCCCCATGCTGTACAACGCTGGAGAACAAGGTGTAAATCAGCTTAAGAACATAGCTCTGCATTCAATGCATTGTGGTTTACAGCTCCCAAATGACCTTCATCTATCTTCCTTAGCTGTAGAGGTGTATAATTGAACTAAAGAGAGGCTTGAATAATGAGGTTGAGAGTGGCAGCTCCACTGCTGTTGCTTAATAGTGTACCAGCCTTGCACTTTGTTTTCTGATATGTAACAAAATACTGTAGTGGGTCCAATTCTTCAGCGTGACACTTGGTGATAGTCCCTCTTTTAAAATAGAAAAGAGCAGGGGTTTTGCAGGGGAAAAAAAACTCCTATAAATCTTTGGCTGCAACTAGGCTCCCAAAAATACAATTATATGAACCATTTTCTATTCAATATCTGCCCACAAAAGCTCAGAGAGACAAATAGCAATTATCTGCTCTTCTTTCAGTCATGGAATCTATTTTTCTAACTTTTCATCTTTCTTGTGAAAGATTCCCTGCTCAGAGGAGTATGGTGTGACACCCTTTAGCAAGATTCCTGTACCAGGACCTTGCCAGAATGAGCAGAGGTGAAGTCTCTGAGAGCAGCCTTTCAAGCAACAGGATCTTTTCAGATCATATTTTTCCTATATTTAGGTGTGCTGGAGTCATCCTTTCTCTCTGTGGTGAGGTTAACATTAGAGAGCTGCAGTGTTTTCAGCCCTCCAATCACTCCTTACCACCAGTTCACTGCTGACGACTGCGCTGAAATAAAGGTCTGGCAGTCCAACAGCCTGGGATCAATGCAAGACATCTCCCCAGCCAAGTGGCTGTTAAAAACAAATGTCCCTCCTGTGGCATTTGTGTTGATTTCATGGACACTAAAAGACTTACTTGTGCATTCACAGCACCAATTAAGCAGTCACTGCTAACTGCCTCCCTGTGCACCAACAGCAGCTCCAAGCCAGTGCAGGATCTGAGAAGCCCAGTGGAATCTGGGACAGGGGTCCCAGACCACACAGGCACAGCCCCAGAAGCACTCAGGTCCTCCATGGATCCACCCAGTGGGAGCAGGGTGGCGAAGGTGCCAACCCTTGAGCCAGTGAGGGAAGCTGGAGAACGGGAGGAACATGTGATGCAGCAACTAACTTCTGGAGAGGCACATCCCCGGCTGAGGAAGAGAGGGACAACCTACTTTGCTCACATTTCCAGCTTGGGGAATGAAACACTACTCTTCATTCCCCAAATCACCTCCACAAGACCCCAGGAAACACAGTGGCAGTGTTCCCTCCAAAATCTGTATCAGTCCACCTCACATCTCACACATATAAGAAAAAAAAGACAAATTGTTCGTAGTACTGCCTTCAGGATTTTCACTTACTAATTATTTTACTCTGCTCCCCTCCCACTTTTGTTGTTTGTCTGCTTGACAGGGCAAGTTTATTCAGAGTTGTTGGACTGGCATATTTCTTTTGCAGTGTTCACACAGACCATAGGAGAGAAGTGCTGTCTTCAACAGCCTCGTAACTGAGCTCTTAGGCAATGTGATTTCTCACATTTTCATCAGAAGGATGATGCAGGTGACAGTGAACCAGAATATCTTGGAAAACAGCAAGACTAAGTCCTGTTGCCCAGAACAATGTCAGGAGATAAAACTCATTATGGGTTTATTAATGCAGCAACATTTCCTAGAGTGAGAGGCACGTACACTCGAGATACACAGGGTCACAAGGAAAATAAAACCTCCATATGGATATTTTGCAGGAAAATCTGCCATGTGAAATTGCAAAAATATATATAAAGAAATCATATATAAATGACCACGTCTGGCTTTGTACAAGTCACTATTGATTGCTAAAATACATACCTCTGACAGAAAAAAAAATTTATCAAATTTATGTTTCTCCTGGCTCTAGTATTTCAAGTTGTCATTCTGTCCTGTGCTAAATACTTCCAAAAATATTAAATGGTCGCCATGCCCACATAATTTTATTGTCCTCCACAGAAGTAAGCTCAAGTTGGCTTCACTTGACTCAAATGTTAATTTTTTTTAAAAGTAAAATAGTGGTGCCAAAGTCTGCAGGTGTATGCAATTGTACTATATGAAGTTGTAAGTGAAGTGCAGTTAAAGATAAATGCTTGGGAGATTAAGTAATAGTGAATTGAAGCCTTTAAGAGCAGTCTGATATAAGTACTGGCTTAGGAGAATAGGTTTCCTTACTATTTAATGGGTTTTTGTTTGCAAGCAAAGGGTACCCAGTCCACTCCTAAGCCTGATATGAAACATAATTCTGGGCAAACTTCCCTCTCCCCGAGGCCTAACTGGTATAAGAGTTTTGTCAAGGCTGAATTTTTCCCCTTCAGAAAGGACAGTATCCCTGTGCCAAAGTTTAAATGCCTTAAAGAAAGATGAGGAAATACAGACTGGCAAGAGTTACAGCCGCCCCTTCCCTGGAAGGCACGTTGAGCAGTGCAGCAAGCACTGGCATCTCATTTGTGTTGTGGGATGGGGCTTTGCCACAAATCTGAAAAATCTCATTAGAGAGAAAGTAATAAAGGTGGTAACACTGTCCTTTGGGACTCCTGGCCTTTAAATAAGTACAAGAAGCCTGTCCAGAAAGAATAAGGCAGGAAGCATTTGTGACTTTTTCAATTTCACACCTCCAGTACCTGCCTACATTGGTTAAACTCAGCACTGTGCTCAGAGCCTGATGCGCTCCTTGCATTTACTCTGATGACTGACTCCTTTATAGGAAAGCACTACTGGATATTATTTTCCAACATGATAACACCAACAGACCAGTACATTTGCCCAGGAATAATGGAGAAACTGTCACTTTTCTGTCTGATGGCTTATGTCACTGTAAAGAAGAGCAAAGGAAGTGCAAATGTAAACTTTACTTATCCTCAGATTCCTGCTTGTGAAAAAGACTCTGCTCTCAGCTCTTCCCATGTGAGTTTGCCACAACACCTTTGGCTCCAGCTCAGGGGATTTACCTTGGGCTGAGACCAGTTTACCTGAAGCAGGGGTTTTCCTGTGCCTGTGGGTGCTTCCCGTCAGCCTACAGACTGTGGAGGACTTTAAAACTGGAACAGAGTGAGACCTCCCATCCCTTCCTTCATCTGCACCACCACTTGTGACAATGGCACCAGGATCAGACACTGTAAATCTTCAGAGCTACTGGTAAGTTTAGGTCCACAGGGGAAGAAACACATTTAGTTTTGTGAGACTGTGCCTTGTACTCAAAAGTAAGAGATAAAGACTTTGGTATCCCTCCTCTGCACCATGCAGCATGGCTTAAACAGTTTCTAGAATCCTAAACTTTGTAGATATTGAAGTTACCCCAAATATGATGATACCAGGAAGGTTTATGCTCTCTGAGATGACTAAATTGCCACCACTACGTGGTTACACATTAAGTTTTTGGACAGACTCTTAATTGATCCAATTTACTACAGTTCCCCTGAACTCCAGGAAAAAAACCTGAACAGTTACAGAGGACATCATTCTTCCTTTTTCTGACAGAGGCAGAAGGATACCATGCATGGAGAACCTGAGCCAGGAAACAGAAAAACACTTTGAACTGGCAGAATCAAGGTATGTATTTTATTGATCTGACTTTGGCCCTCGGGAAGTTGGTGCAGCTGGAGCAGGCTCAGAGGATGTGCTATTTCCAGGACTTTGGGGTTTCTGTTTGCAGCCTGGCAATAATGATCTTTGGCCTTGATTATCAATGCAGCACTCAGTGCTTCAACTGGACAGGTCACTGTAGTAGGTAATACAGTAGGAAAGGGGCTGGAATTCTAGCAGGTAACACCCATCGCCCACATAAAGCGATTTTGCAGCTGTTGCAAGCCACACAGACCTGTGAAACCTCAATGAGCAGCCTTGCTCTGGCTGGGAGATAGCTCGGTCACTGTCACAGACACACATATCTTGTTTAGTTGCACCTCACTTTAAGATTTTTCACTGTAGAAGTGGCTTCCAGAGACTTGAGAAAGCTTTCTGTGCACACACATGCTTCTTGCTTGTGTGAGGACTTACAAGACACACAGAAGAAGCCTCATCATCTATTTTTTCTGCAGTCAGAAACAGGAAGCACCCCCGAGCACACAGCTCTGTCAAACCTTACCCTGCTCTGTTCTCACCTCATGTGTCACACATCAGGGCAAGGTTCTCCTGAATGACTGAGCTGCTTTTGCTCAGACGCAGGCTGACTGTGCCACACAAGCAACTCCTGCCTGCTCCAGGCAGGGCCTGCCAAGTAGGTGATGCTCAGTAGGCTCTGTCACTACAGCCTCCCCTCTCCCAGTTTTCTATTAAAAAGCCCACATTTACACTTCACCTCTGCCTTCACTCAGTATTTGCACTGAGGCACAGAAGAGAATATTACTCTTCTGAACATCTACCCCTCAGCTGGAAGAATCAACCAGGATCCAAAGCCAAAGCTTTCCACCCCGTTGTTAGCTGAACCCCTTTTCCCTTGGTAAGCAGTGGTGTTCCTTTCAGAGGCGTCCCCTCCCAGGGCTGCAGCCAGCCACCAAGGACTCACTGCACACAGAGAAACTCCACTCCTTTTTGAGGGTGGTCTCTCACCCTGAGAAGTGCACTTCAAACCTCAGTCAGGTAGATTAAATCTTTTTTATAAGCAGCCAACACTTTAGTCAAAACCATCAAAATATAATCTCCATTTCCTATGGAAAATCTTGTGATTTACTGCAAATGCTTATTAACTGCAATGGATAATGTGTTCTAATCATCTGAAATAACTGAAAACCCCTCTCTCCTGCTAGGTCATCCATGGAAAGAGGCACCAACATTTGGCAAACTGATCAAGCTTTGCCAAATGCTGAATGCAGGCAGCTCATCAGGCGATCTGTTTGTTTTTGTGGGATGAAGACTCTGACTTGAGTAAGGAAGAAAACACAGAATTGATATATCTTTTCCTAGGAATGCTTTGAAAATAAGTGCCTTTTGGTGCCTTTTGGGCCTTTCCAAAGGCAAACAAGCTGCTCCTGAAAGGAAGTACCATAAGTGCTTTCTGAGAAGAAGGTTTCAGCTGACTGTAAAGGCAGCACAAACTCCACCAAAGGCAAAGGATGCACAGCTCTCTCCATCACCTCTTCACAGTTGTCCTGGAAATACTGAGCACCTGGAGGCCAGAGAGACACAGTCCCCCTCACTGCAGCCACCTGACAGGCAGAGTGACCGAGTGTGTGCACTGGGCTCAAAACATGCCATGGTTTCATGTACACATGAGCAGCATCTGAACATCCCAGGCTGGTGGAAATGTAGGGAAAAAGCAGCCTATTAACTGACGCTGTTAGAAACACTCTGTTTCTTACAACAGTAGGTCTGGCATGTCTGGCTAAATTGTTGACTGGAGACTTACTGCAAAATTATTTATTGAGAGATTACAAAAGCAAACTGTAAAAATAAAAGCAGCTAGAATAGGGCTACATTAGGAAAGTCTGACTACCAAGTCAGCTCCTGAATTGCTGCTAAGTTTAGAAACCAATGGAATCTCTACAGTTTTACTTAAAATCCTTACCTTGTTTGAAAAACCCATTCTATTTCTAGAAATAGAAATGTCCTGTGTGCAAATTTCTCAGTTTCTAAACTTTCAAATAATGCTTGATTACCTAATCACCTTCCCATCTCCACAACCTGCTTTCAACTCAGAACCAAGTCCATGTGACCCTCTTGGGAAGCACTACCATGTAAGCTAAAGCTGCTCTCAGCACTTGGCAGTCTCTTAAGCTGTGCACTATAATTATAGAAGAAGGGGAAAAATGACTTTGCATAATGTAGGTGAGAAAGCCACATAGCTCTGTACTTCATTGTAATTACAGAAAAATGAGAGATCTGCAGAGCTGCTCAGAGTGAACAACAGAGTCCTAATTGTGTTACTTGGCTATTAAGCTGGACGAACCCCATGCTAAATTGGCTATCTTGGGCCCCTGCTTTTTAGTCACTCTCACTCTTTTCTCTTTCTGTCATTTGAAGACCTCAGCTATAACAGTGGAGAATCCACATAATGTTAAATATAATTTCTAAAGAGAGAGAGAACTGACAGGGTATTTAAATAATTATTGAGCCCATTTCTTCATTACATCTAAGAAACACTGATCCATGTACTATTTTTGAATGTACACTTATAGTTCCATGGTAAAGACTTACAGAGCCCTCATAAGCATGATAGTAAAATCACCAAAATATCCATGATCTTTAAATATTTTATTTTCTTTAATGCAATTTTTGTGCAATCAGTAAATCAGTTAATCCCAGCAATGCACTAACAGGCTCTGCTGATCATATTTTCCTCACAACCAGTTTTAGGAAAGAAAGTTCTCAGGAGCCAACAGTGACCTGTCTGAGCTTAGTGTAAATCAAGAGGAAGTCTACCAGAATTGTTGGCATAAATTTTTAATTTATACACAGGTATAAATTAGAAGAGTAAAGGTCAAAGATTTAGAAAAGGTGAAAGTTATCAATTAACTCTCCGTTAGTGATTATTTGTTTTACAGTAGTCCTGAGAGGCCAAGGGAGACAGAGCATTCCTTGTGATAGAAATCACACATTAAGAAAACCTCTCATCTGGAAAGCTTAAATGAATTCACCACCATCCAGACTATCCTGTCTGCACTTCCAGAAAATTAAAACTGAGGGAGTTGTGTACTTTGCTTATATTTTCTGAACATTTTCTCTCTTTTGAAAAAAAATAGAGACAGTTGCCATGTAAGCTGCAGCAAGTCTGTGCTCCAGCACACCCAAGCTCCCAGCAGTGAGCAGACTAGTGCAGACCCCAAAACAAAGCCATTTTGTCACAGTTGTTTAAGAGCTTTCCAGCTCACCTGGTGTTCACCCTGCCGTAGAGGCAGCTGCTATGACACAGTGGAAATGTGTTTGCATTGCTGCTTTTCCTAAGAAATAGTTAAGATTCATAGAGCAATGTCATATTGTTATGAAAATAACACGTAATATTAGCATTATTGTGGGAAGCCAAAGAGGGACGCTCCGAACACAGACTGAACACAGCCTTTGCAGGTAGTTATTCAGATTTTTGATTCTTACCCATGCCCCTGGTTAGACATCAGCAACGTCTCTGAGGCGGTGTGCAGTGTACAATATCAGGATTGGAAGCAACTGATCTGAACCGATTGTTCTCTGGAGACTGAGCAAACAACTCCACGGACTGGGCTTTCAATACCAGTGATAAAAAGTGCAAACATTTTATTCAGCAGACAAGTGTGTGAAGAGGCTGCCACATACATTTGTCAATTGTTAAAATTTCTCACTTAACAGTTCTGCCTCTCTCAGGTTAATATTTTTCCAGAGCAGAGACTGAAAGAATTTAATGATCACAGCATCCTTCAGATCTTCTGAGTATACCAAAATTCTTGTCAGGTAATTGGCATCGGCCCCTGTTTACCAAATGCTCTTCAGCCTATAACCAATAAATGATTAACAAGGAACTTCTCAAGTCATTTTCCAGATGTTGTTTATTGAGACATCCTTGCACTGCAATGACAAATGGGGCAGAAATGAGCAATGCACAGTTTGGCAAGATCCTGCCACTCAGCAGAATATCCCCAAGGCTGAATAATTTGGGTGAACACCACTGTACAAAGGTTAAAGCTACTTTCCTTTGTATAAACAGAGATGTACCCCAGCTGGTACTCGTTAGGTTTGAAGAACCAAACACTGGTATTTTCTCAAAACAGGTAGGAACAACAAGCCTTTATCACAAGAGCAAAGGGTAACACTTCAGGGTAATACTGTTTGATGTGCCTAATGCTTTATTCTCTTTTTGCTGAAGAGGAAATCTTAAGACAGCCACAAAATTTGCTAGAATGAGCTGTGAAAATTTACGCTAATAACAAAGGGGGGAGGGAGGCTATTTTTTCCATTCTTTTGCACCTCATTACCCTACCAAAAATAATAGTGTTGCTGTAACGATAATTCCAGTGCAAAGCCATTTAAATGGGACAAAGCTGCACACACGCTGCACCGACCTAAGGACAACTCTGTACTACCAGGAATTGGAGGGACCCAAGTGGCCACTAAAACCAGCAATACTTGGTACAGTTAAAATGTCAAAAGTCATGGCAAGGGCTTTACTGGATTGGCATGCATACAGGTGGAGTGTATGTCTGTAAGTATTCCATATAAATGCAGGGTGACAGAGCTCCAGTCTCAGAACTACTGTGATGAAAATCTTGAAATACATAAACAATTTTTTTCCCAGACTATCAAATAGGATGGGATAAAAAAAAATTGACTCCATATGTATACACAAAATAAATTCCAGACCTGGAATAGTAAAACTGTAATTCAAACTGTTATAGGAGAAAAAAAAGAAGATGTATTTCAGCAACCAGATTTGCAGGTAGCATTGTACTAAGATAAGATGTTGAAATCTACTAGGTGGTTTTGCAAAATTGGAATCTCAGAAGCCTGAAATTCTACAGAAATTTGCATATTTTCAGTGCCTTATGTTAAAATCTATAATGATTCAGGCACATTTGAATAAGAGACAAAAAGAAGGATAATAGGACTTGTCTGATTTGGGATTCAATCAAAACCTGGGACCCTCCCTTCGATTTGGTTGTGATTCTCTACTCTGCATCAGACAAATAACAGTAACAGCTCCTGAGATAATGGGTGTTTCAGCAGCCAGAAAACAGGAGAGAACAGCAACACAGCATAGCAAAAAAGAGCCTCTTCCTTCCCCTCTCCCCTCCTCAGTACTAATGCTTTGTGTATGACAACAGGAGACCCTTTCCAACTACTACAAGTGACCTGTGGTGATGTTCTAGCAAACCTTGCTCTGATTTTCAAATCCCTGTGACCCTGTGATAACAAGTAAGACCTGGGGATGGGAGAGGCTGGAGTGGATGCACCATTATTTGACTTGTGTTCCCTGTGGTTTCAGCCACATACTGGCAGTTTCCCATCAATTTCACTGGCATTCTCTAGCTCCAGAGGATTTAGGATTTAGTTCTGCTAATCTCTGGATCCCATATAACATTAGATATTTAGGCTGTGATCTCAGGCAAGGATTTGTCCCTAGAGTCATATTAGATTACTAAGCCGCTGGGAAACCAAATAATTAAGGAAATGCATAATGAGTGGTATTAGCTAGAGATGTATTCCATGCCACAAAATGAATCAGCCAAAAGGCCTGTTTAAAAGGAAGAAGAATTTCCTTCAAAGTGAAAAAATGGCCACATCGTAGGCAGCATCAGCCGGAGGCAGCTGGACACGGCTGTGCAGCAAGGCCACCATGGGGTCAGCTGGACTGCACAGCTCGTGCAGAGCCTTGTTTTCTAGGCTCCCTGGGGAGATGCTGATGAATCCTTTGCTGCCCAGATTGGAACTGGCTAAACTTCATTTATCTGAATTCACTGCCAGCTACACCACTCTGCTGCTGCACCTGCGCTACAGACAGTGAACTTGAGGAGGCAGAACCCTCCCCAAGTTTAGGTAACTGAAACACTTGGCCCTCCTTTCTCATTTCACTCCTGCACACAGGTCCAGGCAGAGCCAAGCAGGTTATTTACCTGGTGACCTCTAAATGTTGGAGTTTGATAGGTGATGATTTCGCAAAGCAGTTAATCAATAAATAGGCTCAGTTTCTTTCTGATTCAGGTACTGACACTACTGCAGAAGGGCCTGGAAGAGCTGTGTGATAACGTATTGATTATAAACAACCCAAGAGCCATTGTCAAAAGCAGTAGGCATTGTTCTTTCCAACAATCAAATCCATACTTTAACGATCTGTTTTCTCTCATTAAACACTTGAAAGGCTTTCTTAGCAGCACTTTTTACTACACAGATGTCCTATTTCATTTTGACACATACAACATACTCCTGTCATTCTCTTCATTGTATAGTGGCTTGTTTTGTTTATTGTAAGATGGAGATGTTAGTTTCTGTCATATCTTCTCCTTTATAGTGCTCATTTACAAATGGAAAATCCATGTAGACCTTTGTCTCATCTGTCTTTAGCAATCAAATAAACCAATCAAAACCTCTGAGCAGGAAAAGTCACACCAAAAAAAAAAAAAAAAAAGTGGAAATAGCAGAATTTGGTTTAAAAACATTCTGTTCTGATTTTTCTTTTGAGGTTCACATGACTCACGTCTTTGATTGAAGTGTAATGACTGCAGACAACCATGCAAGCAGAGGCGATGCAAGCAGATCACCTTACTTTGCTGAATTCTCTTATGCTTATTTTCAGCAATCTCATGTGAAATGATGCTTTGGAAATGTTGACAAAGAAGATTTCATTTTTTGCCTCACCTAGACTAGTCATTTCACCCCTGAATGGCTTCACAACCTTTTGCAGGGGCTTCAATTTTACTTACTAATGCTTTGACTTTAAAACAAAAAGCTATTTTCTCAGCAGAAACAGATCAGTGGGAATAAGGTTCTGGGTTCTGCCTAAGTGGATTCGGTATTAACGAAACATTCACTCCAGTAGCAGACAGGACACCTCTGTCTTTCCAGGTACAGCTGTTTGGGATTGCAAATCAGGAGTTATACGCAAAAAAATCTTTTCTCCCTTGTAGGAGCCCAAGTCATGCCGGGCTGCAGAAGACAGAGGTGGACACACTTCAGCCATCTGGACCACTTGTCATTTCCACAAGAACCATGGCTGACTTCTGTAAAAAGCTGGGCTGTGAAGAGCTAAGACATCTACAGTAGCCAACACAGACAAGAGAATTTGGTTGATACAGCTGCAGGATGTTTAATATAAACTTGAGCTGCTGCCACCTAATTACCTCTTGTGTATTTCTTGTTTAATGCTCTTAGGATCAAGGGCTATTCCCCAGAGCTCCTGCTGAGATGCATCCTCCCAAATGTTTTTGAAGTATGCACATGTTGAAACTCACTACCCACAACCTTACAGATGAAACGGGCTGAAAAAATACTTTGTCAGCATGAGACATTATTGAACCTTGTAACATATCGTGTTATTTAATGGTGAAACAAAAAAATACACTAATTGGGAAATGCTTGTAGGGCAGTCAATGTGTTGCAATACAGTCACATCACAGTAACCAAGATCATGGTCTGGTCTATTATTATTAATTATTTACAGTAATCTTGGTTTCTGTGTATGAATACATCATCAAGCACAGCCTTCTCTTTGCCCTGACACTCTGAGCGGTGCATATCCTTAGATCTGGCACTGAACACAGATACAAACAGAAAGGCTGAAGGAGAGCCTGGGAGCTGCTGGCTCTGCTGCCAGTTCATCACAGAGCCACATGGAAACAGCATATCAGGCTTTGTTCATGGATTCCAAGGCTGTTCCTCCCCATCTAGGAAGCACAGAGACTTTGAATTATTTTCAGTCACTCCCACAGCTGTTTCAGAAGGGGATTAGACAATGTTTGTAGGGACCTTTGAGAACAAAGCCCTGCATGTGCACGAAGCGCTATCTTTATGAGTTTCATAGGCAGGTCTGCAGTAGAAAAGCTGTAGCAATTTTATTGTGCATTCCCTCACGTTAACTCCTTGCTCCAGCTTTTTCCTCGCCGTAACAGAGCTGTTCTCACCGCCCTTGTATTCGCCGACTTCCCTCAAATAGCTGAACAAACAAAGTGGCAGTGTTTGCCAGAGTCCTGAACCCCTCGGGTTTACAACCTACGAGTGGGCTGGCAGCAGCGCCTTGAAACGATTCGCTTGCCACAAGCACCCCAGAGAACAGATTAAGTCAGAAGAAAGGAAAACTGAAAACCAACATCCGCTGGAGCTTTTTTTTTATTTCAAAAGTGTTTGAGAGAATGAGTGGAAGGAAGGAGTCTAAAGATCCCAAACTACACTTTAAAGTATTTTACTTAAGTGTCAAGGACCAAAGCCCAAATGTCAGCTCTTCAGGGCTTTTTTTCATGAATCACTGCAAATAGAGCCTGAGACAAGAAGGGGAAGACAGCAAAAAATGTTAGGAAAATTCTCATGAGGTTGCCCTGCTTTTCTCTCTTTTCAAGATGTATAGACATACCAGAGCACGCTTTTAAAACAGTTCTGATTTAGTGCACTATTTGCAATACTGTTCTGCTTATTATTATAATTAACCACTAACCCATTCGGTTAGAATTTGCCTCAGCTCTTCTGTCTTAGGAGTTAACTACATGGATATTTCCTAATAGCTTGTTGCTAACAGCTGGAAAGTGCTCTACCTGATGAGCTTTCCAATGCCTTTTGTGTTAAATAACTATTATTGGATTCATTTTACCCTCATACACATCAAACACTGGAAACATTCACCCCTGCTGCCATTCTGATGTTAAGCAGTACTCCACCCAGGAAACAGGCCCATTCAAATCGACATAAAATCACCACTGCCGCTGGGATTTGGCTTTTTTGGGTCACAGAGGATGGAAAGCTATGCCAGGAATGAAGTCCTGCTAACAATGGAGAATTCAGGACTCTTACCCCAGGGAGCATGGACATCTCTTCAGGTCTTCCAAAAAGCTCCTGCTACCTAAAATACCAAGGACAGGGACTCTCAGCTCTGTGTCCAGGACAGAGCCATCAGTTCAGATGGGAGCACAGTTCAGTGTTGCCAGCTCCTACTCTCATCACTGTGTGGGGACACAGGTACTCAAACTGACCTTACCACACAGCAGCAGGAGTTGGTTGCCCTCCAGAGCTCATCCTCAAACACTTCCAGAAGGCAAGGCCAGCTTCAGTGCCAGCCCACATGCCAGAAAACATGTATAAAGTTTTATGCATTTAAAAAGTTAGTTTTCGTCATGTTATTTTTCAGAGAGGAAACTGAAAGAGGGAGTGAGAAGGAGAGGGAGAAAGGAAACACCACACTTGAGAAATGAGGATTTCAATGTCAAATTGTAGAAGGTTTGTATAAAAGGACAAAAACTCATAAAATGAAAACATGATAAATTATCAAAAAAGCTAATCAAATTCCAAGCAGGGGGCTAGAGCTGACTTGTAACAAGCTACAAAGGCTTCTTCTATTCAGTGAAAAAAGAAAATCTATGTTACTATTTCGCTTTGTATCTCCCTTATTTTGGCACATGTTGCTGGAAACTCAAACAGAACTCTGTAACCTAGATAGTAAATAATCTCCAGACTTTTCCTCAGGTCATGCAAATAATCTGTGTGCAACAGAAGTCAAAGCTGCTTTTGTGAGAAGAGCACTTGAAAAGATTTATTTAAACTACACTTCCAGTTTCACATTCCTTTAAATTCTCCAAATTCTGTATTCTTTCAGTAATACCAGTTAGAGTTTCACTGCCCCTTGTGATGTTATGCAGCGTTATTAGCATTTAGAGAGAAAGAGGAATTCTTTTTTAATATTCATTGCTGGACAATTATCAGTCACGTCATGTGTTCATTTTAATAGATCCATCTGTAAAGTATCTATAGGCACAAAAGCAACACTGAATGCAGTTGTAATAGGCACTCTCCTCTCCTATCCATCGTCCTGATGGCTTCCTGAGGGAGACAGCAATAACTTTGCTGTAGCATCACCTTCAGCTGTTCAAGTGTCAGACTGAGTTCACACTCAAGGAGTTCCCTTCAGGATTTTCTAGCTCATTTGCCAGCGTTACCCTGAGTACAGGCACCCACTTCAGTGTTGAATCACTCCTTGAAGACCTCTAACACTGCACAAGAGAAATGCCTGGCTGTAGCCTCTGGGACAGGGCTCTGCTCTCTGACTGCACAGCAGAGGAGATATCCAAGATCCTGACTAAGGCATTTCAATGCTGCCTAGATATGCCAATCCTGGTGATACTTTCGATACTGAAAAGTCAGTAGAATTGAGGTTCTTTTGATAAAACCACTTGTAGATAAATTCTGAAGTATATTTTCATAACTTTAAATTACCCTTAATCTGCTAATCCCTGCCTGTGCTGAGAAAACTGTACTGCTGTGAGCACCAAAGCCAGCAAGTTCATACACTCACCATGAGAGTTAGGGGAGGCAGTGGTTATGCAGTGTGTGAGAAGCTGTTCTGGCCACACTCCACCGCCTCTCTCTTCAGCTCCAGACCAGCCTATTTGGGTAGTCCCTGGGACAACCTCTGCCAGTGACTGGAAGCAGAAGAGAGGGAGCCTGGAGCGCCTTGGAAGCAGAGGCTCTGCACACACAGAGTGTGCAAGGCAGAGCCTTGAAACAGAAGCAAAAAGGGAGCAGGGCTGCAGCTCCAAGCTACGTCAGCAATCCAGTGAAGCTGGACAATCAAAGAGCAGCAAACAGTAAAAACTAATGCACAGGAGCATGGTCTTCTCCACACAAGAACCCCAAGGAGGGGCTGCACTACTCAGGACTCAATTCTTGCTCTATCATTACTAAACATGATCTAGCTGGGAATGACTGCAGCAGAATCTGTGGCTGAATTCCTGGCTCTCAGTTGGAGCTGCACCAGCACAGACACAGCTTTCATTCCCTCACTTGGACTTTTCCAGACTATCTCATCCCAGCAAAATTAAATTGCATAGAAAACAAAAGCCAGTAAAAACATTAAACACAGTAATTAGTCAATAGAACCAAGGGCAGGAAACCATTTATTATGAGAATTAAGGGAATGATTCACACTGAATAATTTATCTAGCAAATTTAGTTCAGGGTTTTGTTTTTTTCCCTGCTGTGAGAGAATTCAGTAACAGTTTTGCTTACTGCCTTAACACTGGTTTGGTCCCCAGGACTCAGCTGTTTAAACTAGCTGTGCATGAGCAAGAAGCCCAGCTTATACAATGGGAGAGATGAAACTAAAATAAAGGTTCTTTTGCACCTCAATTTAACCATTTACATTTATTTTGTAACATCTGCTTAGCACAGGTATTAATAAGGCCACATTAAGCATGACATGCCAGTGCTCCTCTCTTACCCTCCTTCATTCAGAAAATGACTGCAAAGCTCAGCAACCTTCATGCCAGATGAAAGACTGGAACCAAAGAAGAGTCGTTATGATCTGCAATATTGAACACAAGGCACAAATAATTCCCACATAATAACACTATAGATTCCAACCCTCCCTTCATATTTCACTGCTCAAATGACAAATAAATGAACCTATCAGAGCTCTTCAGATGTATCATAAAGTGGAAATATTGCAGATAGAATAAATAAAACATTTTTATTGTAGTTAATAGCACCAGAGTGGATAGAGTTACATTTTAATAAAAGTCCCTATTATTTGAATCAGTATTGGACTCACTGTGAGTAGTCCTACCTTTCTTTTGTGCAGATAGAGCAGTTTGATCTCCCATTCCCAGTCTGAAGCGGCTGCAGCAGCTTTGCTCTACACTCATCTTGAAGAGGGCCAAGGACAAGACAAAATCTTCTGCAGCACACAGAGGGCTTCCCAAGCTGTGGGGCCTGAACTACACCCATGTGCAGGGCACTTCATCCCAGTGGTTTGCATCCCAGCAGAGCCTGGAGTGTGAGCCCCATGGCCAGAGCTGAGAATTGCCACCACTGCTGCTCCTCAGAGTAGGACCTGGCCTTCCTTCACTGCTGACAGTGGCATGTGGTACCAGGGCTGTGTGACCAGCCACAGAGTGCCCAGAGAATTTACCCAATGAAACATGATGGTCCTAGGAGATGCGATTGCAGAGAAAGGCAGAAAAGGATGAAGATTCCCTTTGCAGGTACTGACAACTCCCTTGCAGTTATACACAAAAAAATCCCTTACATACACAAATTTTGTAATAATCACTGCTGCTCTTTAGTAAGCACTGCCTCTTGACTGGCATTTCTGAAAGGCACATCAGCTTTCATATATGCTAAGCAGTCTTTATCCTGATTAGTCCTTTTTTTCTTTCTCTATTCATAGATCAGATAACATTGAAAATACCTGCACACAAAGTGAAAAGACATTTGAAGGTTTAGCCCTGCTTGTCCTCCTCCAAAGGTGATAAACTGTAATACAGCATTTCATTAGGAGGCTCAGTTCATGTCTGCCCACATCAACAAAACGTTTCTGAAGTAGTAGAAGCGTACAGCTTTTATATATTCTTACTTCATCTCCACAGAAATTTACTTCAGGTCAAAGCATTCCTGCTCCGAAGTCCTCAACCCCTGGTGTGTAATTTGCAACAGTATCTGTATGTCAGTGCTCCAATGCCACAGGGCACAGAAGTATGGTTTGGCCAGGAAAATTCAGCAAAATAAATTATTCCCCAAAAACGCTTACAAAGGTAAACACAGAGCAGCAGACACCGGAGTCTCCAGCAGCAGGTCAGGCTAGAGGGTCCTCTGCGCACATGAAGCTTGATGAGCTTTAAATAACAGATAAAGACAGTAATTCTGCAGCTGATGCTTGTGGTTTCTAAAGTTTTTTCTTTCAAAGTAGAGGGACTTCTTTTTGATTCCTAGGAAAGGCATGGTTAAAATGCAACAAAATGCAGCTTCACATGAGCCCAGCAGACAGACCTGTGGGAAATAATGTAATTTTCTGCTTAGAACAGAAATTTGAGAAAAAAAGATTGCTTTAGATTTGGGAACATCTTTTACCTTCTGAAATGGCACATGTTGACTTTGGACCTTTCCCTAGTGTGAATGTTGTTAAAGGCAGAGCAGAACTGTTGTCAGACCCTGTATCCATCATGAGATGTGTCGAAGAAGGATTACATCAGACACCCTCTAACTCTGCCTGAGCTTATAATATCTGCTTGGAAAATGCTGGAAGAAGAGTAAAAGGGAAAGAGAGCTGTAGACACCCTCTTTTCAAAGAAACCAGTTACTGCAGATTCAGCGGGAGCACAAGGATCACTGTTTGGAGAGCAGAGAAAGGGTAACCACTGCTGAAGAGGGACAGAGAGATTTGCACTGCACCGGTTCAGTTAGGGCAGGAGCCTGAGACCACAGGCAGCCAAGCCGTGAGGTGCTGAGCACCATCTCCACACACATGCCCAGCAGGCTGCTTCTAACTGCAGCGTGCCAAGTGCTCCGAGTCAGCTGGATAAACCAGACACAAAAAGTGTCCCGACAATGCGCTTTCATTGACGCATCTACTGCCATGGTTCACACCAGAGGAACATCAATGCCTTTATTACAGTCATAGAACATTTTTAGCTGAGATGATTAACTCAAAACAAGCATGTAGCACATGATGCTTCTGTGGAGATAAGGCAAAACAGTGAGGTGATACCATTGGAGTCTTTTCTGCAGCCTCCTCTCTTTGCTAAAATGACAGAGCCTTGTTTTCACTTGGGTTCCAGTGGGAAGATTGCTGACACACACTGGTTATCCCACAATTAAATAAAGCAAGCAAGATCCCCATCATAAAAATGACACTGATACTTGGAACAAGAAAGCTAATTATTTAATTTCCATTGCTTGCTTTCAAAGCATTGAATGATTAATAAAAATCCTTTAGAATCAATGCAAGAGAATGATACTCATGAGACCCGTTGTTTTTTTCCCTCCAGTTCTGTGACAGGATTCCTTTTAGGCTCTGGGAAAGAGAAGATTGTTATTCCCTTTGTGCCTCCAATTCTTGTAAAACATGAATCAATCTTTGGCACAACCCTCAAGACAATTAACATTAGATACAAAAATAAAAAATGCTGATGGTTTAAGGCATGGTTGTTGTTCCCACTGCCTCCTAGAGACAAACAGAGTTTAGAGTTTATCAGTGCCCTGAGAGTTAGATTTGTGCCCATCAGAGCAGCACGATCACCGCCCTGCACTTCAGCTGCCTGCCAAATCATAGGCATTTTTTACTCTTCCATCTCGCTTTGTTGTCGTGGCTGGTTTTTTGGTCTGGGCTTTGCAGTCGCGCCGTGTTTGCTGATCACACACCAGCTTGCTGTCTGGGAGGGCATTGTTCGGTCTAAGCATCTGTTGCTATTCAGAAGGGGCCGAGGAGCGACACATGGCTAACACGGTTCCTCCTCCAGGTACGGCTCCCCAGGAGCCCGGCGTGCATGTGCCAGATAAGGGACAGCACGGGAGGCAGCCGCTGTCCCCAGCCGCTGTCCCCAGCCGCTGTCCCCAGCCCCGATGGACGCGGGCGGGGAGGAGGGGGCGTGAGGAGCCCGGGCTGCGGGGCTCTGATCTGATCCTGGCCTCGCCAGCGGGATGCTGCAGACAAAGGGATTCCTTCCACCGGATTAAACTTGCAAATTTCCTACCTTGCCCGCCTGGCATTGTAATTCAAACTCTGCGCCACGGAAAGTTAATGATTTACCGCTCCTCACAACCCACACGAACCGACACCAGAGATTTGTGAGTAATTAATTGATAGCGCATTACAATCTGAGATAAGTAATAAGCACTTTTACTCACAGAGCTGGCAGCACATGTTGCAAAGCTTCCTGATTTGGCCCAATCAGTGAAATGTGCACCGAACTGCATCTTTAATAGCGTTATTCACCATCTAATTATCATTATTTGCATTTTTGATAGGTTAAATGCAGTGAATGGGATCAGACACACAGGAAGCACTCAGCACTGGGGATACAAAACAGTAAAAGAGAGATGTCCCTTTTGGAATGTGACATTGCCAAATAGAACAGGTCCAAAATTTGACCTAAAATACAATGCTGAAGACAGTAAAACCGGAAAACAAAGCAATAAACCAAGGAATGCAATGCAGTGGGTTGTTATCATAGCTCTGGGTTGAACCAAGAGATACAGATGGAAAAACAAAAACCAAGCAAGCACACAGAGCACCAGCTTAGATCCCAACATGCCACCCTTGCCAGCAACATCAGCTCAAGGAGTTCCCACCTACACCTGCCTGGTACAAACACAGGTCTTCAGTCTGTGTGCAGCTCTCCTGTAAAACTTCAGCAACAAGTACTATAAACTCCAGATTATAAAACTCAAGCTGTTCTGAACTATCAGAGCAGTTAGAAAATTATAAAATGTGCGGCATGGGAATCCCCTCTCTAGGCCTGAAGGCTTGGCTGAGCAGTAGAGGAACAATGAGGAGCTAGGAAGAGGGTGTTAGAGGTGTTGCAGCCATTGAATATATCTTATATAAAGCAGTTTTAAAGAAAACACAGAAAGCCCATGGAGCAGGGATCAGTGTGCCCCCTGGGAAAGGAAAATCCCAAATTACTAGGGCACAGAGCAATTGCCACCCTTTGCCTAGCCCTCTGATTTACAAAGCATCTCCTGCACACGTTAGTTGAGGGCACTCCAGCCCAGGCTGCACAGAAGGTGGGCTGCCTGGGCTCCTGGGTCCCCTTGACCCACACCAGACCTGCTGAAATGCACTTCAGCTCCCTCACTACACTCCCCCGTGGTCTACAGCACCCTGGATTCCCTCCACAGGAAAGCAGGGCATGTGAAGGGATGGATTGCCTCCCCCCGGATGACTGAGATGATGCCTGTGAGGCACAGCACAGAGCCATCCATAGGCACAGTCCTGCTGCCCTGGGCTGGCTCAGGAAAACACACAAACCCCTGAAGCATGAGGTTCTGACTTTCCCTACTAAAAAGAGAGAAACATTCATCTTCCTCCTCCTCCTATATTTCTAGCCACTGGGCTGTTGTGCAAAAGGCCCATTGCACCAACAGGACTCTTTGAGAGAAACAAAGAGTGAGCCCGAGCAGTTCCTGCAAAAAAAGGCAATTTCCTTCTGGGGCCATAAATCCCAAGTAGAGAGAGGCACCTCCTGGCAGCACGGAGAAAAGCACCTGTGTGTCCTGCCTCTCAAGAGCCCGATTCACCCTCTGCCCTCTTCCGTGTAATTATCCGGGGTTAGCAATCACTCTGACCCCCTGAAATCCATCCCGAAATGCCCAGACTCTGCCCCTTGCTTCCCAGGACCTGACTCAGAGCTGTCAAGGCCATCACTAGCCCCGACTGCCTCATAGTCAGTGGCTGCCATACTCACGGGTCTGAAATCGAACCCCTCCGCCTCAGTTTCCAAGTAGAAAACAGGAGTGTGGCCATTGCCTCTGTGGCACAGATGTGTACCCAAAGACTACTGCCCATGCAGATACAGGACTCATGAGACCTCTGCAGACACCAAGGGTAGCTGACAAAACATCCTCATAAAACACAGAAAGACTTCTGCCCCAAACCTGCAGAAATCCTGGCAACTGGGCTGTTTCATCACAGGCTGGAATGGTTATGGGAAGTGCAGTTTTTTTCCCCAAGAGAACTCAGGCAGGTAAGTGATGTGACACTGCACAGAGAGGACACGAGAACATCTTTCACCCACCAACACTGAGACAAACAAGCAAGTCCATGGGGCTGACCCCAGTGCACAGGAAGCAAGTCCCTGGAACAAATCACCTTTCTGATCATCTCCCTTTTGAAGTTTAGTAAATGAAGCAGGATTGCTAGGACAGGGCCATGATACCTGGAAAAAGACTTTTCCTGCTTTTCATTTCTAGCTAGAGTCACAGCAATCTTCATGGTGCTAATGCATCAATTATGCAGTTTCATACTAATTTCCTTTGCAGGAATTCTGCACCAATCTGTGTGTGAAAACTGAGAAAAATGAATGCCTTTAAATATTCTCTCACCACAGATTCTGCTTTGGTGGTCAAACCTGCTGAGGAGTTGTGAAGAGAACTGTAGAAACCGGTAATAAATACTACAGCAGTGCAAATTCATCCAGGGTACAGCCTCGAGTCTCCTTCAGCTCCAGCCAGTGATTACAGCCAATAATTCCACCAGCCCTGGCAACATCAAGCCATGTATTTCAATGGATAATCAGGTTCAAGAGCTTTCCTGTGGATCTGGAGGCCAGGAAGCTAGACTACCCCCGACAGCCAGGGAAGAAAGTATCATTACATGTTTTCAGAGAGCAAACTTTACCAGTTATTACTAAAGAACATGTATTTAACTGATTTTGTACTTTTACTTACAAAGCCGGTAAGAAAAAAAAAATTCGAAACCTAAACCAAAATACTTAATTTATTCCACTCTGTTTAAAACACATAATCAGCTGGTCAATTCTCTTTCAATCTTCACATCAAATTCCATCCTGTTCCTCCCAATAGCAGATATCAGGAAAAACCCCAGAGACTGTCTTCAGTACCGTACCAGGCCCCGAAAGAAATCACCACAAAAGAACAGCTCCAGTTCACAGAATTAGCCACACATCTGCTGATGGCAGCATCTCGTGATGATGGACATCCCTGTTGTGCCAAGGTCTGGGCACTTAGACAACTGCATAGGCTGGGACATACCAATAAAAAAATCTGCGAGATTTTGCTGCCTTTGACCTTCAGGACCTCCTTTCATTTAGATATTCTCTCTCACAGCTGCTGATGATGTGACTTTATAAGTCTGAGGTTGTCCACACACCGAAATGTTCCCCATCTGACTGTCCTGCATTGTGCTGTGTGCAGTGAAGCACTGTCCCTGCCAGAGGGATACAGCTGCTGGCCCTTGGCCTCTTGGCAACACACTCGGTTCATGGAATTAGTGGGCCAACCTCTGAAGCACGAAAACCCAAGCTCTATGAACTCTGTCATGGTTTTCAGCATGTTAATTATTTCACTTTCAGGGATAATTATGCACACATTGCAGTGTGCTTCTGTGCCAGAGCAGGCACTATCTCTCACACAAAAATGCTCATCAAGGCCAAGCTAGTAGGCTCTCTGCTTATCTTTTGGAAGGAAATTTATGTTCCTCCAGTGTGGATGTTCCTCTTGCCTCCCATGAAATCTCTGACTGAAGAGAAGCCAAAGGGGAAAAGGAAGAAACATCATCATTCTGTATTTTTTGTTATACAAGAAGCCAATTCTCCAGGATTACAGACTAGCACTCAGCTCTATAATGAATTATTTATCCTAGGAAAACAAAAATGTTTTATTTAAGATGACAGAGAGCCTGTAAATTTGCTTCTTATATATGCATTGACTAATTAGATTAATTAAACATGCATACACTTCTGAACAATCAGGCAGGTGGCAAATCATATTTAAGAGAACTTATAATATTCCTTCTCTCATCCTCACACTTGATAAATGACATCCATTCCATCAAGAAACCAGGGCAGAAAATAGCCTATTATTTGCAATGTGCTGTACCATTATTTTCACATTTTATTTACTTCTTTAAAGAAACTGCAAGACAAATAAACAGCTTCCAGCAGCTAATCGTCTTTCATATGAGACCCCAGAAATATAATTCACTGTGCTGCATTAAAACAACAGAACCTGGTAAAGCTATTAACACCATGACTGAAACTGAAATCTGTGAGATAAAGGAACTCTGTAGCGAGGCTGAAAAGCTGTGCTGAAGCTCTTGCATAGAGTTCTGTGAAACTTTGCTATTTCAACCTGTGAAGATTCACACAACCTTTCATTTTCTCTTCAAGCAGAAAAACAAAAGAAAGGAATAGCAGGAGATTTCTTTCCTGGATCTGCAGCTTTGCCGCTTTCGACAGCTGCGAGCACACTCAGAGCCCCCCCGATGCTGCAGCCTGGAGTGGCAGCCAGCCTAGGGAAGGGAAATTGCAGCCGAGTGCACAAGCACTGAGCTCTGGACGTGGCTCAAGCCCTCGGAGGTGTGAGCCCTGCGTGGTGTCCCTGCGCATCCTGTGCCAGGAGGAGATGGAGATGGCGCAGAGGTTGCATGTGGCAGCTCTCAGCCAGCAGTGCTGCCCTGGGACCTGCCCTGTCTGCACTCAGAGGTTCTCCAGGCCCCCACGTGCACAGGCCAAGTGACAAAGCCCATCCCCACCTCCAGCCAGCCCCAGCCCTCACGATGTCACCATCAACAGGGTGAAACCAGAGGGGCACTACCAGAGCACAGAGGTAACGGAAGCTCAGCAAGAACAGGAGCAGAATCAACACTTCAGCTGCTTATTTCCACAAAACCAAGGCAGGCACCTAAAAAACCCCCAAACCAGCCAAATCTGAATGGAAAGGATTTAACAGAGTCTTTCCTCGTCTTTATGAAGTTAAATGCTGAGGCTTTCACTATGAGTTAATGACTGGTTTGCACTGCTCCTTTCTTTGTGCGTGCTGTCACTAATCAGGAGCAGCGAGCTACCTCAAAGCCTCATTACTAGCCAACAAAAAAAGCCAATGAATCCTCAAACAGAAGTTTTGCTGCAGTGGCATATTGCCATTTAGCTGGAGGGAGGCAGGAGAAAGCAAGTCAGCAGTGACATATTCTGTGCATCCAGCTGGGAGAAAAAGAAAACCCAAGTATAATACCGCATCTTATCGGAAGTAGTTAATCTGACATAACTTACTTAACAAAAATTACAGTCTATTAAAAAGGCATGTAAGCAATGCAGCTGAAAACAAGTCTACACGGGAATCAGCTAGCATAATTATGGCTGGCTAAAAAATAGCAGAGCCAGAAGAAAACTGTGCATAATTTACCAGCTGACAAATGTTAATGACAAACAGAAGAAAACAGGTCCTTGACAAAGAAGAAATAATAGCTGCTCACTTCAGAACTCAGATATTTTTATCAGGGGAAAAAAATTTAAAACAAAAAAAAGACCATCTTGCATCTTTGCAAAACAGATCAGCACAAGATAAGGTCTCCATGGAAGGGGTTCAGACTGGCTTTGGTCTAGTGCTGGTTACACCCAGGTTGCACATGAAGAAAATACATTTGTGTCTGCAACCTTGCAAGATTAGTATTTTTCTATTCCTCCTAACAAGGTAATCACATACTTTACATAACACTGAGCATACGAGCAGCCCTTCTGGAGCCACACTTTAAATTCAGGACACACTGAGCTGCTTTGATGAGCTGGAGCCATGGGGAATGCCACAGGGATTGTGCTGTATGTTTTCTGCAGACAGATGAGAGCTGTGAGGATATAAGCACCACATCCTGCTACCCACAGATATCTCTCTTTACAGTGTGGAAAAAGAGCCATTGTCATTTCCAGGTGTTACATTTTTGTTGCTTAGTTTTAGGATAATTTCATATATTGGAATCACAGCAGTGCAATTCTCACACAGCAGCCTTTAGACCAGCAGTTCTAGGATGGCCTGCGTAGAGGTTGGAGGTCCCGTGCTCCTTATTAAACTCTTTTTTTCCCCCTCTCACATTAAATGCAGCCAGCATTATTCACCTCCAATGATGTATCTGCCACACGAAAACTGATCCTGGATGGAGGTCAAGGCCATCCATCTGCAAAGGGAAAAACTGCCCTGCAGCAGAAGGTACTTGGGCATAAGGCACGGTACGAGAGTAGGGTGGCAGAGAGGCATTGAAGTAAGACAGCAACGGATTTTGTGGTATTGAAAACATGCAGAGTTATCTTGGGAAAGAGACAGGCTAAAATCCAGTCTCAAGCCAGGACTAAATAGTAGCTTGATTTTTAAAGGTATACTGGTGCCTAATAAGCAGCTAGTAGGATTTCTTGCATCATTAGGCCTCCAAATACCGTGGCCTGAGGAAGCAAGTATGCCCATTATGCTCTTGAATTGTCCATGTGCTCCACAGTCTGACTGTTACCTAGATGAACACATGCTTGGGATAAATTTACACTACATTTTCATGAATGCAAATTATTTGATCATACTTGAAAAAAAAGGGGGGGTTGGGGGTAATGACATCATTGCCAAGATGTCAGTGATCAAGATCTAATTACTAGAACCTAATTTGCTATCTGAAAAAAAGAACTCAGTATGACAAGTAATTATTTTACACACTCATATATTCACATGGTCTTTCAGGAGGCCAATTTTCCATAGCAAAAGGCAGTCATTAACAATATTCAAAATTGTTACACATAATTAGGATTTTTGGAAAGTGCCTCATTAGACACCTAAATGCACAGTTCTGTTTATAGGAGATGTATTTTCAGGTAAGAGAAATCTTGATTAGGAAAGGAAGGGGTAAAGGAAATAGGACTAAAAGCAATATGAAACAAGAGAAAGTCCAAAAATGAGTAATAATCAGAAGAGTATTTGACATGTAATTTGTAAGAGGACAGAAAACTATCAATGAAATTTCATAAACAGAAGGGGGGGGAAAAAAAAAAGGTGAAAAATGGTCAAGATTAGGTACAAAGGGAAGCAATCTGTAAAGAGAGAAAGGCAAGTGTTGCCTGCATGGCAAACACCCAACCCAGGATCAGGGTAGAGTTGTGTCTCCTCAAGCTCCTGGACTGGCACACCAGCTCCTATCCAGCTGTGTGCACTCAGCCTTTGACCTCGTGTGCAGGGCTGTGATGGTGTGGGTTAAACCACTCAGCCTCATTCTTCAGAAAGCTCACACCAGTTCACACTGCTAAAACACAGGTTACAGAAAGCTCTGAGGATTCCCAGGGGCACTTCAGGCATCTTTTCAGGAAAGAAATACACTGTCCAGTGTGATTTTACAGCGTGATTTTACCATCTACCCTGGCTGAAGAGCTGACTCTTTATTTTATAGTTTCAAGAAAACATAACAAAACATTATTTGGTGTATATACCTTATAAAAGGTATTTTGGAGGAATGAAATAACTGGTGACCACAAAAAGACTTTTCTCAAACAAATGGTCCTCCTGCACGGATTTGCTGAGCAAAGAATGGGAGCAGCAAGCATGGGAGGAGGAGACCCTAGATAGCACCTTCAACATCTTTACCAAAAACTGTAAAGTGTGTTTTGACAACTCTGATAAACATGAGGAACGAAATACAAACATTACAAATATATGCTGGCATAGAACATGAAACAACATGAATGTAATAAACCTAGCAATTTTTGCTTCATGTACTCTAGTCTTCAAATGTTATTTCTCTGGCTTCCCCAACTGCAGCATGATGGCTGCACGTTTCATGTCTGGGTCTTTTCTTAATTCCTCCCCCACTCTCCTTTAGAGGTCAGTCTCAAGTAATAGCTTCTGCATTTTAGCTGTCAGCAATATTTCCTCTTCTTTTCTCCTGCTGCTCAAGTCAATCAACTTTTCCCACTGAGGCTGGAAAACCTGCCTGCTCCTTTGCTTTCTAATTATAATCTCCAATTCATCTTCCTTCCACTTTCGTTCAAGTCTTGAACCATGTTCATCTTTTTCTTTCTCTCTCTGCACTAGAATATGCTTTTTCCCTTCTCTCAGGATTTTTTTACAGTTAACCAGGGTAATACATAACTACCAACTAGCATTTAGTTCAATTCACTAGATCCCTGTCTCTTCCTGAGAGTCACCATGCAGTTACAGAACACACAGCTGCACACTTGTTATGTGGAAGGAGCTGCTAGAAATTTCAGCCTGTAGCAGAGGACCACGTGTGTTGTGCTTTCCAAGTCTCACTCCTTCTTTTTTAGCCTCCGACAGAAACCGCAAGTCCCAGTTCCAAGACCCCACTCATCCCCCATGCTGAGTGGCCAGAGGACAGCCTGCCATTCCTGTCAGGAATGCTGCCTGCTGCCACCGAGGAGCTGCCACAAAAACCGAGCAAGAAGCCACCAGAGGAACCACACGATGCTGCACACAGCAGGGCTATCCTACAAGCCCAGGAAACATCCTACCTTTTGATCTCTGGCAGTAGTGTAAGCAGTCTTGCAAGTGGGATTGAAAAGAAAGAAGATCCAAGAAACTTCAATACACTGCAGCCATCAGATTTAATAGTCTAGGTTTTTAATAACTTTATCAGTATAGATGTGTATTAAAGCTTTCCTGGGTATATACATTTCCATCTTACGAAGCAAAATTAGCCTTGGGAATTGCCAATAGACAAATAATTCTTTTTAATCCTTGTCTTTTCAAGTTCTCATTAGATTTTATAAGTAGCACAACCAAAACATTGATGTTATTTACAAAAATTTAATCTCTGAAAGGCATGTTACATTTAATTGACTTTATGTGTCGCATTTAGAGCTTTCCAATGTCATCAGCAGACTGGCCAGAGAACATTTACTAGAGAGACCCTATCAGAAATGGTAACACCACCCACCCCTCTGGCTGTCTGGTCAGGACGAATGCCAGCTTTCCTCAGACTGTCACTAAGTGCTTCAAAACTCTTCATCAGTCAGTTTTCCAGCAGCTGGGTGTCGTGGGTTGACAGGTTTCTAGGTGAATTTCACCCTGCCAGGTCCTGTGGAGTGGCACAGTGTCGTGGGCCAATGACATTTAAGGTACGCCCTCTGCGAGATACAGTATTTAAGGAGCTGGACGCTGGGAACTTCCTCTTTGGCTTCCGGCGTTCGAACAGGTAACAGGGGACCGGGGAGGGGGTTTTTGCCAGGGTAGGCCTTCGGGCCTGCCTGGCTGGCCCCCCCCCTCTCCTCCGGCTCCCCGAGGGCCGGGCCTGGCCCCCTTTTACCATCTGCCGGGCCGAGCCTTTCCCCTCCCCTGCCTTCCCCTCATGAGGGCCGGGGCCTGGCTCCCTTTTACCATCCACCGGGCTGGGTCAGGCCCCCACCTCTGGCCACCTCCGGTAGCCCCCCTCGCTCGGCCGGGCCGAGTGGGGGAGGCCCCCCCGGTTTGCTGCTACTCCTAAGATCCTTGTGGAGCTGGCACAGCGTGCAGAGAATGGCCTTCTCCCTCACCCTCCTCCTCCTGTCCCTCCCCCGGCTCCTCCGGCCGCTGCCCGGGCCGAGATAACATGACCATCCACCGGCCTAGGACAAGATTAACCTTTCAGACACCAATTCTCTCCCGAGTCAGAGAAAGGGGTGAAAGCATGTGAAGGAAGCTACACCGAGACACTGAAGTCAGTGAAGCAAGAGGACTGAACTAAAGAAAGAGGAGGATGAGGAGATGCCCTAGCTCTGGGGCTGAAATTCTCTTGGGAAGCTATGGAGGATGGGTGATTAACCCATCAGACTGTTTCCTGTAACTCATGACATTTTATGGGGGGACTTGGAGCGTTCTAAAGATGCCCCAGCTTTGGGGGTTGAGATTCATAGCAGTTATGGGCAAAGGTGTTCAGGCTTGAGAAGCCAGCAGATGCAGAGGTGGGCTGCAATTGAAGAGAAGCTTAAAGGGGGAGAGAGTGAAATGAGGACCCCTTGCCCCGGGGGTGGATAGAGAAGATGACCTTTGCTTTCAGAGATGAAGATGAAGATGACTTTGGAGAGATGAGAGAACTTTTCTTTTGTATTAGAACAGCTCATCCTTAAAACTATACCCCATAAACTGACGTGGCCCACGAAAGCAGCTGTGGGAAGGCTGCAAGGTGTGGGAAGGACTTTCACAGGGGTCAGATGCTGTAACCGGGCGGCTGATTCACTGTGATGCTGAAGCCACGAGAGAACTGTTTTCTTGTGGAGAATCTCCATAGTATGGCTAAGAGAAACTCCGCTCTCTAAGTGAACTGAAGAAAGGTTATTCTAGAGGTGGCAAACTGACTGAGAATTTTGGAGGGGGGAGAGGAGAGGTTTTCTGAAGGTTTAATCTAATTTTTATTATTTGGTTCTTTTTTATTTCTTTTTATTTCTTTTAGTTCTGTCAATAAAACTTTCTTTATATTCTTTAAAGTTTGAGCCTGCTTTGCTTCTCCTAACCCTTATCTCACAGAGGGAAATATCCGAAATAATAGACCCAAATTTAAATTACTGCACTTAAATTGGATTGGCGAACTCAAACCACTACACTGGGTCGATTCAGACAGTATGTGAAGGAGCTGTATTTCTAACACATTGCTTGAAAGGTCAGTGGGAAGGAAGGGGGCTCTCAAGATGATGGATCCAGCTTGGGCACTCTTCAGGATACACCACAGAAACTTCCATCTCTTCCCTTTATGAAGCCCCAGAACCCACCCCAGGCACCTTCCTCAGAGCACTGGTGAGGAACAGCCTCTCTGCACCATGGTGCTGCTCCTCCTCCTGGCCAGCCTGAGCAACCTGGTCCCACCAGCCTGGGAGCAAAGGGCAGCGCCAGCACTTGCCTGAGAGGACAGTCAAGAAACACCGAGTCTCTATTCAGAGCCCTCTTGCTGGAGCCAGCTGTACCAAGCCAGAATCCACTTTTTAGTCTGTTAGGGCCATTTTCTCCCCTCCTGACAATTAAAGCTAATATAAAGACTTTTATTAGACCTTTGGAGCCAACAAGTCCAGCGATCTCAGTGTTATGACAAATACAAGATGCATTAGTGTGTCTGTATGGATTGAAAGCAAAGAGGTCTCGTGACTATCAAGAATCAGGAAACATGGCCATAAGGGTTTCTTTAACCCTTTTTATTAAAGTCCACATTCTTTCCATGTTGCATTTTTCCAGTAAAGCAAGCAGAATGCTGCCACAAACTGTGGCCATAAAACAGAAAGTAGTGAAAACAGATGACATCTCTTGTGGGTTCCCTTTCTGGGCTATGGTTTTGAACAAAGTCAAGTTCTCATTAACACTCAAAATGATTTGCAGTAACACCAGCTCACACAGACAGAGAAGAAATCAGAATCCGTTCCATCAATAGCACTCACGAAATATTGAGTAACTAGACCCACAACTAACACAGAGTGGAAACTTGCAACAAGAACAACATTCCTTGGGTAAGGCCTGAGACAAAAAAAAAAGTTCAGGGTACCAAAAATCAGAAACTCCAGAGAAAGCCATGGAACACACTGCGCAAAAGTGAAAACTGGTGCACTGTATGGGGACAGTGAAGTAAAACATCACACAAAGATAATGATCCTTGTCTCAGTCAAACCAGCAGAATCACAGAATGGTTTGGGTTGGAAGGGACCTTAAAGATCACCCAGTTCCAAGCCCCCTGCCATGGTCAGAGACACCTTTCACTAGACCAGGTTGCTCAGAGCTCCATCCAGGCTGGCCTGCATTAACATTCCTGATTATTTCAGTGGAGATATGTTTCCACGCAAATTCTGTGTCACACATGCTACAAAGGAATATACGTGGAAATCTAAAGAGTCTATTTTTGTCTGCCATCCTTAAATAGTATCTTAATTAATCAAAAACTTGTGGCAGCTCCCTCATCATAGAACAGAAAAATAAGTATCAAAATACATGACAAACTGGTCATCACAAGTCACAGAACAGAAGCAAGGAACAAGTTCCAGGGCAGGGTCCAGAAGATCTACTCACATAGCAAAGGAAACGGAGAAAATCACATCATGTCTCTGCTGAGTTTTTCTAGTAGGTTAATTCTGAATGATAATAGAGTTTTAAAATTAGGCTGTGCAGGCAGGTGTAATCATTACAAAGACTGATAGACTATAAAGCACCAGTGTTCAAACCTTAATTTAAATCTCTGGTAGAATTCATATTAAGAGACATATTAGCTGGTTTCTGTTAGACTGCTATGAACTTTCCATTATATAAAGTAGTCTGTAAAATATTTTCCAGCAGACCGTTTGCTGTCTTAATTATACAGTAGGATATATAATCTATATCATTTGTAGTTCATTGTCTCCTTGGCAATTTTCCAGCAGTAAAATAGTAAACCTGTTGTATGTTTTTAAGTCAATAAATAACTCAAAAATAAAATAAATTTATTTTTAAAGATCTATTTCTCCTCTCTTGTTTGTTTTTCTTGAAAAGAAAGCTTTTTAGTCTGATAGAGATCAAATAAGGATCAAAATTGACAGTTTTAAGACTACCAAATCTAGAAGAGAAAGCTGACAGAGATTATAAAATATGAGTTTGGGGGATTGTGCTTAAAACTGGAATTGTTTAGGTTCAAAGGACAGTGAATTCATTAAAGAAGCTACTAATAAAAATCGTTGTGGCCTTTTATTTAGTTTTCAATATAAAAAGTATTTGACATTTGCATTACAAGCTCTGCCCTCCCTAAGGGAACAGTTATTTCTCTGTACACAGTGTATGCTCTCTGGAACACAGAAAGGTTACTGCAAGGTAATCAATCATTCCAACCACCCAGCAGTCTTGTAAACAGCCAGCCAAACTGTTCACTCCAGGTTGCCTTGCAGCTGCTTTTCGATTTGTGAAGGGTATAAATACATATGCATAATCAATATTGTAATTTAATTGCCACCCTCTAATGCTACCGTAATTCCTGGCAGATTAATTCTTAAAGGACTGCACCTGGAAAGAGTACAAGATGATAACGACAGCTCAGTACTTTTTAGGGCCATCAGGAAAATGCTCTCAATCACAACAGGCTGCTCGTGCCACAGTGATGACAGGTTAGTGGCTCCATTACAGCTGCCAGGTGCTTACAGTTAGTTTTATTCCACATAAATCCTAGGGCTGATCAGAATAAAATTTCAACAGTGATAGTATTAATAACAGTAGGGAAACAGGAAACATCCCCCTGTCCCAAGCCATGTGACTTCCATCACCCTTGCTGCTGCTGCAGCCCTGAGCCCTGGTAATGTTGATGGCTGAAGGAGGGAGAGGAAGGAGAGGAAGGAGAGGAAAGAGAGGAAAGAAGATAGATTGATTCCAGGTGCTCCACACCAGATGAAATGCTTGCAGAATTGTCAGTTCACCCTGATTTTCAGGCAGTTTCTCATTCAGTTCATGGTTCCAGCTCTGCTTGACTTCAGCAGGGCTGTGTCAGGACTTGCCTCTCCGAAATGTCAGGCTGCCTGCCAGGGTCAGGGTGTGCAGAAGGGAGCACAATTTGCTATCACGCTATCCCTGCAAAGACAGGACAGCCTGCTCCTGCCAGCAATGGTTTTGTGAACACAAATGTACACACAGAACACACAAACAGAATTACTCGAGAACAAAAATATTTGTGATAATATTCTGGAGTGTCAGAGTAAAGAACAGTAAAATCAAGAAACATTTGTTCTTCATAGAGGCAGTTGTTTTCATTTAAGAAAAAGCTGATTTAAAAATCCCAAGAGGAAAGCTTGGAATTGAAAGCTAGGCTTTTCAATCCTAGATCTCAAAGTACCTGATAAAAAGCAAAACCACCGTTCCTCCTTTTACAGGCAAGTCAAGAGGTATAATGGACTTATCAAGGGTCAGCGTAGAAACAGAGAAGAGCTGGCAGTAGAATCTATTTCCCAAGTGTGGCAAAATGGTTTTCCAAACCATAGAACTCTCAGAATTAGAATGAATATACCTGTGTGTGTGTGTGTATATATATATATACATATATATATACACACACACACACACATAGAATTCTGTTAGGCCTGTGTAAGGCTATCATAATTCTGTGCCTTGTCGTTTAGAGTCTATTCATAAGTGATAACATTTAAGGGCCAACCTCAGCAGGTGAAACACTTATGCTGAACCTAGTAATTTCTGACAGTTTTAGTAACTGCATTCCGATTTCACAGGGTGTGAACAATTTAAAAGAACTGGGGATTCTCCTCATGTTACATGAATTATTTACCACAGTAGTGCCACAGACTTAGTGCTTGAAGAGAAACTCCAACCTCTGTAGGTCACTGTCCTTAAATTACTTTCCCAAAAAGAAAAAGAAAAAAAAAATCAACAGAAAGCCCACAAAAATGCTAGACTATTTACGTAAGTTTATTTCACTAAAAGTCCCATTAAAGCCAACGGGGCCATTGTGAAAATGCTGAAAGTTTTCCAAAGACGTGCACACATCACTGGACTCAATGCAGCTCTGGGATGCATCTGCAGCTCTAAGCATTTTTAGGGCAATAAAGCCCCCAGTTACTAAAGATATGCAATATACTGGAGCAGGAGAAAGCATGCACTGGTTCAAGCCCCACAAACAGAATTTCCTCTCTTTCTCTCCCTCCTTCCTACACTTAGCTCACCTTTCTCATTCAACTCACAAGCAGCTTCCTCAGCTGAAGAAATCAAAGTACAGCACCACCATGTGTATTCTCTACTGGGATATTCAGAAAAGCAACTTGTGAATCAGAAAAACCTGTGTCTGTACTCCCTGCTCCTTTTTGTACAACTACCCCCTCTCACACACACAAATATTTTCAACCCAGCATTACCACAAGCATTATTTTAGGAATTGCCTTTGAGCTGAGCCATAAAATACATTTAGAAAATGGAAGTGGGGAAAATGACTGTCCAAAGAAGCAGGAGTAAAGTAGGCCAGCTCTGCATCCCTGTGCTTAACAGCTCCTCCATTGCACTGGAAGTGCCACAGTCAAGGTTACAGGTGGCTGGCTCCCAGCTTTGGTCCATGTTTAATGGGTTAGAACTGTCTCGGCTGGAAAACTCAGCTCGTCTCTCCTGTGTTCCAGGAGGTTCATTCTCATGAAGTGTCTCAGATGATTCATGGTGCTCATGGGGTCATTACTAACAGACTTTCTCACTGTTCAAAAGCAAGATCGTACAAAACCCACAGAATATCTCATGTGGGAAAACATGTTGAAAATCTTCTTATTATCGCCATAGATTTTGTCATTTGGCTGGAAGGAAACCATCCCAAGAGTACCACCAGGAAAGAAACAATAGGGTTCATCAAATGGAGGGCTATCACCAACTTTTTTACTTTCATGTTCAAATACTAATTCATCAGGGATCAGCATTCTCCAAAAGAAAACTGCTCTGGAACAAGGGATCTGTCTTCTGCCATCTGTATTTATTAGCAGGGAGATCATGTTTCTCCCAATAAAATCAAGATTCTCATTCATAGGCACTAACAAACGAGTAGATTCTTCTAAGGGCATCCAAAAGAGCAGAGGAACAGAGTGAGCCCACCTTCCATTACACACAAGATAAATAAAACACATTCCTGTCTGTACCAACATCCTAACTCTCATTTCACCTGTGGCAATTGCACCTCAAAATAGCTCAATTCCCTTCTGAGATATTGCTGTAACACATGCCAATATAAATGAGATCAGAAACAGTGACATTGAACAGCAAAAGAGACTGGTGCCAACAACCACTTGGAATTATTTTATTTTTTTAATTTATTTCTGGGAGTATTATTTTGCATCTTATATAATTGTTAGCGGTTTACATATTCTCTATATTTTTAAAGACTGTTTTATAGCTTTAAATGAAATAAAAAACATATGAAAAGGAAGGATATCTACACTGAAAATGCCTCTGGAATTGCTTTGAAAAGTCATTTTTTTATCTTTTTTCTATCACAAAAAGAGACTTTATTTTAAAGGGAGTGCATTCAGGTGATGAATCATGGCCTCAGCAGAGATTTTACAGTCTGTGATTGAGTCATAAAGGAGAACAAAGCAGAGAACTGAGTCAGGGTAGTTGGCAGTTGAGAGGACAGGGACACAGGCAGCAGGCTGGGGATGAAAACATACCAACACTGCACAAAGGATAAAAGAACAATCATCAAGACCAAATAGAGGCATTCAGCTCTCACAGTCCAACCCCATGAGACCAAATATAAGCTTTTTCTCTTTTTTTAACGTTTCATTCTAATCTGATATTGACAAAGATTTTTATGTCTTCTGATGTTTCCCCTGAAAAAGCCTAATCCTCTTTCAAAATTCATGTTTCATGTTACATACCCCTCTATTTTTCAGGAAACACAGAAATTATACTTTTTCAAAAGCTTCGCACAGGTTTTGTATTGTCCCAGATTTCAACTTTCCCATCACTGGAGCAAAGATCATGTATAACAGACTTTTTTCCTGTTTGTTTAAGTGATGTTTTAAGAATTGAAGGTCTGATGCCTTCTTTGGGGGTAGGGTTAGGGGGATGCAAATTTTATATTTACGTCTTCTCAGCCCTAGGCCTTCGCACTGACCAATTTATTTCTCCACTTACTTCAAGCCATCAACCTATCTCTGCCATTAGCTCTGATTTATAATGCCTAGGAACATAATCCCTTCATGAATCTTCCTTGGGAATACTGTAGTGGCATGAAAGAAGAACCCCATTTAGTACTTTTGCTAGGATAGGAAACATGAAGTTTCCAGGGCCATCAAAAACATGACAGGCTCTTTTGTCTGACATTCCCATTCCAACCCTTGCAAAGCATCTGCTCAGCAGAGAGCAAGCACATCAGGCACTTACAGGTAGGGAGGAAAGGGATTTCCTGTCCCACAAAACTAAGACTTCAAAACACTCCCTTCTCACAACCAGATTTAACAGAGTCCTTTCAAACCTTTTCCCAACAGAAAAGAGAAAGACCAGTTGACCAAATTAACCAAAAGCTAGAATGAGGGAGATCCAGAGCTCAGACTCCCAGCCTGAACTGTTAGAGCAGTCTCAGCTTCTACAAGAGCATCTCACTTGGGTCATTCAGAGGTCTCTGTGCAGCTAACCCCTCTCAAATTTCCAGTTTCAAATTAAGAAATCTTGTCACTTCCTGTCTCTTACTGAGAGTAAATAATTTTAACAAATCCTGATTTTTTGCACCTAAACACATCTTATTAAAATTCCACATCTTGTTTGTTGTCAGCCCATGCTTTTGTCACTTATTTCATAGGATTGGTATGGGGTGGGATATTCTATTTTAAAGCAATGCAGAGGAAGACTGGAAAAGCTTGCAAAATGAAGATTGCAAACAAAGAGAGCAGGATTTATTTACTCAGTCAATTTCACGATCTCGCTGATGTTATTCCTTACTTTTTCCTGTCATTATCGCTTGGCCACTTCTGCTGTAAATCGTCTAGAGTGGAGGAGGGCTGTAAAGTGATCTTAGGATTTATTACATGGCCTTTGCAGGATAAGGTTCTGTGATGCATAATACAGAAGATTCCTATGGAAACCTGAGTCCTCTTTGGTCATTTTGATCTTTTCAGCTAAAAATTTCTGAAGTCACATAAGTGACATAGGAGCCTAACCCCTGAGCTTTCAGTGCAACTTGTGCCTCACTGTTAATGTCGCTTTTCAAAGAGAATTTAGAATAATATATAGTCAATGCTATTTGAAAATATCAAATACAGTTCACTTAAATGTTGTTAGAAGAGTTTTGCAACATAGTTTTATAGCCAGGAGTCACCATTTCAGTCTGAACTATTTGGCAATTTTATACAGGAAGTGCCCTATATTCCTGTGCAGTATCACATCATGTTCTCCTGAATACCAATGAAGATTCATCTTGGACACTGCAGTGCAATGAAGAGCAAATTAATATCCACTGATCTGCCACTTGTCATAAAAAGTCTTGCCAACAGTTCTCACTCATCTCTTCTCTATTGTTTTGTCCAATCAATAAAAAGACTTATCACTGACTTTCACATGAAAATGGAGAGGAGTGAGCGCTTACCCATCTTGTAAAGCGCTGTGCTCTTCTGAGAAATGTTTGGCAGGTTCTGCTTCTTACAGTAACACTTTGCTTTAATGGCACTTTAATGCTGACTTGACAGTGGAAGTCCCATAGAAATGTTCAAGGCATCCACATTAATGCTAAATAAAAGTCATTATGATTTTAGAGATATGCCAGGACAGAAATATCTAATCTGGCAGACTCCCTGGGAGCACGAGTGCAGGATGCTTGCTAACCTTTGGAAAGGGCTGCCAGCCTGCAGATGCAACAGTCTCCTACACGACACAGCACTTTCCTCACTGAGGTACCCAACCCTCCTTAAGGCTTCTTCACATTCACTCTTCAAATCAAAGTTGCTCTCAGGTCATTCCTGGGGCAAAGCGGCAGCAGACAGGCAGGCAACAGGAACCTGAGACACAAACAGCACCGGTTGTAACAGAGATCTTTTGCCAAGGATGAGCTCTGTGAAGGCTCCTGCAGAAGCTTGGAGCAGACAGAAGAAATCTTGCTGTTGTACACTGATAGTTTATCTTAAATGTGCAAGAGAGAAATGCACCATAAAATTTGCTGAGATTTGGATTGAAATTCAAACTTAATGAGTGTAAATCATTCATGGTTTGAATCCCTTACTAGAACACAGAAACCCTGAGTCAGTTCCTGGATTTATTCCCTGCTCCTGCCTGCCTCTGCTTCCTTCTCACAATGAGAGGGGAGTTAGTCCTTAAGATTCTCCTAGTCCAGAGAGGGGACACGTATCTTCCCCAGCTATGTACAGAAAGAGATGCATTAACATACTGGTATGCTCACTATAGCTGGAAAAACCATTTTTCAGATGGTCAATGAGGCTACAAAAGCCAAGACCAGAGCCACTGACTGTGTATTTTACATGTACATGCATTTTTCTTTCCCTTCTCTCCACACACACCTGAACAAGCACAGAAAGAACCAGACAAGCAGATGATTCTCCAGTTTTCTATTATTTTCTCCCAAAGTCAAAGGCAATTTTCAAGGAGAGAAAGTGTAAGCCAGGCAAAAGTAAGGTCATGCAGCTACTGAGGGGAGTCCCACCTTTGGAACAAAGACTAGGTTGGACCTTGGAGCAGGAAAGTTAATTTTCCTTCCGTAACTTGTCCTTTAAATGCTAAATAATGGTGACCCTGACACCTATATCTGTATCAAATCACACTTTTACTCTTACTCTTCTCCAGCTCTTTATTTAAACTGCTTTGTCTTAAGCCAACCCTAAACAAGCCATCAGCTTTTAAGTAAGTCGTGTAAAAATCACCGGTTGAAAGCCGAAACACTCCAGCTGCTTGCCGCCTATCAGCCTCATGTTTCAGCATGACTTCATGGGCAGGGAGTAGCCTGGTGTGCAATTTCCCGTCATTTGTCTGTCCCACAAAGTTTCTCCACTGAGGCAGCTGGACATTTACAGCTCAAATAAATCTGAAAAATTAATCCTTACCTTTCTTCAAAAGCAAATTTCTGTGCTGAGAGAGAAAACTACTCATGAAGAGTGGACACACATAGTCCTCACTACAATACTATTTCTGATTATTGGCTACTATGATGCTGGTAGGAAAATACTGCCAATTTTAAAAATTTGAGCAGCTGAATTAAACGACCTTCATTTCAAATACAGATCAAAAGTAATTAATAAAAGTGATGCAGCAATCTCTGCAATAATATTTCATATTTACTGTTGGAGAAATAATCCTTTAAAAAGGTCAAATGGGCTCCAAAGGTGCAATTGAAACGAATAAATTCTCATGCAAGTTTAAATTCAGTTATGGGCTACAGAGCAGGTTCCAGGGAACGTCTGTATGGCGAGACAGCTTCTCTGTTTGCAGTAACTACAGAGACAGTTTCTCCATCTACAAAAGAGATAATGGTGTTGACCTTCTTCATGCATTCCTCTGACATCCACTGATGAAAAAGATGCCATAATAAATACACTCTCTTCTTAGACTATAATCCTGTGAAGTTTCTGTGCAGAAAAGCAGGAGTTATACCGTCTTTTTCTGCCTCAGCATGCAGAGACTGTCCTTGAGAACAAGGCAAGAAAAACAGGGAAGAAAACATCCTGCTAGGGAATAGAGATACTCTTTGTTAAACCACAACTAGCAACTAGGAACCAAGCAATGGAGGTAGCTGCCACCACTACCAGTGCTAAGCCACCTCCTTTTCCACGAGCAAGCCTGAAGTGAACAGCAGCTCATGATTCATAGCTCTCTATATAGTTAGAGCTTAAATTTTAAAAATTCCAGAAGCTAGCTGTCGTCTTCTGCAACCATGGCAGACCCCAGCAGGTAACATGAGAGCTGTGCCTTTTATTGTACAGATAAAACAGTAGGGGCCAGAATATCATTAGTCTTCATTTCACAGTCAAAAATCAGGGCAAATATTATTAGAAACATCTCCCAACAGCAGAGCATGCAGCCCTGGGACATATCCACTGCACGCCAGGGCTGCAGATTTGCCTTCACCAGCATGGGCCCAGAACTAGAAAATTCCTCATGAACACAGAAGAACACACTGTCAGGCCTTTTATAACTTCTCTTTTTATATACCTTTTAAAATATATTTAGCTCTTTGCTGAAAGACGCAAAGTGTTTTGCATCAGGGAGTGCCCATTAAAGTCCTGACAGCTTTACGGATGTCACGACTGATTCAGTTTTTCTAAGCAGCCCACAGCTATGTTTTTAAAGACTATCAAACCTTTACTGTGATTCAAAAGTTGAGGCCACAAAGCAAGTTCAGAGCCCAAGAAGTAAATCACAGGGCTCATTTAAAATATACATGAAACAGTTTTAACTTATTTGCAAACATACAGAGATAAGATATGTCAGGTCATCTTACTGACAGCACAATCTTCCTTTGCCTCGCTATTTGGGTGAAAAGTTGAAGCACCCAGTGGAGGGACTAAAACGCTGTTCTTTTACCCAGAGAACAGGAACAGCACTGACAGCAGCAGGGCACAGCTCCCACAGGGCCCCGCCAGCGTTTGCTTCAGCTGGGAACTGTAGGGATTAGCACTTCTAAGGCAGGGAAATGAACCCATTCTTCATGCCTCTCCCAAGCCACAGTATCCTCTTTCTGAGGCCGCCAGGAGCACAGACTCACAGGCCACTTTTCATTATGCCCACCTAATGCAGCTGCAGTGTGTGATGAATTTCCATTAGAAATGTAGGGTGTTTGGGTACTGCCAGCCTAGCTAAATTTACCCACTGAAAGTTGTACTACTTATTTAATAGGAGGGAATAAAAAATCCACTTTATTTTTGCTGTGTCTTATTCCAGTCTACAAGATTTCTTCCCTCAGTTTCAAATAGAGGGGGTGAAGGCTCCTAAGGAGAAAGTTTATTTGTTAAGAACATGATTTCTACAGCTTTTCAGGACTTGAGAGAAAAAAGCCAATAGCATAGAAAATGAAAAGGCAGGAGAGCTAGCATATTTGGAATAGTATTACCCCAAATGCGGTTCTTATATTGCACGAATCCTGTCCAGCCTCAGTGGATTATTAGGCCTGAATTTGATAGCTTAATAGCAGAGATTACAAAAACTCACACATAAAACCAGCAGTTGGGAAGTACAGAAATTCATTTCTAGCATTAGCCACATTCTTGAGAGAGGTAATGTTAAATGTGCCAGGAGAAGGTCAAGACCACACAAAGAAAATAAATCAAGGCATTGCTATGTGGACCTGGCTAAAGGTTAAGGATCTAAAGGATATGCAGATACTCTAACATATAAACAGCCCCTGGGGGATAATTGCTTAACCAAGTCCGTTTGAGCAGTTCTGAACAGATGGTTTAGTAGGTATATCGACTGTTGCTGTGCTTTGTGACACTATTTATTACCTGCTGAGACCGGGAACAAGTGATACTGTAGACACGTAGCTGGTTCTCTCTCTAATCGTGTGTATCCTTGCAATATCCAGTGACCCAGAAACACATTCCCAGAGGTACCATCTCCCACAGGCAGCAAGTACGTGAAGTAACATCAGATAACTTCCTGGATGAATAAAGCCTGAATAGATTAAGCACAAAACATGTTGTTTGGCTGAATTTTCTCCTCACTGTAAATTATAGCTGTACTGCTAAATGCACCTGAGACAATACTGAAGCTGCTGGAAGTATATAAAAGACTCATCAGCTTTATTCTTGGCTTTGAATGCAGGGCCCACAGCTGCTCAGCTTGTTGGCCCAAGTTTCTTCAACCACAAATACTTTTCCACTTCTTCCAGGCATCACACATACCAATGTTGTATGTTTTACCTGAACTTCTTCCAGTTCAGACTGGGAATAGGCTCACACCAGTTTATTCAGGGTGAGCACGACCACAGTGGAAGTGTGACAGGGAGAAGGCCAAGCTCTCCCTGCTGATCCCACCAAGGGACATGGGAGACAAAAAGACTCCTGCCTGCAGAGGTGGCCAAAGCCAGGTTTATGCGTCACTAACTTCCCTGTTACAACAATGGTGAGTAGTAAATTGGATTACACTCCTGTTGCCTACAGTGTAACAAGCAATGATGCTTGAAATAAATCAGCAATTTGAATAGGAAACGTAGTAGCTGTGCTGGGCACAAGCTCAGAAGCTGTCAGCTCAGAGAACTCTTACTAGGACAGTGACTTTTCAGTATTGACCTTAAAAACACCCACCTTTGTAACAATGTCCTGTAATTCAGCCCTAGGCTATTTTTTCTAGGATTCTCTCTTTTAGAACCATTAATTCCTATCTAACTCCTACAATTTGCAGTTTTGCTCTTCTTTATCTGTACTTCGGGTTTGCAAAACAAGTGCATCAAAGATCCCCCGTCCCTGACACAGCCATGAGCAATACTTCACCTCGTTCCTGTCACAGAGCCAGCTTTCCCAAGGGAAAATTTTGATCCAAGAAAACCTGAGTTTGACATTTGGTTGGGACTTTTGGACATCTGGCATACACAAGGGTCTGCTGGAAAGCTCAGCCATGTCTGCAGTGTACAGACAGATCCACTGCACACAGCCCACACAGTGCACCTGAGCCTGTCCAGGAGCAGGGGATTTACTGTGCCTGTGCTGGACAGATTATTCGTGGGAATGGGCTGAAATGACATGTCCCAAAAGCACCGCACTCGTGGTACACGTGTTGACCATGTGTGTAGTGTGTCGCAGTGAGACCTGGCCCTTTTCCTTCATATTTGAACAGTGACTTCGCTTAATCAAGAGGAATTTTACACCTTGGCACACCCCAGCATCACTGCGCTGCAGGGGGAATGGGGGGAAAAAACAGAACAGTGAGGAAAACAGAAAGTAAACAGACATTAATTCGGAATATTGAGAGAGAGATAGCAATTTACAGCAGGAGTACAAAATAACGTGTCTCTAATAGAAGACATATACTCAGTATTTTTTATCAAAGCTAGAACAGACAGCCCTGTGAAAGAAGATACATTGAATATCTAGGTTCCTTAATTACGGTTTCTGGGTAGGCACAAAATGCTCAAAGTTCATGCTTTAGGTCTCAGTAGGCTGGGCCGGATACTTAGATCGGGAATTGAGAAACTGGGCTGCACATGGCCTGTGATCAGTGTCTTAAACAGAGGGAATGTCACTATTCCTGCTCCTTCACTACCTTCCCCCCATAAACAGACTTTTTCTTCTCTAAGCCTATGCAAGAAAATGGTTGCTAAAAAAGAATTCAGAACCTTGACAATTTGGACAATCCTCCACTAATCTTCCCTTCAGGGAGCCCACAATCCTTTAAAGCATGACAAACTGACAGAGGGAGATCCTTTATAGTCACTGGGCTCTATATCTTTATAAACTGGCTCTTCTGTATGCAGCAGAAAACCTGGGAAGGCAGACATTGTACAAAGGAAGGTGGAAACAGGCATATTTAAGAGCTCTTGAGGGGCCACCAGATGAAAGGAAAAGATCTGTGCACAATAATATGACTCTTCAGGTACAGCAGGGGAAAAAGCTACAACAGCCTTGTTGGAGAAGAATCCCATACGCCTGCTAATATACCTACCAAAGGTTAATTGACACTTAAAAAAAAAAAATTTGGAAGGCACTCAAAGCCAAAAAAACAGCTTGCCAGAGAGCAAAATCCTCCCCCCACCACCGTTCTGCCGGTTTAGATGTTATTTGTACCAGAGCCAAACTGATACGCCCTTGCCACGTGCAGAACGTTACAGCTCCAGGCAGCTTTTGGTTCAGTGGGGTTGAGAAACTTGTGCGTGTAATGACAACCAAGTTCACTCTCCCCCTCCATATTTTATTTTCTTTTTAGGATTATCTCTGTTTTGATAATGCCATCCTGGTGCTTCCAAACTGGTGGGGGGAGCATACCGAAACACACCAGCTGCTAATAAGCTTATTCTGAGCTGTACCCAGGCAAAAGAAATTCTTCTATAGATTGGAAAGGCACATGTCAAACACAACTTTTAAGAAGTCAACTCTGACACATTTCCAACTTCAAATTTCACCCCTTTTTTTTTTTTTTACCGGCTATCTGATATTGAGTTCAAATATATTGCAGTGATAAACTAGTCACCTGCTATTTGGCATTGCAATTGCTGAAGATGACTAAGCCTGAGTTCACAAATTATTTTTCATTTACACACCAGAAACAGCATTATAACAATGTGGACAGAATGGATATCATGCTGTTGGGTAACATACTGTGATGCAGACATAGCCTGTTCTGTTATACATAAAGACACACACATACATATATTTTTATATATATATATATTTATATTTATATAAAAGCTTTCCTCTCAGTCCTGATTTAGCAATTAGGACTACCATGAATAAACTTCAAAGATGAGAAACAAGATCTCTTAGATATCCATGTAAAACTCAAAAGTGGAATTGTATTACCAAAGACATCTTTTTCATCTATTATTGCATGTAGTAGAGTAAAAAAGTAGTACAAGAATTGGACAACTTAATACTAAGATTGTTTCCAAATGAACTATTACATAAAGTCTAATACCATTCCCAATTTTCAAGATTATATATGTTATTACAAGAGACTTAAACAAAAAACCAAAAACGGACATGGATGTCCAAAAATAGGACCCCTCAGTTAATAAAACAATTTCCAAACCTATTCATTTACTTCGTCTTTTTTTTAAATTATTATGGCAATAAATTTATAAGTATGTCAGCAAACACACATGCTGCACTTGTGGGAAAGCAGAATTAAGGTTAACACCTATGCTTAAAAGAAAAAAAAAAAGATTGCTTTTAAAGATTATAATTCACAAGCTGTGCATACTAATGCTACTTCATCCTTCTCAGCAATTAACGAAGATGAAAAGAGAGACTGACTAAACAAAAAGACTTTAAAGCATCCTTTCATCTATTTAAGAAACTGGTGGGATCTTATTGCCATGACTTTGCTGTGTTTTATAGCTTCCTGAGAATCTTAAGTAAAAAAAAAAAAAAAAAAAAAAATCAATCTGCTTGGAGCAAGTCCTACAGGTGTTTTTCAAATTATAAATACCTGAAAGTTTATCATCCCCCTCTCATTGTTAGACCTCTTGACAAATATGATTGGAAAAGATTGAAATTTTGTCTCCTCATTTCCTGTACTTGAAAGATATTTTCTCCATGAGTCACTATTTCAGCTTGTCATTCTTCCATTCCAAGGCAAGCCAGAACAGCTCCTGCCAAGAACCAGCCTCTCATCCTGAAAGGCCAGGAGAAGGAGGAGCATCCACAGCAGGGATCACCTGGGTGGAACACAAGGGGAAAAGTCACTTGGGAAGTGATATTGTGAGCTGAATAAATCCTGTGAGAAAACACTGCTAGTATAGCAAATTTAAAAAAAAAAAAGAAGGGGCAAGCCACCTGCTTTGTGTTCTAGGACAATTAAATTATCTCCAATTACACCAGCAGTAACAATGGTACCTGCACACACGCAAAGGTACAAGCAGACTAATTATACAGCAAGATAAAAATGTACATCTCCAAAAAGCTGCTGCTGCTCATCTGACAAAGTAATTTAAAAATCTAAAATGCATTACTTCTTTTTGCTTTTGTCCAGGAAATTTTTTTGTCAGGATTTGGGGAAAATGAGCATTGCAATACAAGAGTTGAAAACCAGAAAACAAAATTGGCTTTAAAAAAGAGAGTATCTTGCTTAACCTCTTCCCTGTCCTCACAAAATGGAGGAAGACTTGACATCAATCTTGAAGTTCACGCTGTATGTGACTGTGAAAGAAGAAGGGGAAAAAATAAAGAGAGAAAGGAAAGAAAACCCTCAGTGGGCCCTGAGACTCTTCAGAAATTCAAAATCTCAGCAGTCTGCTCAGGGATGCCAAATGCATGTTATCATTGTGGCAGGTGACCCCCAAGCACAGGGCAAAGCCCAGGTGAGGCCAGGGCAAGGCTGGCACAGGGATTCAAAGCAGGTGCTGAAGAGCTCTTCCAACAGAGCTCTTAAGACTGTGCACAGTTTAAGCAGTCCTGTATTTAAATGCTCTGCTGAAAGAAGGCTTTTGTTTTGAAAGTTCCTGTCAGTGCTCTCATTTAATAGGAAATCAATATATCATTTGTTTTCTAGAAAGTAGACACCCGTCCTTCAGGACTTGTGCAGCCAAGTTTAGCTCTGCTGGAAAATTGAGTAGTTTTGACCTAACTTTTCTTTTTTCATGAATGTCACTTTCTTTACCCTGGGGATACAAGGTAAGTGAAAAGCAAAGAGAATGAACATTATGGTATAAGTTATACCTAGTACTAATCATGGCTGAATTACCAGCTCTTAATTATTTTCAATGCTGGCAAAGCAGAAATCCAATGTGAGCTAAAAAGCGATCAAAAGATAAGAAAAATGTGATGTTTCCATTGTGTTTGGCTTCTACACCAGCAGCAGGAGGAAGAAGAAAGTTGATAGGGCTGGTTGCCAGGACCTCTGCCGTGCAAGTAGACACAGATGAGGCTTGGCAAAGCCTTGGCAACAGGAGGGCCTCAGAATAATCTTCTTTAATATCAATTCAGGTCACATAAAAGAGAACCTTGGTTCAAAAAATAAAGAAGTGTCTTAGTCATCCTCAGAATAAAGTGAGGGGTTCTTGGGCTTTCTGAAAGGAACTGGAGGGGCAAGAAACAAGGAGCACACTGGTCTGTTCACAGGCACATGCAGCAGTTCACCACCTTAGGCAGATTGGAACATAAAAGCAGCCTGAAGAAAACAGCTTGAACCCCCTCCTTCTCTTCCTTCCTGAATTACAGACAAAACCACGGCCTTGTTGCAAGATGTTTATTTACAGCTGCTTAGAGTAGAATGCAAACAAACATCTTGTAACAAGCTGCTTGATGGCTTCCCATTACACATACAGAGCTTAGCACTGCTTCAGCAGGTACTCAGCAGTGCTGCTGAGAGACTGAGTCACTGTGAGAATATGCAGAATTAAATCTGATGTCATTTGCCCACCTTCATCATTTTTCCCATGGAAGGCTAATGTTCAAAGACAGAACACCTGATCTGCAGTCTTAGTAAGAAATAAATCACTGAACAGTCAATGATAAAAAGGGAACCATTTCAAAAGCAGTAGTTCATATTCACAAGGTACTAGAGCTGAAGGAGCAAAAATATGATAAATGGCAGTTCTGTAGTCACAAATAGGAAATCCACACTTAAAAGGAAGACATTAAAAATTAGAATTAAACACTGGATAAGTAATACTGAATTGTGCATACAGAGATCACTCTTCAGTCACAAGTTAGCTGGCTAACCTGATTTTTTAGGAGTATTTTTTAATATTGACACTGTTAAACTTTGTAAGCTGGGATATCCTGTTTGGTATGTCTTCTCCTTTTACGTAAAAGCAAGCTTGCCTATCCATGACAAGAAAAAGTCTTTGAAGGGAGAAAATTCATCCCTTTGATCCAGAATGACAGTCCTTGCAGATGGGCACAGACTGTACAGACAGAATTCCTCCCTTTGGCTCCCTGGCCGTGCCGTGCCCCTTCCATGGCAGAGATCAATACCTGCTTTAGCTGTGCTGCTGTTCACAGCATGATGTTCCAGGGTGCTGGACACGGCACAGCTGAGGACACGACGCCTGGCCTGAAGGGCTAACAGTCCACATTCCTCACAACTTACACTCTAAACCTCCCAAGCCTTGACAATCCAAGGGTTTGATATAAAGCCACTATTTAAATTACTTCTTCCGAAGAAACCTACTTTTCTTGAAACTAGAAGATACTTAAGGGGAAGACAATTAGAGTATGGCACCACCAATGGTCATGGATTCAATCCTGTATGGGCCATTCACCCAGGAGCTGGGCTTGATGATCCTTGTGGGTCCCTTCCAAATCAGGACATTCTGTAAACTCTGTAAAGAATGTTTCATTCTTACCATGCTTAATACACAATGCAGCCAAGACAAGAAAAATGGGACTTTGATGTAGTTCTGTTGCTGGAGAAGGCTGCAGCACATCCTGGCTCTGCTGGTGTCTCATCAGGCTGGTGGTAGGTCCATAAGGATCTGAAACAAGAGCCAGGGAAGCAGTTGTTCTCAACATACTCAGGGCAGCAGCAGACAAATTGAACACCTTGCAACATCTCACATTCCTGAGGAAGGCCAGGACATGAACATGGGCATGTTTGAGTATCAGGTAAAGGAAAAGTTTAAGTTATCAAGGTTACTTTCTAGAGCTGAAATAGGCAGATGCGCAGTTTTCACACAGCCAGCTTTACTAGCAGGATTGCATCCACTTAGCCCAGCCGTTTAAGAATCTTGGAAATCAAAGTTGTTAACTTGTGTAAACATAGATGTACCTAAACAGGATTGAAACAGGCTTGGACTTGTTTGCCAGAACAAGCTAAGGTATTTAAACACACTGACATTAAGGATCCACACAAGTTTAACTGGATCAGTTTTTAAGCCAGTTGTGAAACTGTGAAAGTGGTTTGTTGCTTGGGGTTTTTCTTTATGTATATAGAATAAAATATAAATTTCTGTACTGTTCCTATACAAGCACTTCCATCACTCCTGGCAAGAACCTGATTAACATGCCAGGACTGCCATGTTTCTGCAAGTCCTTTTTGTATGGTCTGACTACAGCTCTTAAGTATTTAGCCTGCTTTCACCTCACTACTGCCTTGCTGCTCTTGGCTATTAATCCCCAAAGTAATAATCTCTGACCTGAACTTGTTCCGATTTCTTTCTTGTTTTGCCTCAGGTTATTCACTTTCTACTGCTACACAACTTCTCATGGAATAATGTCCCCTCACAAATGTCTTCAGTAACACTGCCATGCAATAATTTCAATGGAGAAGAAAAAAAAAGTATCTTAAATTCACATTCACATTCCAAATAATAAAGAATATGGTATTTTCAGTACTCCGGAAAGCTGCCACTCAAGACACTGATCCAATTTCCTTTTCAAATTGACAAATCAGATTCCCTTTAAGCCTCAGAAGACAGTACGGATCCAAAATTTCCTTGAGAATTTTAATCATAGTAGGTTTTTCCACAGAATGAGTTTGGTTTTTATATTGTGCACAGTTGATTTTTAATGCCTACAAAGGCTGTTGCAATTAAGACTCGGGTGATTCAGAAAAGATGCCCAAAAACCTGCAAAGAACATCTGTGGAAAAAGGCCTTTATTCAAAAGAAATTCCTTATAGACATAAAAGAGTTTAAAAAAAAAATCTCTTTTTGGCTGTTCTGTTTGAAAATCATTTAAAAAAATTAAAATTCTGGCAAAAGTAAATAGTTTCAATTTATAAGTATCTTATTCCATCAGTTGATTCAATTAGAATCACACTGCTTCAGTGACTTTTATGAAAGTCACTAATTCCATTTCCTCAGTTATTCGAAGAGTCCATTTTATTTTTGTCCTATTTAAATAACTACTTCAAACAGAAATTAAAAGCAAGAACCTAAGAACTCTCCCCCCAATCTATTAAGTATTCAAAAAGTAATCAAGTATTGTAAATGGACAAGCATATCACTGAATCATGAAAACAGAAGTCCCCACTGTATGTGAAGAGCCATGGAGAGAAAATGAAAGCTTCCAACTGCTGGCTATAAAAACAGACAAAAACACCTTCTAGAATCTACTAAGAGAATAACAAATGGAAATAGGCTATTGTCTCCTACTGTGTGGAGGGGCCTGAGGGGGTGGGGGAACAGCAATGAAACAATTCTCAGGTCTTACTGTTTGTGTACAAAGCCAAGAAAATCTCAGAGGAAATGACTTCCAGAGTCAGTGATAAGTGCTGAAATGTTTCCAGTGGAGAGCAGGATACAAATCCTGATTTTTCCTTTGTGGGTGAAGAGGTCGCTAATGTGAGCCGGAACAGACCCTTCTCAAGCAGCAGAATGCTACAGAGAGACACCAAGATCTCAGGAGTGGTGCTTCCCTCTCATGGGTAAATGAAAGTCACTCGTGGAAGCAAGCTTCTTGTCAGGTGCAGGCTCAGATCTCTCCGTGCATAACAACTGGATTCAGTCTGCTGTATCCATTTACCGGGAAAGGATGAAAAAAATAAAGCTAAGAGTTCTTTTCCCAGGAAAACATGAAACTGAAAGAAAAGCTATTTTTAAGGACCAATTTGTTGTTGCTGCTACACCTCGTGAAGCCACAGCCTCTGATCAACCTTGCCTGCAACCTCCTGGTGGGAAACTGAGTATCAGTAATGGAGAGGTGAGAGTGGGAGAGCACCAAGATTAAAGAACTTCCTTTGCTCTCCAAAATGCTAGAAAACAAAACAACAAGACAAACTGTTTCAAATACTTTCTTATTTGTTGCAAACATTTAGCTGTGTATTTAGCACACTTCTGCCTTACAAGACATTCAGGAAAGCTTTGGATTTGTGATGTTTCACCAGGTCTAAGCAACACTGAAGGAAAGACTCCTTTCCTGTGCCTGAACAAGGAGGTAAGAAAGCATTCAGAACCCCACAGCTTCCTACAGAGCTCCTCTTCACTGCACAGCACAACAAACTCTTACTCCACAGCTCCTCATCTCACTGGGATACCTTAAAATGGGTCGAGCCTTTGATGGTGTTTCCTTCCAGTCTTCATCCATCAAAGCATGGGAAGCCAACCATTCCCCCACCTGCTATGCTCAGGTTGATATGGTTAAAGGAAAAGAGATGCTGAAAGATAGTTGAGGAGATAAAACCCAGGAATATATATATATATATATCTTCCCTAATTCTTTGAAGAGCTTTTCAACTTGGATCAGAGCTGATAAAGTGGGGCTGAATGAAGAAAATAGTCTCTTTGGGGGTGCAGTCCTGATGGATACAGCAACATAAATACTGAGAAAAGAAATGATCCAGAGCTGATTAACTGAATAATCTGCAGCTTTTAACAGGACCTTTAAAAGGTGCAACAGTGATGTCTGGTCGTCTTTAAAGAGTTTACATCATCAGTGTAGCTCAAGCCAGAGCAGCCCTAGCTGCTGACTCAGACTTCATTGCAGTGGTGGGGAGCAGAGGGCAGGGAACACCCTTAGGGGCATCATATTTCTGCCTCTGCCCCCTTCTTCACTGGGCACATCAGGTCTTTAGCATGCCCATTGGCATCTCCTGCCACTGCACTGAGCCAGAACTTTCCAACCCCTCAGCTCTCGAGGACAAATTTTGTTTCTTTTTAACATTCCCCGTGGAGTCAGTAGCCTAAGATAAGAACAGACTGGCAACACCGCCATCCTTCACAAGAATAGTTTGACCCATTTCATTTCTAGATATTGCAGTATTCTAAACAGGTCTTTCCAGGCAAATCCTCTTCCATTCCAGACCTCCCTGAGTCTACTGTCTGTGGCACTTAATATAAACTTTGATTTATAAAAGTATAGCTAAAATCACAAACCCTTGAAATCATCCAACAGACCAGTTCAAAACTAACATGTGAGCAGAAGAATAGATCCCTTGCAGCTTACAAAGCTTCCGTACTTACCCACAAGTCTTGGGAATAAAGAAAATGCCCTTTACACACTGTGCTATGGCCCCAAATAGTGGCATCATCTCTAGAATTTCAAGAGAAGTGCCTTTTCTTTTCCCTGCCTTCACCACCTCATCCCATTTTTCTTCTTCCTTGTAAAATCATCATTTCTTGCACACAACATCTGCCATCAGTTTTGCAGGAACAAAATATTACTAAAAACATAAAGCACAGGAAAAAAGTGAACAAGTTTCAAGACCTTCTATATGCAATATAGAACAAAATTAAGTAACTATGCAATAATGCAAACTAAATCCCACCAGTTAATCTCAGTCAGGTAAGGTTTTTGTGATGTAATCAAAATAAAATTATAACATTTTTTAAAAAATCATAACAAATGCAAAATTGGAAACAGAAATGTCCAGAGAACTTGGAATTCAGTTCTGTAGTTCACTCATGCAGCCTGAATTTTTATTTACTTCCCATTTTCTGGGAAACTTCAATGTTGACTTGATGAAAATAGATATAGGTAGAATCAGACCTAAGCCTTCCGGTTTGCTCTGACATTGCTCCCTTAACAAACATCACTCAGCTGTGGATCCCTAAAACCTGATCTCATAGAAGAGAGTTCTGGGCAGGTGTTCAAGAGGGCTGCCAGTCAATAGCTGTGTTTTATTACTACAGGATCAATTATTCCACCATCATTCTTGGTGAACACATAAGAACAGGTTTGGTGAGAACTCCACGATTTTTCAAAGTACTCAGTTCCAGCACTGCAGATGCTGTGCTGAAACCAATGTCATTGCTACCAAATGGCACGAGTGCTAGAATAAAGTGCCATTTGACAGATGCAAGCACAGTTTTTCTTTAAAAGGCTCTACATCTTACTGTTTGAAAAGTAGACTTCTTTCTTTGTTATTCATTTCCGGCAAGCCAGCTACATTTTATCTGAACAATTCATCTGGTTCTCAAGTCAGATTTATAGTGTAAACTTGCAATAGCAATAAAAAATGTGAGGAAGATGTCACCCTCGCGCTTTCCATATAAAACAAACACCTTAAACACCAAACCAATTTTGGAGCCTCCTCCTGTGTAAGCAGTCCCAGTGAAAACAACTGAGTCAGGAATGTTCATGTTATGAACACAGCAGAGGACATATTAACTGTGGTCTATACCATCAAGAAGGTCATACTAAGCACATCTTCAAGCAGCTTTATAACATACATGAGAATAAAAGGGAAAAAAAATCTTTGTCAGAAAGTTGCACTTCAGTGTGACAGTCTTTTCCATTTTTTTCTCCTTTTTTTTTTTTTTTTTTTAAGAAAACAGATATAGCTGCTTGGTTCTTTTTATAACTCCTGTACTTATTTCCAACTGCTATAAAATAAGCCCAGTCTTTCATTAGTTTGCTTATTATGGTTCTTTCACCCTTTCTTTTTAGTGCAGATTATTCAGAACATTTTAGCTTCAGGGAAACTGTTCTCATCATCTTTCTTGCCATGTGGAACTAGCTGAAAAATATTAATGAAAGATTCACTAGGGCAAATTTTCTCTAAGTATAAGCAACATCAATATTTCAATGTCTGACAAATGTGGCTATTCTCTTGCCCTGAGTAGGTTGAGAAATCATTGGACTTTAATGGACGCAGAATTTCTTGCCAGATTCAGTACATACCTTGCTTATGAAAATTCATAGAAGGAAAAGATATTTTTCTTTCTAAACAATATTTGGGGACTAAGAACCTGCTCATGTTTTACAATATACTGGTGGTGTAGGTGGAAATGTGACTGCTGATCTTTTCATCGTGGTCCTTGTAGACTGTTGGTTTCCCAGGCAGTTTCAGCTGTCACAGTTGCTTAGAGTCCACTGAGCTGTTTTTAGTTACTCATTCAAATATTCATAAGAACCGAGGGCTGCAGTTTGCTGTCTGGTAACAACTTCATTTTCTGCTCACACTGAGCTCGTCCTCGTGGGCCGCCTCTTCCCACTCAGACTGGCTTTTCCGCAGCCACGTGACCCTGGAAGGATAATGGAGCTTCCCTGGGAGCAGGCGAGAGGGGCATGTTCTACCTTTTATCTTTGCTTGGCTGCACGATGAAAATAATTGCAGAAGACAGTTATGGATTACCAAAGAGACAAGTGAAATGATCAAACCTGTATCAAGCACTGGTTTCTGCTACTAGAGAGAGAACATGCTTTAATTATTTACCTTGCAGGACAGCTCACACCTTAGGATGGCCACATTTTTGTGCAAATATTTACTTAACAATATTGTACTTGAGCAGAGTAATGAAAATAGGTGTAATCTCATGTAATGTCCCTGGGAAAGACCAATGGACTGTGACATTTCCCTGCATGGGGGAAATCACTAGAGTGCAACATTTCTATTATTTCATTAAAACTCTTGCTAAATAACCCTTCAGGGCAGCATAGTTTTGCATTTTTAGCTAAAGGAAATAGCTGAAGAAAAGGAATCCAAAACTGCTGCCAGTTAATAATAGTGTGTGGTAGGATTTCTAAGAGAAAACACTACCTAGCACACATGAAAATGCAGACACACTTCAATTAACGCAGTATTTACAAGAAGCCACACAACATCCTGCAGTTACAAGGGCGGCTTCCACCCTGTCGGGTATTTCCACAGCCAGGAGAAGGCACAAAGGAGGAAGCTCAGGCAGCACCCTTGCCTGTCTGCACATCATTGCTGCTGCCTCACCTCTGTCCTCTCACTGCTTTGTAGCAGTAATTTTCCTGGAGGAGCCTGTGGGCAGCCCCAGCATTATCACCGACACGGAAGAGGACATGCTCCTTCCACCTTCATCTCTCCATGCAACTGCAGCCCAATATATGGGTTTTACAGAGAGAGTTTTAAATTAATGTAACAGGTAAGCCTTTCCCTGGGTATCAGTTAAACCAGTTACAGAAGTTTTTCTTTGTGCTTTATGGAAAAAAGCTTAATTTCTATCAATAAAATATACTAGAAATACAGCATCTTAAAATGATCATCCTCTTAATGACACTGTCACTACACTTTCTTTAAAGATTGTCTCCTTCGAGGCTTAGATTGAAAGTGTTTATTTACACACTTACTGAACATAAGTACATAATAGCATCAGACAGCAGGGAAGTCTGGATAAGCTATAACCTAAATTTACCCTGTCTGTCCTGTTCCACTCCAGATTCAAAGGAGGAAACAAAACAAAACAAACAAACCCCGTTGCGGGTTAAGCAAAAAAGATGATGGTTTTGAAGCTAATGAATGATAAAACCACCTTTGAAAGAAAGCAGGGAGCGTGGGTGGAAAAAAAGAGTCCAATAACACCATTTGTTTATATTAGAGAAACACCCACTACTGCAGACACTGTTAAGATACTGTCAGCGTTTCTATTATGATCCCATATTTCAAAGCCTTATAACTTGGCCATGAGAAGTCACTTTTAAAATTGAATCAAGAATATAAGAGTGAGTTTAGCTACATTCAGTATATTATCGTCACCATGAGGACACCAAAAATAGGTAATAGAAATAAATAAAAGAAAAAACAGCTACAGCTAAATTAAAATGAGGTGTATTGAAGAGCTATCAATGCCAGAGGCATCTCAGGCCCAAGTCACTCGGGTAATTGTTCCGTTGTCTTTAAAATAAAAGAGTGGACAAAAAAATACATTTTATCTGTATTTCTGGTTTATATTGTTTCTTTTTCGGTTGTTACTATAGCTTCCATTCAAGAACAAGAAAAAACCTGAATAAGCAAATCATACACGAGGAATGAGCACCAAAATAATCTCTGCTTCTGCAGCACGTTATTTGTTTTTTTGTGGAGACAGAAGGAGCAGAAGCTGTTTAGTCAAGGGAGGGGGCAGGGAGAGCCAACTTGCTGGATTTTGACCTTTGATGAAATCCCTTCAGCCTGCTCTCCCAATCTATTTGTGCTTCAAGAATTTTTTCTTTCCAAGGCTTCTGAAGAGCAAAGGTTAATGAAGTAATCTATGAGTGAATGCTAACATATGCAACGTATGTAGAGAAAAATGCACATCCCATTTTTAACATTTCTCTGGAAACAACTATGGCCTCTTATAGCTGCAATTTTGAAAGAATGCAATTATGGTATAGAATTTCAGCTACCTTGGGGCTGAGGCCTCTAGAGACACACAAAGAATTAGTGTACTGTTGTGCGATACATTTGTGAAATCATGTTCCCCTAATATTCTCCTCTAAAACTACAGTGCAATTCCTCTCAGCTAAAAACCATGTCTGTCTTTTCTTCTGTTTGCAAAAATGTCTATTAACAGCCTAAAGGCTTAATTTCAGTTTCCAAAAATCAAAAGCGTGAGTGAGCTAAATTAGCATTAACTAACGCAGCAAAAGTACTGCTCTGCTGATGACAAGAAGCACTCACTGGGAGTCAAGCACTAAAGGTAACAGATGTGGTGGTGCTGGTCTCCTGGCGAAGATGAAGGTTCTCCACCAAACTGGCTTGTGCACACTGGGCAGCTCTGCCGGTCTTTTCCAAGTTTAGCTGTGAGCAGAGATAAAACGTGAGGAAAGAGGTTGGACCAAAGTTGGTTGAACAAGTCTAAATGACAGGCAAATTTAAGATGTAAAACTGCATCTCCCATGACCATCAGACCTGACTCCTGGGGTGTTAAAACCAATGACCTTTTGTTGTTTTGCTCAATGCAAATAACAGTGCATCCAGGGATTAAGTTCACCGGCAGAAAGAAAATCCAGGTATTCCTCGCTTTGTGCAACTGGCTTGACGATTCTGCATCGGGAATATAATTGTCCCAGAGAACTCCAAGTGTAACATGTCTTAGGCTTATCTTATTGACAGGGCAAAATAAAGGTGGACAGGAACTTAGAGACCAGATATATTGCTCAGACTAGCCTAAACTTCAACCATGAAAGCTGGAAATCCACTTTACAACCAAATTGTTCCTAATATCTGTTTTACTTCAGCTAAGCTTCTGCTCAAGTTTTTTTTCCAGAATTTATTGACAATACTGATATTAATGATATATAATGAAACAAAAAGTCAATTACTATCATCAAGCCAATTCCTTAATACCATTTTGAGGCCATTGGATTGCAAAGAAATTTTGCTTTATCCTACAGAAAAGCCTGACTATTACAGGCAGGTTTTCAACCACTGAGGACATTTGACTTCTAAAGATACCATACACATTCATAAAGCCCCAGAAGAACAAAATCAGCACCTAATAACTAGGAAAAACAAAATTACAATTTTATCAAGCAGCATCACTGGTCACTAACACTTTGCCATGCCTAAGCCTGAAAGAACTCAGGATAAATAGTGGGATTCGAGTGTGGCACAACTGCTGTACTTAGGTGCACACCAGGGCTTTGCAAGGCACATGAGCAATGAGGTGAGCCTTCATTTTGCACAATTCCCTGCACACCAAGCCCTCATATTTTCACCAAGTCTGTTCCCAGTTCTTCCAGACTATCAAGTGGTTGCAGGTTAGATACTGAATTGAAGTACATAATAATTGACCCAGATCCTGCCTACCAGTTTTAGGCAGATTCTGGTTTGGTCAGAGCTCCTCTTTACATTGAAAGAGCAAGAAAACTTTCACTTAAATCTGTTTAAGCCTGAAGACTTGTGGCTAAACTCTATTGTGGGTCTTCTATACTCTGTGAGTCCACAAGATCACTTGAAATTTCATTTCAGCTTTCTGAGCTGCAAGAGCATAATATACCCTGGGACCTTCTGCCCAAACCACCGCACCAGCAAGACTACATTGCTTTTTCTCCACTTTTACCTTCTAGGCACTCCTATAGTCTGAGTACAGCCTGATTCATGCAGAACACAAAGCTCTTCCCTCCTTTAAGTCTGTATTTTCCATATAGATAAAAGAATTCCCCTTACACCAATTTTTCAGGATGTATCCTCCTCAGTACTTGCATGAGGTCTCACACAAACTCTGAGCAGCCTAGTCAAACGACATAATACTTCATGGTTTATAGTAAATCAGCTTTATCACATTTGCAAAACAGTCACCTGTGAGACACTTGCTGTACTAACAAAAAGCAAAGCCCTCTCTTTTCAATCCCCCAAGTATGGCACAATATATGCATTACATCGAAGTTTCTTCCTGCAGCATCTTCCTTCATTTCTAACAGAATTTACTAGCAGCAGCCTGGAAAACATCTCCTTATTGTTTGATAATGGTTAAAAAAAGAAAAAAAAAAAATCTCAAAAAGAAACTCAAAACTATGCACTGGCAGAATCCCTAAAAAATAACTACGTGTACATAAATGCAAGAGTCTTGGAAATTTTCATTGAAAAAAATCTCTATGCTGTTACACATGAAGGCAAGAACCACTATAATGTCTTTTTGTCACTTATCTTGGCAAAAATAAGAAGGGGGGGTAGCAGTGTCAGAAAATTTAACTATAGTAAACAAAAGAGCTTGAGCTGACTTTTTTTTTAATGATAGGTATGTAGGTAGAGTAATTACTGAAATTTCCTGGTAGGTAAGGATTACACTTCAGCAAGTTAATCACAAGAGCTACACTTGCTTTTCTTTACACTCGGTCCTGAACCACAACACCAAATCGTGATAGTGTTGTCCAGCTTATTAAAAAAATAAAATAGAATAGCATAAAGCACAGTTGCAATATAAAGAATACTCCCAGGAATACTGCAAGGGTCAGAGTGCAATCCTTTTGCTCCCATCTAGCAGTTGCAGCCTCGCTAAGAGCAGCGCCGGCAGGGCACAGCTCCAGCCAACGCGGCCCGTGCTGGGTGTGCTGAGCCCTGGCAGAGCCGTGACACACGTCCCGTGGCTGTGGGAAGGATGCACAGGCACCAAACCCGGGCTTGCACCTGGCAGTCCCTCAGGAGGTGGGAATCACCCCTGTAACGTGTGTGAGACCGCAGTCCCTGCCGCACAGAGCACAGGGACACAACGGGGGACCGCCTCCAGCCATTCCCAAAAATGACCAAAAAAAAAACCCCACCAAAAATACAACCCACCCCCCCCCCGCCAGCAAACCCGCATTCACAACAAACACACAGGAGCCCACGCTTGGGGAGAAAGCTCCTTGTGTAAAAACAAGGCGTTTTCCAACACCAACAGTAACTCCTACGGTAAATCCTAAACCCGGAGCACCAGCCAAACATGTAATTTCTCCTCTTTTACAGGATTTTCGGAAAAGAGACCGTGGGGTTCCGGCCGCTCAGCCCTGTCCGCGGTGTTCCCCTGCTCCCTCTGCGGCATCCCTCATGCTGCGGCAGGCGCGTTTCCCGGAGCGGCGGCCCTCGGCTGCCCCCTGCCCGCGCTGCCGCCGCGCCCGGCCCGACGCTGCCCCCTGCCCGCGCTCCGGGGCCGCGCACCCGCGCCCAGCGGCTCCCGAGGGGCTCTGCCCGGCCCTTCCGCGCTCTTTTCCTTCGTTACCACTTCAAGGGTTTCAGGCTTTTCCCCTAAACAAGGGAGGAATAGGAAGAGCAGCTCAAGAGCCCTCTCCTCTGCCTCTTCCCCTCCTTATTCCCCATCTCTCTCCCCTGTACCTGTTCATTAAGAGACCGACTTTCAAAATCATGTGGGAAAACAAAACTTTCGAGAAGCTTACCTCCCCACCATGCAACAATTCCAAATATTCCCAACCGCAGCCAGGAAACACTGTTGCTGCTGCATGCCCTACTGCGCCAAAAACATCCCCAAAATCCACATCAAGTGGCCTCTTCTCCCATTTGCCCATTAACTAATACCCATTAGCTAATATCTTAAAAGATTTGATTAGCATATATGGAATTTTATAGTACTTTGATTAAGACAATTATTTTTAACTGAGAAAATTAGTAGTCAGAGCACTGACTGAAACACAAACGGCCTTACAGGAACGAGACCTCCTCCAGCAGGAAGAACAAGGGACCCTTTGGGATTTTACCTGTGTGTTCTCCAGAGCTGCCTCTCTGCAACAGTATCACAATAGGCACCACACCCTGCTCTCCTCACCTGCTGCATTCCCTAAATACACAGTTTATGAAGTCTAGTGCCATTGCCACCTCATAGGCTTGCACAAAATAAACTCTTGAATAAATGATTACACAAATCTCTGCTTTGCTTCCAAACCAAACACAAACAGCTCCCAGTCCTGATAAAGTTTGCTAAACCCACCTACTGAAGCTGCTAATCACCCTGTCCCTGCCATTCACCAGATGCAATTAATTTCTGCAGCACGCAGCTGACATTCAAGTTAATTTACTGATGGCACTGCATGTCCCTCTCTGCTCTCAGACCTGCCAAGGCCTCCTGTGTTGCCTGTGGGTGCTTTGCCGTGGGCTGCACCGCCAGAGCTGGGCAGGGGCGGAGCACCTGGGACACCAGCTTAGCTCAGGGGACAGGAGGGGGTAACTGGAAATGAAACAGGACAATCCCTGTGCTCCCTGAACTGTTCAGGACAACCCAAACTCTCGATAATATTCTGCAAAGAATTCCTCCTCTCCTAGAAAGAAGGTTTCAAGGAGTTCAGCCACTGGTGATTTTCTTCCCCAGTAACTACAAACTTCTTCCCCTGTTTTTGGAAGACTAAGTTATTTACATAATTTTAAAAAACAACTAAGAGCAGGGGGGCTCTCCTCCTTTTTTTTTTTTTTTTTTTTAATAAAACCAATCAGTGTCTAATAGAAGGCACATCTTTACCTCAGCAAAAAAACCTCTTCCCCCATATTTAGTAGGAGAACTGAGTTTTTACCTCATTTCAGAGGATCAACAAAGTTATCAAGAAGAAAATCTCAAATGACCTTTGAGATCAGTTTTTTTATTCCAGTGGACAATTTCAGTCACAAACCACTCCAGGTTGCCCAGCTCTGATTTTCTGAAAGGAAGATCACCTATACAGATAAAGAGATGTTTGCTCCAAAACAGCAGTGATCTGAGTTTCCAGAGCAGTCTCAGTATCAGCACAAGTAGCAAAGAGGATTTCTTAAAATTACCTGACAGTTTGTTCTGAGGTTTGATCTTTTGTACTTCACTTAAATCCTGCTTATTTTAGGCCCATTTTAAGCTGATTCCACACAATCTAAGAAGAGACTTTCATTCCCTTCATTTTACACATTTTATGATTACACTGTTCTTTTGTTTCTGTGTTGGGTGAGCTGGGTCTCATCAGAACAGTTTAGAAACATGGCAATAAGAGAAAATTGCCCTTAAATTGGGCTAAATTCACTTTGTAATGAGTTAGTCCTCACAGCAGAAATTCCCTTTAAGAAGTATACTAGGAGACATCAAGGTCTCCACACTCAAGAGGCACATCAATGTTTTCACTCTGCAGCATTAAAAGGCAAAAGACCCTGCAGGCAAAATAGCTGAACTCCTGCAAAACTCTTCTTTCAAACTCACAGCTACGTTTGAGCAAACCCACAGCACTCGGGCACTAACCCAAGGAGCCTTCTTGTTTTGTTCCCATCCCTAGGGGCAAAGGGAATGGCAGGAACACGGCTGGGGCCAGTGAGGCTCCGCCCTGGGCTGGTCTCCACAGTGGAGCACAGCCCCCTCTGGCAGCAGAGCAGGGGATGCTGCAGGGCTGCACCCCTCTGCGTGACACAGCAGGGCTCTTACAGGGGCAGAGCACCCTCGTGCCCTTCCCTGGGCACAGTCTCACCTGGAACACCCCGGGGTGGTGGCAAGGGGGAACGTCATCACTCCAATCCCTCACCCCTGGAGCATTTGTCGAGCAAACCGGGTTACAGTGAATTACAGGGGATTGCCCTGAGAATCAGACTTAGATCTGACACTGCCTTCCCCTGCACGTGTTCCCTCCTCCACTGTGCATTCAAATATAAAAGAGAGAGGTCCAGTCCTCGTGGCCTTGTGTGGAAGGTCAAACTTCAACTCCAGCCCAGCTCATTTATTTAGGTCTCAGTTCCTTTTCCCTGTATTTAAAAGGGAGAGAGCAGTGCTCCCTTCAAAGAGGGCCTAAAGTTTGCAAAGTGTTTTGCGAGGCTGAGACAGTAAGGGCTGCAAAGGGCAAAATTTCATTTTTTTATACTTGTATTGATTTGATCTCTGTGTACATTTGTTATGCTTGAGGAGACAGAATACCTTCCATACAAAAAGTTATTTGGGGAGGCCAAGATGATGTATGATTTTAATCAAAACATCTTGGAAAGAAGTTCCACTCCAGGTAAAGTTTTGGTACATCAGCAACAACAGAAAGAATGAATGGCTGGTTGAAGGACAGAGCTCTTACAGGACATCTAATTAAAAACAAAAATCTTGAAAAACAAATTCTTATTATTGGTCTTCCTACCCCAGGAGATGGGTCCTTCCCAGAAGCATTGCCGAGGCACATGAGGTTCTGTTTGTGTCTTGTACAAAAGACACTCAGCACAAGATACTACTCTGAAAAGCTAGCTAAAGACCTTCACTTCAGTATTTGTTGCTAGTCATTGAGTACTTCACCACTGCTGCCATCTTGGGGAGCCTTCTAAAGCCATTGCTAGGTCACAAATTCAGTTCTGCAAAAGATGGCTCAGTCTTTATCATTAAACATTTCATATGCTGAATATTTCAACATGTTCATTGCCGTCATAAGGAAGCATTAATGGTGATAAAATAATCAGTCAGCAAAAATTCTATTACTTCTCCCTTAGTAAATGTGATCATTACATCCTCACTCAAAAGTTTTTCATTTCCTGAGGGATCAGAACAACTATTAGCAAAAAGCACAGAGAAAGAACAACTGACACCCATTAAATGCATAAAATCCCATTGCCGTAGAGAAACTCCATAGAAATTGCACCCTGAATATCTGTTTCAGGTAGGTGGCTTAAAGTATTCTTGCTTTTTATTAGGATTAAGAACAAAAAATGTAGCAGGGAAAGATATAACTATATAACACAGCCCTTCTTTTCTGCTCCCACTTGTATTTTGCCTTTCTGTCCATTGAAAATTTATTCTTTTAACTGGATTAGTTAGTTAAAATGCACAGTATTCTTTTTAAATGGCTCTCCATATTTCTCTCTGTGGATTACTTTGAAGCACAACATGTCTATTCTTTTGAACAGGTTCACTCTCTTCACAGGTGTTCATTAAAGTGTGCTCAACTCTAATCCCCTTAGCACTGAAGTATGCAGCTTTTAAAAAGGACCCAAGCTAAACCAGCATTGCTGAACTCTTCAGTGCTGAAAAATTGAGATTTTCAAAAGGAAAATCAGTGTCTTAAAGACCACACATGCTCCTCCTGAAACAAATACTGACCTACTTAGTTAACCAGTTTTTTAAAAGCCATTTTTTCTTTGACATTCACAAAGGAGAAGAGCCACAGCAGAATACAGTCAATCTGTAAATCTCCCGTTGCTGGTGACAGCACACAGTGGAAAACCCACCAGCCTATAAATAATAGAGGTGATTTTCTCAGCATCTTGTTTACCGAAAAGCTGATGTCATGGAGGAGAAAGGCTGAATAAATAACCATCTCCTCAGATGCTTTCCTCAGTACCCTTTGGAAAACATTCACACAGCACTTAGCAGTTTGTCACACATCACTCTTCCCAAACTGTCCTAGATTTTGTCCAGATTAAGTACCACTAGGCCGGGTCCACATCAGCAAGTGTTTTGGCACAGCAATGAGTCAGTAGGTGAAAGTGGCTGGTGCCCCACCCCCTAACATCTCCACTCTATATTTCAGTATATTTCTGTATATTTCAGATTTGCCTCCCAGTAGATTTAATCTGGCCCTGGGCTAAATGCCCTTGGTGCACATGTGGTTTGATGGTTTCACCTCACATATCTTCTCCCAAGAGGCAACAAAGCAACACATAAATTACATTCTGACAGTGTTCCTCATGGCTGTGCTGACAAGAGTCATCCAGAGATTCTGGGCTTGAGGCATGAGCTCAAACTGATGGGACCTTGTTGCCCTTCGGATGCAGCTTAACCTACAAGGGCTTGAAAACTTTCAGGTGGGGGGAAACACTGAGGCCTCCACTGGGAGCCCAGTCAGTGAATGTACCTTCCTAAGACAGTCATTACTAACAGCACCCAAAATTAAGACGCAAGAATCACCTCTCACCAGTTTTCCTCAGATATTGCAAGTTTTTTACTATACAGCATCTTCATTGGCAGAAATGGATGGAAAGACAGACAAGTCTTCTTCTTTCGTAACTGTTCAAATATCTTCTGCATGTGCCAGATAGTTTAGGCTGGCAATCTGAAACGTGGTAAGAGGCATCTGCTATATGTGCCAACGGAGTTTTGCACTACAAATTCATTTTATAATTCAATAAACATTCATAGACCTTAGTGGAGTGCATTCCCTGTAGGCAGCAGCAGGAGTCATCCCCCACCAGCTTTCAAAATAACCCTTTGTAGTGCATAGAAAATGCTGGATCCCTTTAAAACTGAATTTGTCTCATTTCAAGTTATTCTTGTGTCCTTCTTTGAAGATTTCAAAGCCCTTAACAAATATTAAATATGCTTCTCTTATCTGGGGACAATATTAAAATATCCTTTACCAATAGAGAAACAAAGGCAGAGAGACTGCTAAATGCTGCATGTCATTGGTAGGAGAGAAGAAAAAAAAAAGGAAAAAAATAGTAAGAATCCTCATTGATATCCCCTAACTTCATCAGAAAATTCTGTCATGTCACACAGATTCAGGCAAAAAGAGAACTCAATTGCCCACAACCATCACCTAAGCACTCCACACTGAAATAGGGTAACTGCTCAAAGGATATTTATGTAGCTTACATAAAACCATGCTTATAAGCCTGAACAATCCTTGCAGAGCAATTCTCACCCACCCTGCCTAGGTAGGGACCTGCTCCAACCCGTGCAAAAGGCATCATACTTTCACCTTGCTCTTTCTGACTCAGTGGCAACTGTGAAGAAAAGAACCCAAAAGAACAACGTCTGGAATTCATGGTGCTGCAACTGCTGAGCTACCTTGCAGTAGAGATGCTGAGATCTTGGTCCTTCAAGCATGGTTTTGACCTGGTGTGGTCACTGCTACAGGTGAGATAAACTCACGGAAGTGATGCTTCTGCAAATGTACTCTGAACAGGAAGTTCAGACACATGGACAATTCATGTTGGAGTAACTTCCCTGATGACACCTGGTTCTTCCTTGTGATTTCATGCAGCTCCAGCCAACCTTTCTGTGCAGCAATTGAACTGGAATTGTGGCTTGTTCTGTACTTCACTGCAGTCTTTTACGTATGCGTAAAATATACGTCGACAACTGTTTTGTAATGCTACAAAATTCACACGTGAATTGGAATTTCCAATTCTATGGACATGCTAAGTGTTTTGCTATCTTGTTGCATTCCCAGAATAGGAGACCAAAAGGTCCATTTTCTCTACGTGTTGCATAATACTGCTTGTCAAGAAAACGTGAATACCCTGTTTTTGAAGCGGTGCTGTGCTCTGATATTTCATGAAAAACAAGCAACTGACATTTCTTAAATCCATGTATTTCATTGACATTTTGATGAACTGACTTAACCTTATACTGAGTCATGACTCCTGAAGTTCAAGTTCCATAAATAAACAGACCATTTTCTTCCCAACCATTAGCTTCCCAAAGCAAACTTCCTCTTTCCCAATGCACCTTGCTATGCTCCTCTCAAAAAAAATTTGGAGAAATCAGTACATGTACTTGTCATCAGTCTCCATTTTCTTCCACGCACTGAAAAACTACAATTTCCAGAAGGCAATGCCTACAAGGTAAAAACTTAATTGTAGATACAGTCAACAAAACCTTTTGAATTGGATCAGATTAACTGAAAAATAGAAGAACTAACAAACTACCACAACCTTTATGAAGAAAACCCAAGGCAAATACTTCTTTCTACTGTCTCCAGAAATACTTCCAAGTAACATATAGAGAAAATATTGATTTGTGCAAAGACAGCTTTCCAGCATAAAGTGCTCAGCTGGACCTGCCATCCAACAGCTTACAAAACAACAATGCAGCGGAGGCTTTTGTTGTGTTCAGAACTGTGCTAACAAGGTCATTCTCTTGTACTGCACCCCTCAATAGTGTTTCTGCTTTTCTCCATTTGATCCGATTACTGAAATATGAAACCATCATTCCAGCCAGGGCAGAAGTACAAAATTGTGTGTTTCACAACAGTGCTAGTTCACAGAGCTCACTCCTAAGAATTTCCTTCCCAATTTTTCAGGCTGCAGAAGTGCAGAAATTTATCAGGATTCCCAGTGTTAAGCCAAAATCCCTGATCCAGCAGAAAAATATTTGAGCAGCTCTTTGCTGCATCAGTGTTCACATCTTTTCTAACTTAAAAATGTCCATGTTGTTTTTGCTTCTCAGAAATTATATTAAATCTAAATCCATTTAAAGCAATCCAAATTTTAATTGGAAAAGTAGGAAGGAAGATCTCTCCATAATGATACAGGTTTAAAAGAAATTTAAAATCACTAATATAGAAGAAAAATACCCCAGATTGTAAACATTGATATGTCTTTAATTTCGAATAGAAATCGAGCCAAAAACTTTCCTGTCTAAAATAATAATGATAGATTTATTATAAATGTGCCAATAACACATTTTCCAGATAAATATGTTTCAAATTACAAGAAGTATTTGAGTCACTGGAGAATTTAGTTCTTTCTTTTTTGCTGCAATTACTTAGAAAACTGAAATGCATCTACATTTTGCTTCTCATTAACACAGCAGTATTAATCATTGCAATGTTTCTGTGTATTTAAATATGTAAGCACTGGTGTTTAACTATGTAAGATGATCAAAACGAGCAAGCTTAAGTAAGAAAAAATATTAAGACTGTCCTTTCACCTGGAATTTTGTTGCTGTAGGTACTCCTTGAAATGCTATCACGTTTTAATATCTTACTGAACAGCAAATTAAACCGTATCTCCACTGTCAACAGAAATTAAATCAATTGACCTTTATGCTTGATTAAAACAGAAAATATCAAATATAACAATAAAAATATCAGAGTAGAGCTCTGATGGCCTGTGTAACCACAAGCATTATGTTTAGAACTACAAGCAACAGAAAGAAACATTATTTATACATATTTGTTCAGTAGTTAAATACTAAATTCTAATTATGGCCATTTGTTTCTTGTTTAGCTATGGAGGTGATAAAGTAGTCTTTAGTAGGATCAGATGAAAATATTATATCTGCTTTATTCACAGGCTGAATGCAAGTCTTGTACAGTGCTCACATTCTGTATGTACCTTCAAATTGAGAGCTACATTGGACTTCAGTGGGGTTTTGACTTTGCAACACAAATTACTCTGATGATACTAAAGTATTATCTCAAGTCCATTTGTCACAGATCACATCTGCAGAGGGATTCGATTAGATCTCAACATAAACCAAGATTTTACCCTATGGATTAATTTATGAACATTTTTTGCTTAAATAGAGAGAAAACAGGTGTTTTGTGTGTTTAGAAAACGGTAAACTGAGACCAAGCTCCCCCCTCAATCTATATAGGGTAAAAAAAAGGATTACATACACGTCACCATGGTGGCTGTTGATTTGTTTAGATAAAATGTTCTCTTACTAAGGAATTGTTGGATTCCTTTTACAGTTCACCACAATGAGGTGTCACCAGAGCCTGCACAATGTAGAGAGCAGTGTTTAGAGAGTACATCCTTCTCAAATTCCATGCTGGTGTGGTGCTACCCACTGACCTCTGCTCCCCAGCAGAGAGCCATGCCCTGACTCTTGGCTGAGTTTGCCTAGAACATCCTTACAAGTTGTTCCATAAATTCTTACAGAGGAATTTACCTTTTCACACTAGTGTACCAAAATAAGACCAGTCAGCATTTGGCAGATGTGGTTAATAGTTTGCCTAAGAAAACAGAATTCCCTGTAGTCCATATTCACTCTGTGGTGTGTTCTTTTCATCCCCTTTGGTCCATACTTTTCCCCATGGGCTGCAGAAGGTTCCTAGGTTACACTGACTGCAAGCCAAGACATTCCTGATACACACCTTCCATGCTTTCTGCATTGTTTTTTTCTTTTCCACACTTCTGACACATGGTGAATCAAATACAGTGTTTGGACTCTATTCCATGGACAGATAATGGTTTCAAGAGGCAGCAAAAGAGTCTGGAACTAATTTGAAGCCAAATATCTTCAGATTTTCTGCAGACTGCTTTTCTAATTACAGCAGAAGTAAACATTTTCCTCCTGGCACGTTCCCACCAAACACTCACTGAGACACAGAACTACTAATTCTAATGGCACCACCCACTAATTCCACATACTCTCTCATCCTTGAAATGGAAAAGAAAATTATCACATATCCTACTTAGGATAAACCAGGTTTTTACTCCTTCTGATATGACATATCTTTGCTCGGTGGCTTCCCCGATTCTAAAGAATCATTGAAATTGTGTATCAAAATCCAATTGCCTCCAAAGACAGCAATGACAGCAGCTTTGCCACCTGCCACACACAGCACCAGCAGGGTCAGTGTCCTCTTTTTTCTCTGTCTGAGCTGGCCTAGGCTGCTTGAGGAGCATCAGATTCACCCTCCACCTCCTGAAAGCAAGTGAACAGAAAACTTATTTCCTCCAAGAGCAGAAAGAGGAAGAGTCAGCCTTGCTGATGGATGGCACCAACATCAGCCAGGCCATGAAAACTCACGGACAAAACTGACTATGTGTGTGGGAAACCAGGACAGGGGGAAATTATTAGTCAAATCATTTCAGCAGAACATTTGCTCTGTTTTGGTAAAGATACTCTATACTCCCTGCAGCTGCTCTGACGTGCTCTCCCGGAGCTCTGCTTCTGCATTACTTACCCGGCAAGCCCCAACTCCTCAGGCTTCCTCCAGTAGGAGGGCCAGCTTTAGCAACCTTTGCTGCCTTCTGCTTTTCCAGCTGTCAGGCAGCAGCAGGAATTCCCTCCCTACATAACTCTGCAGACTGGGATTTTGCACCTGGCTGACTCCCAGGGACATCCATCGCCACTCTAAGCAGGGAGGAAAGCAGTGGCAAACAGCTTTTTCCTGTGAATTCTTCTCTCAAAGATACTTGCATTTTTTAATTACATACATCTTGATGCCGTCAGAGCCTGCAGGGCAACAACTGAAATGATCAGAAAGTGATTCCTCAATTCTCTGTGTGGCTGGGAGCCAGGAATACACTATCTCCACGTGAATCCTTCACTTCACTTGAACCAAGCTGCAGTTTGACCAGCTCTGTTTCCTCAAAAGGACAGATTTGCTGGTTTTAATCTGTTCCAGACAACAGAGGAGCTGAAAGCAAACATATCTGTTTCTAGATCAATTTGCAGGTTTCCTTGGCTTGTCCTAAACATTAGCCCAGTCTTACAGTCCTCTCTACAGACATAATCACACACACGTTTACAGTTTCACCTCAGACCTCCAGTCTCTGTAATTTATCTGACCTCACACACTAACATCCCAGGCAGAAGAGCATTACTCCTTCAGCTGATATCCTTCCAATAAGCACGCCTTTTAAAGTGCTGTATTTGGCACTAGGCAAGAAGTTCCAGTGATCATTTTAGCCACTTCCTTTACCATTTTGGTACATGTTATTAAAAAAAAAATAAAATTAAGAGGAAAAACAAGAAGAAAAACAGGAAAAAAAGGGGGGGTGAGGGAAGAAACACAGCTGGTTACAGTGGATGTGTCTTTTCCGTGAAAACCATGCAAAATTTTCTCAAAAAGGAAAGTTTTAAACACTACTCTAATTGCATAAGTAGGACTCTAGAGAGGTACATAGACCTGGCTGCCTGACTTGATCAGCATAGCTGTTCATCCTGGCTGTTTGGCTTGATAAAGCCCACTCACACGTGGGACAAGGTCTCAGATATTCTCAGATATGTTGCTGCAAAGATAAGCAACATAAGATACCAACATGTTGGTAAAAGGGAGAGAACAAACCCATCTTTACATCTGCAGGCAATAGTAGGCTTGATGTATAGCAAAGATGACTTCAGCCATTAGGAAACGCTTTACAGTGGTGGGGATAATAAATAGATTACCAAGACGTGAGAGATTGTGATGTTTCAGTCCTTGGAGGTTTTCCATTACAGTTTAGGCAACATCGGACAGGGATGAGTTGCTGCTACCAATCACATTTCCTACAAATCTGTGTATCTGTATTTGGATGCAGAAGCCACAGCAATTACCTCAGTTTATCCAGTAGGTATTACGGAGCATCACTGAGTATGATATGAAACACCACTAGATTAGTTAAAGCATGGTAATTCATTGGTAATGAGAAGTCATGGGAGAAGCAGACTGGTACACCGGAATAGAGCACAAGGCAAATGTACCCTTGTGCACAGTTTGTCACCCCACTAAACTCAGCTTAATTTCTGTTTGAGCCTCTAAATGCCCCTGGCCCCACAGCAGGGTAGGGAAAGAGTGGTCCAAGACCTGTGTGCCAGTTATAGGCTATTATTTAATAAATATTTCTAATTTTTATCCTTAACTTGTTTATTCTTATTATTTAACTTATTATTATTTATATGTTAACTTATTTATCAATTTATAGCCATCAGCACAGCAGCAAATAGTAAAATGCTTTGACCAAGCAGAATCATGTCCTGCAGAGGGCAATGCAGAAAGTAAGTGAAAATTTATTTAGATCTTTGAATGTGACAGATTTCCTTCTGCTACAATTGCTTAACTACTGATTCCCCTGGAGCTCTGCCTCTCTGCCTTGATGCAAACAATTGCTCACCTGCAGAATTTATAATCCCTGTCAACACTTCCAGGAATGATGCGATATTTTTGCTTTTCTTTTTGTTTGCTCCTATTTAAAATATAAAATAAAATCTTGGCATAGCCCACACCTACCCGTCACATTCCAGCAACCGGCTGAGACTGGCAGAATTTTACTTTTGCTAATCATTCAGAGATGGATTACCATCAATTATATGGCAAAAAAATCAAGAAGAAATAGCAACGTTTCTCAGATTCTCAGCAAATATATCCTCTGAATGTTCTTCATCCAATTGTTACTACCTCTGCAAGTCAAACAAGCCTAAATCAAACTCGAGCGCTGCCTGCCTGCTGCAATGTGCAGAATGCTTGACTCCAGCATTTCCCCGAATTACCCCATCACTGAACACTAGAGAGCAGCCTTTCTCCAGCGAATGAAGAATGGCACAGTGCTTCTCCCTCTGCTTTCTGGAAGAAAATTGACCCTTATTCTAAGAATTCAGTGCCCTCCACAGAGAAAAAAAAAATCAGATGTCTGATCATACCAGACAGAACCATAAATCTTCTAGATAGCATAATCGTGGCATTTTTTATGGATACCAGCTGTTGATAGTTTGCACCCAGCCTTCAGAGAGTCACACGTTTTTATTGCAGACTTTATATTCTCATCTGGGTTATTTGTATTACTGCTGCACAAAAAAAAATCCAAAACAACCAGACATGGCTCCAAAGGGAACTTGAACTTCATAAGGAAATGTTCATGCCTGTTTACAGCCTGCAACCTCAATTTAAAACGGTTAAAGAATATAATATATTATAAGGGTTATGTTATATTATATTATAATATAAGGGTTAAAGAATTTACAGCAACACTGAGAATTAGACCAAAGTGTCTTTAGTGCTGACTCTTCTCAGGACGGTCTGCCTTAAGCCCACTGAACTTTGGAGTGCTTAGGCTTTGCACTGAACTAGAGGCACTGGAATCTAAAATTCCTTTCCTACCTGCAGGTTATCTATTCATCAGAACTGGCAGATCCGTAAGGTTTCCTCTACAGCCACCCCCTCTGCTTGGGCACGTCTCTGACAAGGCCTTTCGTAGAACTGGAGGGAGAGTGTTGTGTTGTACTTCTGCAGAGCTGGCAGAAAAGGATAGCCATTAGTGCTGCTCATAACAGCAGTCTGTGACACAAAACCTGTCCCCTGAGCAGTGCAAAGTGGCTTTCAGCTCATTTGTGGGAGCCCCGAGTCACCAGAGTGAAACGCCACCAGTTCTGCTGCTAAAAATCTGCGGGCAGCTTCATTGCGTTTAGAATAACTTTAGTAAATATCATTCAGTTCAAGACATGCTTTAAAAGGCACAGAAGAGAAAGACATATCCCTCACTTATTGTAACAGAGAGATGTTCTGTCCCAGATAATGATATTTTTTACATGTTCGATATGAGATCCCACTGAACTAAGGTGTATAAATGTACACTGCAGCTATACATGTGTATTCAAAGTTGTACTTTTTACAATGCTTCACACTTTGGTACTTAAGGAAAGTCCCAGTGATGATAAGAATACTTAGTGGCTTTTAAATCTTGATCACGGTTCACAATTCGTCACCACGATCGTGAGATAACCTGCATTCAGGCAGCAACAAAGACGGAAGCAAATATTTTCAATAGCCAAACCATATGTGGCTATCACTTCTGTTCAAAGGGGGTTTATCAGAGATGAACTTAGGGTGATTGTTCTCTTTGGCATTAGAGAGCAACAGTAGTTCCTTGGACCTCTGCCCTCACATCACATTGTTATTTCTGTTTGTTCCCTTATTCTGAATTGCAATTTTCAGTCCAGGGCAGTGTATTTTTGCTGAGTGCCTCTATGTTACCCAGCACAGGAGCCTCGGGGGGCCTCACTTTCAGCTGCCGTACAAATCCTTAGATTAGATAGAAATAAATTGTTGGATTGGCCTGCTCCACAAGCTTCCTATGACACATTTCAGGTTAATTTATAATCATCTGTATTTAAGCAAGACTTTTTAGCCACATGAGCATCACTGCATCATGAGCACTTAAGACACACGGCAAGGCCCGATTTTGCCCATTTGCAAAGACATGTAATAAACCACAGAGGACTCATTATAAACTGTGTCTGATGGCCTTCTTGGCCAATAACAGCTCAGTTCAAATGAGAAATGTATTGAGGAGCTTACCTCTTGGAAATAAATAAAACAAATTTCTGTATTTTGTCATCCAGTTCCTTTCTTCCCCAGAAGACAATTCCTGCTAAAGCAATCTCACTCCAGGGGAACATCGGATGGAAAGAAAGGGAGGAACCAGAACCAGCCCCAGCCAGGTCTCTACCCATGGCCAGCCAACAGAAGAACCCCTCACTACATGTTAAGAACAGCACATATGAAGATGCCAAAAGAAAAAATCCATGAGGCAAAAGAAGCATTAGAGATTCATAAACTAAATACAAGCACTGAAAGATGTACTGATGGATGAAGCCTGGGGGCAGCCGAGACTAGAACCAAAGCATCCTAGACATCTTATAATCCTGCTTGTATCATATGGCCTTTGAAGGACCAGTATTAATGAGCCAGTAATACTGATAATATTTAAGACTCACCCTTTTCTTGCCTCAAATACCTAAAAGTAAGAAAATACATTGCATGTCCCAGTGAGCAGAGTTCTTTAATTCAGAGTTCCCAATACCTTCCTGGTAACAAAACTAATGAAACTCAACTCATCCACATTTTTAATACTCCACCACACAAAGAAACAGTAGATATTTTCTTCCTTCTAATTTGCATAATTTTAGTTCTACAGTAATTACTATATGTGAGGAAACACTTACTACAGTGTAAATAAGAAGAACTGTGGCTATTTGGTTTGAAATATGGAAACAGAAGATAAAAATGGGGTGCAAGGAAGAAAGAAATAAAATGAGGTTTAATAAAATAAGTTTTGTCTCAAGTATTCGTTCATTGAAACAGGAATGTTAAACACTCTCAGATTAGTCAAGTTTCAAATTCAAATAAAAACTTTAAATTAATTCTACAATTGTAAAACACAAAGCACCCAGCAAAGCTGATAGGAAATTACCCTATAAGGACTGTAAGTCCTCTTGTGGCAAATGAAGATAGCAAAAAATAGTTGCTTGTTGTTAAAGTGTTCTGGAGTGGTTTGGTTTGGGTTTTTTAATGTAAACAAAAGAACCCACAAAGTTACTTTTGTCATTTTCTTTCTTTTCCTGCTCAGCACATTTGGTGCTAGATAGCAGAAACTCTGAACCAGAACAGCACTAATCCAAAGTCTTATTTTCTTAAATTACAACAGCATTTTGAAATATCTCATCTTACAATGATCAAAAAAGACCATACACAATAGTTTCTCCAATGAAAAATGCAGATTTGATTAAATTAAAATATCCCACAAGAAATGTCTTTTCACACTTGCAAGACTGAACCATGTCACTTTTAAAATTTGTGTTAGAAGAAATAACCATAGCAACCTTATCAAATATTCTGATAAGGATGAAACAAAGTCTGATTACTTCTTTTGGTTAAAATTCCTTTTGCTTTCATTCAGGATGAAACCAGTAGACAGAAATGCTGCTTCCTAGTCAGCTGTTAGCAACAACTTTGCTAAATTCTACTGTATTGGTGAGGAGTCCTTCATTAGTTGAAGCAGCCCTAGAGCAGGCCAAAGAAACACAGAAGAACCATGTGAGGTGTGTCTCAGGCTTAAAGCTCTTCTCCAGAGCTAAATCTCCTCTGATATCTGTTCATACCCAGGACTATAAGGTACAGGTCACCCTTCTCCAGTTCTGCTGCCAGTTCTGTTCTACAATTGACACAGGGACTGATCTTTCTTAAACAGGTGGGATTTGCACCAGAAATATTACAGGCCAAATAGCAACTGATGGGTAAGATCATGGTCTTTCATTGGCAGTATACTGAAATGGAAAACCATTCAAGATCCATCAGGCAATATTTAAATTCCTGTTCTGATTTTTTCTTGACCTTCTTTCACCCCTTTATATGTCATTCATTGCCCATGTTCCTTTTTTTCCTAATTTGTTGTTGCTTTGCTGCTTTGTTACACAGGTGGACATCTGTTAACTTTGACTACTTTTCAGTAGTAGATACACATCAAGGAAAGCTTTACTGAAGGCTGGCGATAATGATAAGATCTATCAAGCTGTGAAATCTGGCAAGACCATATCTGCTTAATGAAGACAACTTCTTTGCAGAGACGGCATGAAAAGTATTCCACAGGTCTCTTCTATTTATGGACAGAAAAAGCCAAGCTTTCAACTCAGGCTACCTGAAGGCAACTAAGAACCCTGTCAGCTACAAGCATGTCCTGTATCCTGTGCTGCTTTTTTCTTCATGACTGAATATGATTATTAAGATTATCAAAATCATCACAGAACAATGTTACAAAGACTTTGTTTACTTTGCTGTGCACAATGCTAAGGACATGTAAAACTGTTACAGGATCGAGGCCAAAATGTGAAGTATGTCAATATAACGTCCAGATTTGTTTCAGTAGTCTTTAGGACTTTTGTAACTGTAGGTTCTTTCTGTAGACAGAAAAATGCTTATGTGCAGCAAGTTATTCAGTCCTCCTTATGCCTGAATGGAGAGCTTGCTTCATCAAATGAGAAAAGCCTGGAGAGACTTCCCCCATACTTTAGTGTCTAAAATCAGATGGGATCTCAACCTAATGCCATAATCTCAGTACAGTTAAAAGCATCAGTCACTGTTCTGCTGACAGCCTATGTTAATCCATCAATATCTGAAATCTGTACATCGGGGCAACAACACAGGAGTAAAAAAGATGTCATCTTATCAGATGAAAAGGAACACAGGCTGAGCAGATACCATTTATAGAGAATAAGCGCCAGAAGTGACAACTGAAGCCAAGACTCCTGGGGGAGGGATTGTTGGTTTGTCCTATAATTAAATTCACCCTCCCTTTCCCAAGCTCCCTAATCCTGTTTTGGGTCGGAGTCATTTTCCAACAGGGAAAATAATATATATGGAATCAAACAACTTGCTTCAGGCAGAGCATAGCAGGAGGGAAGGGTGGGAAGCACACTCTTCAAATAGTTTCCACTCCTGCTTTCAGCTCACTGACCTCAAGCTGTTGCAACGTGAACCTCACAAGAGGCTGCAAGGACCTGCTCGACCAAACAACTGTCCTGCCATGGGCTCCTTGCTGCCAGCTGGCTGCCAGGGAAAAATACTTCAGGGGAGCAGGAAAAGAGACAGCCTGATAATACTGATGCTCAGTTGTTTCACCCAAAATAGCCTCATCCTTACAAGAGAGCCTTCGATGTAAGTGTATAACCAAGGCCCCTGAAGGTTTTCAGAACTCTCAGGATTAGCCTTTAAGACTGGACACCTATTCCCAGTCTTTACCTTGCCAATTGCTTACTTTGTGGTTTTGAAGAGTCTTGTCTCTGTTGCCCAGATGTATCACAGCACTGATAGAATTTCCCTATCCCAAAGAGCTGATACATAACACAGGCACTCCAGATCCTGGGTGATTTGCTAGTCGGGGAAACACACTGACACCTGTGATATGCCAGATTTCCTGCTAAGCCAAATTTAAACCTCAGCTTATAATAAGCTTATAATAAATTTGGGTTGGGAACTTTTTCCTTCGAGTGTGAGCACATGTGCAGTCTTGGTTTTGGCCACTATCCCCAGAAAAATTGTCTTTGCTGGATAAATACAAGAATATAAGGTAAGGCAACTGTTTGTTTAGTGGGCCAGTTCCTCTGCTTTGTTCTAAGGGAAGCTTCAGCAGGGTTTCCGGTCTGACTCACATTCAAACACTGTCCACTAGCTCTTTCCAACCAGTTTTATGACAATGTAACAACTTACATTGAAATTCTACTGCAGGAGCACTTCATCTAACAGCACCTTGCTGAACTGAGGGCTGTTTGGAATTTTCCCCTTCATCAAAATAGTTTGAGGGCCTTTTTGAAACAGCCTAGGTACGTCTGTCTGTTGTTTCAGAGTTAAATATTTTCAAGCCCATCAGATGACTTACTTGGACAATGAGGCAAAGGCAGAAAGACCTGATTCAGAACTTCTCTCCAATATTAACCATCCAACAGGAAAATAAGTTGGATCCTTGTTTCATGCGTGAGTGTTCTCACTGATGTTTATTGGCTAATATTTGGTTGTTTGAGAGTTATTTGGCACTTTTCCAACACAACTGACAGCTAAATAATATATAATCTGTTTTTCAGCAAAGCAATTACCAAGTAATCTTGAATACATTGAAGGAGTAAACGACAGGTTACAACACCTAGAACAAGATGCCACACCTGAAAAAGCTAATATTACCTGAATAACTATTATCTGTAACCACCAGAATATGCTGAAATTATTGCTTTATTTAGGGGAAGATTAAGCCACCTGCTCTTAGAAGTACATGCTAGGTACTTGTTTACTGCTCTTCCCCCCTTGCACACACTTAAGAGATTCAGCAGCACTTAATTTCACTGGAAGTTATGTGTGAACTTCAAGTTTCAGGGCCAGGTTGTTCAGAGAGACAAAGTCCTCTTAATCAAGTTACTCATTCCTCTTGAAAAGCAATGTACAGAATCTGATCTTTTATGTCAGAGCTCATAATTAGAACTGCGCAAATATTAGATCTTCAGAATAACAAAAGAAGATAATCTAAATTGCCAATGTTCCATCTTTACATTTGAATGAACCCTCTCACTCCTCACTCTCAGCAAAATATTTTTGAGGGTCAAACAAAGTGTTACATTTGAGACAAAACCCGAAACTTCATGTGCCATCCAGCTTGTTTAATAGGAGCTTAAAGATTGAATTAAATAATTTCTGCTATCTCCCACATGTTTGATTGAAAAAAATGAATAGTTAAAATATTTCAATGAATCCATTCCATATATTCTGGACAAAATGTATGTTTTAAGTACTTTCTCACCACTAAATCACAAAGTTGTTACTTGTTGCTAATATCATATATTAATTCTTTATCACACTTAAGGATAGTACAATAAAGCCACCGAGCCACGCTTTTAAGCTCTGCTTTGAATTTCACAGTAGCAGTATTGAAAACAAGTAATAGTAATCACCATCAATGGTTCTCCCTAATCAAAGGTGTTCATTTAGAACCAAATTGAGGTGATAATAACCACAGCAACAAGCTGCAGATGGAGAAGGCCCAAATTACCACTTCCCTTCGTCCTCTATGTCAGTTTGATGCTTCTGATAATGTTACATCATCATTAAGCCATAGGAGAAACCAGAACATCACAAGACAGTGATGATGATAACAGAGCTCTTTGAACAGCTGTATGGCCTTATTAAAAGACATTCCAGTTTCATTAAAGTTATATACTGGAGGATTTTCCTGAAGTTACGTGTCTGCTCTGAAAATCACTACACTCTAGTGGTAAATACATCTTAAAGCAATTAAATGCATTGTGCAGCCTTCAAAAACAAGATACTCTATCATCTCATCCATAAAATAAGTATCTGGAATAAACGTGATTTTGAAGAGGAACTCAATCAAAACCAGATCCCATCATCGAACCAGTCTGGAAGAGTTTTGGCCCAGTTTTGCACTTCCCAGCAAGCCTCTCTCTCTCTAGTAAGCCAGACTGAGGTATGTGTACAGAGTCTTCTGCAGACAGATATGAACAAGCTCTGCCTTTGCTGCGGGCAGCTTCCACACTGTTCTTCTGACATAAGCAGGATGCAGTGCCAGTGGCAACACCTTGCCCTTGAGCAGCTGCCATCTGCACAGTGGGAGCACTGTAACAGCCGTGGCAGCCCGGTTTCTGCTCCAGGAATTGTGCACACATGGCTGAACCACTTAAGTGCCTGTTTGCACATTGCCTCCAGCCCTGCCTTAGCACTGCTCTGCCAAACGCCCCGGTGTTTGCAAAACCTCTCATCTTAAATCCAGCCTTGGCTCCCAGCTCCAGCCCATTTCTGAGCCAAGTGCAGCACTCATGCAGGGTGCACCAGCGTCCACTGGCTCTAACCCTGCCTCACTCCTACACGCTGCTCCCGGGGAAGCTAGCTGTAATCCTTCATCCCAGAAAGGAGGTCAGGCACGAGTCTTTTCTTTCGGTGCTGGGAACCTGACTTCTAGGTTGCTATTGTTTCAATGCATGTCTTTATCCTCTGCCCACTGCAAGCATGAGTAACAACGGAGTTTATGTAACTTCTTTCTTTTAGTGATCTGCTCTTGTGGCCAATTTTTCTATTCTCATGTGCCATTTAATATGCCATTTCTATTTATACTCCCTCTAGGGGTGCACAGGCTGCTATTACTGGGGGCTGAAGGAATCCCTTCTCCCACAGACCTCTTATTAACCACTTCCTGTTTACTTGGATGTGTTTACAATGGTTTAAAATGCTGGCTATTACCAAAATTATAGGCAATAAGCCTCAGTGCAGGCCATTTGTTTCAGGCTGTGTAAAGTGCCACGAGAAGACTGTAACCTAGTTTTATAGTATGTATTAATTATTGTATGCATTGATGTATATTTTATTGCATGTTTTATGCAATAAAACATTTTTTATGGGCTAAAGCAAGTACTAATTTAGGCATGCTTTAAAAGTATGTAAATAAGTTTATATTAACCCAAATATATTTATCTGGAGGGAAATATTGGTCTTCCCCATGACCAAATTTCTGACTGTCATATACAAGCAGATATAATCAAAACTTTTCAGGTTTGAAGCGGAGTTTTATCAAAACTACAAAAATCAAAATTGTGACACACCCACATTTCTGCATAAGTCAGTAGCACTGCTAAGAAAGTTTTCATAAACTTCTAGCAGTGTATGAAAAACCACTTTGTGAGAATGTTCCTTTTGGAACAAACATTCCCCACCTTTCTGCGGTCCTCGCAGTCCAAGTGGGAACAGCAGATGGTGCTGTTTGATGTTGTCCTCTCCTCTCACGTTTCATTATCGCTGGAATTGTCACAGAATTCTTAATTCATGTTTACAATTTGTACTAAGGAAATTTCATACGGGGACCTGTTACATCACCACATTTAATAATTATTAAATATTTATTCTATAATGATATTTCTTTACTGCGTTCCAGACTCCATTTGAAGGCATATTTCTTAACATTTCTTACCTCCTCAGAAACTGAGGGCAGTTCATTTGCCTGTCAGGAGGTCATTATAAAGTGCGTGATAGAACCACTCTGTCATAACTTCTCATGAGAGGGATAAGTCCTCCCCAAACTAATTAATTGATGGGGCTGAAGCCATAGAAAGGGCCAGCAAACATAATTAACAATAATATTTTAGCATTTTTTAAACTTCCACCGGTTTGGAGAACTCTGAGTGTGTGAGCCCTACAGAAAATTAAATCAGTTATAAACCTGCCAAATTAATTGCTTGTTCAACAAAAAAAACCCCAAACTTAAGCAGATTTTAATGATGTCAGTTTCAACAAGCTAACAATTTATAATCAAGTGCCACAGTTTCTCTTCCTGTTGTTAAAAATACAGCTCCAATCTCTCGGCTGCAGGACACTGTGCTCCATTCCTGTCACTCTCCCTTGACTGATTTGCTCAACATCACATTCAAACTTCTTGCCCTCACTTTGAAGTCCTTCACAGAAATAACCTTCTGCTGCCACTTCTATTTATAGCTAAATCCCTGACCCTAATGATTCACCACTTATGTCAGCTTAATGGACATGTCTGTCTATGCCCCCTCTACTCTGCATTTTCCTCTGCACTGTCTGCAGGATCCAACACAGCTTAGAACAATCCAGTCTCTTGCATATTTTCAATTTTTCCTCCCTGAATGATAAGAATTTGCAAACAAATAAAGAAAGTGCAGCTGAAATACATCTTTTTAAACTGAAGGCATTTGTATTTCTTGAATATTTACACAAAAATACTGTAAGTTCAAGACACAAATATGCACAGTTATGTACAAAGACATGCTAACACTTTAGTAGGACCATCCACTTGCATGCACGAAAGTCTTTACAGGACCAACTGCATGGTTTGAATAGCTCCTGCATATTGCATGCTACCTGTGCTTCCAAAGCACAACAGCAGCTCAAGTCATCGAAAGCAGCTGAAGGTTTAGATGCAAGATATTTTTGCATGTCAGCACAGAAAACAAAAATCCCCAACAGAAAGTTTGTATGGTCAAATAAACAAATCAACCATCTTGCATAAGGCAACAAGCAAATAGAGACCAAGACTCGCATGCAACTTGTTCCAAAACACAGCGAGGTTTTTCTTTCAAAATATGTGTTTTTCGACAAACAAAGATTTAATGTTTTATTTTCCTATCCAAGAAAATGGACATTTTTCATCCTCCCCACCACTGTTTTCCCTCTCTCTGTCACTACTCAGAACTTTTCAGCTGTGAAGGCATTGGGAAGCATTAGTGTCAGACCAAGGAATACAACCCCATTTCTTTCCTTCAGTGCAGGGAAAGGAGACACTCAGAGAATAAGACCACCCCACTCCTGCACATTCCAGCTGCATTTAGAGACTGGCACATTTGCAAAAGCTGTTCCCAGGGTTTGCAAAAGTCCTCCAAGCCTGGGAAAAGCGGGAGCAGCATTGCTGCTGGGGCAGCGACCTTCCCACAACTTCCAGTGCTGTCTCAAACAGGTACTGAACACAGGTTCCCAGCAGCTGAGGTGGGGAAACCCTGAAAGGCTCCACACAGCCTGGGCAGCCTCAGCCTACAAGGGGCACGAAGGGCCTGGCACAGCCTCAGCTCTGTGGGAGGCGTGCAGCAAAATCTGCCAAGTTCTAGAGCGCTGATATCAGAGCTCCTCTAGGAAGGAAGAACAGTGGCCTGCCAGCGAAGGGGAAGGACTGTCTTATTTGCCTCTGTGATGTGAAACAAGGCATGTTAATTCCTGCATTCACATGAGACGTCTGGTTTCGGAGAAATTTTCTTATAGCAGTCTTAAAAGAGATTTAATTGCATAAACAGAAACAGCAAGAAGAGCAGGAGGAGCTGCAGTGTAAGGAAAGGAGCGAGAGAAGAAAATTGGACAATTGGGACTTGCCTGAAGGCCAGGGGCGGCTGCCATATGGGTACAGCACAGCCACCAACCCGTGTCCCTGCGAGCCCCTCAGAACCTCAGCTGAGAGTGGCTCCTGATCCTCCTGCACCATCAGCCGGGACACCACACATGCTGCACTGTGGTCTTAGGCACTGAATACATTTACTCTGTTTAAAACAACATTTCCTCCCCCAAGTTTTTTCACGCCTTATTTATAAGAGGGGATATATTCTCTCAGAGATGGGGCACACATTTTAACTCACAGCAGCAGCTGTGAAGAAGGTTAGGAAAATGACTCTTTCCACACAAGGAAGACCAATTTAAAGTTAAGCCAGGGCTCTGAATTAGGAAGCAAGGCCTGAGACCACTCCGGTCTCCTGTCAACAGCCCAACACATTTAGCACTGCACGCATCCCGAATCAAGGTGCTTTTTTTCTGTAGTTACCTGGGTTGCAGCCACTGCAACCAATTAAATGGCAGCTGACATCACTTTGGACAACTAAAAGCATGGGCTGCTTTTTTAATTCAAACATCCCATTTTCATCATCGTCATTTTGGACACATTCATGTTTTGCAATCACTTTCCTTGGCTGTCCATGCGAATTCCTCGTGTACCTACTGCTTTGCAAAATTTCAACCCCTGGTCACGTGCACACAGGTTAATTTTTTTAAATTTTATGTCTAAAAATATATATCCAATCCTAGATTGACACTTTCTCACTGTGGTGAAGTTACTAAGATTTGGTTAGAATTCTGTCAGGCACTTAGGACCTCCCTTTCTGGCACAGACCTGGCCAGACTGCCCTCCTTTCATCAAAACCTGCTCCAGCAAGAACAATCCCTTCTTCCCTAAGTATGTGCCACTCCTTTTTTCTTCTCCCAAACTTCCTTGTTTTTCAAACCCCTTCTTCAGGCTCCTCTGCCAATTGCTTATCCCATTTGCCACTCAACTTCCCACTCTTCAGAGCAGGCCTTAACATATTTCCTTTGTTCTTTGCCACCTTCACACATCCTTTAATGAGCCGGGCAGGTTTCCTAAAGTTTTCGTGTGTCACACTAGGTCTGCCTACTCACCACCAGGCACAAACACGACTCCCACAGCTCCTGGGAAACACAGGCTTGGGAAGCTGGACACGCAACTCTGCCACGTTTTGAACCGGATCACTTCCCCCTTCCCGCCTTCCTGCAGCTGCCTGAAGGGCTGTGCCAGGGCAGGGAGAGCAGAGAGGTGGCAACAAGAGGCACAGGCTGGAGGGAAGAGCAGCTCTGTCCCCCTGGCAGCCAGATCTGTTGGTGCTGGCTGGAACTCCTTGGTTCAAACTCTTTCAGACCCAAATGGCCAAACGCAAGCAACCCAAAGTACATTAATATACTACAAACTCACACTTAGTAAGACTCTTCTTTTGCTTCCTAGCCCTGCTGCAGTTCCTGAGTGTTCTCCTGAGTGTCCATGATTCCTGCCCACCTCAGATTTCTGCTGTCCAATGGAAGAAGGTAGTTTCTAGCTGATTCAAACTGGCCAGTATGAACAAAATAAAGCTCCACAATTTTTTTAACCCAGTTAGTGAGAAGTAACTTCTTGTACACCTGATTCTTATTAAATGTCTTCGAGTTCTCCCCGAAAAGCCATTGAAAGAAGTTGCTGTGACATTAGATATTTATAGGGAAGATAGAAGATGTAGTGTAAAATTTTCATTTCTGCCAACCTTTCATTTTCTGATGATTATACCCATTCTTTAGACAGGATAATGAAGGCCTTGAGTTCTCATCAGCCCCCTGTGCTCCTTCTCATTCAGGAACAATACAGCTGCACAGACCATTTGGTGGTGTTCCCCTCAAACAGACCAAGTGTCCGTCCAGGGATTTCCTGTAAGCTCACTGCCAGCTGTGGTGCTGAGGAACCCACAGGGGAATTCTGCATCTCTTGGCTTTGCTCAGCACAGTTTGGGGACTGCCTGTGGTATGGCGCTCTTTGGACTGCATGAGGCACTCCAGCACCTGCAGTGTGAGATGCTTGAGTGAAAACATGCTGATGGGATCTGGCAGCTGGCAGGATGGCAGCCAGCAAAAGAAAAGGGCAAACTTCTTATTAAGCAAAACTTTAATCTGATTCTAGAAAGACATTTGAAGTGTCCAGGACATATTGAGGATATTAGGCTATTCTAAACTGCACGTTCTTTACCAAGTCCTTCAGCAGGGCTAACTGCGAGCTCTGTAGTCAGTAATCAATTTATTTCCAAAACTTTCTCTACCAAAGGACTACAGAGATGACAATAAAGGAAGAATTTGTGCTTCCATAAAGTATACAGGTATTTATAACAGATCTCCCACCTATACTATTCCCAGCAATACCTTAGAGGAACTATCACAAAAAGAAATCTCTTTGGGAGTAAGAGTCAGCAATTCTTTTGCCTTATTACAGAAAGAAACACAAGACATTCATTTGGTTCTAGCAACAGCTGAATTTTGAGCTGCAATTTTAAAGCATTAATTTCCAGTGGGACAGTTTCTACTGCACCATGTTCATTATAATTGCTCATATTTTTATACCTATGAAGTAGGACTGCATCAGAATCCAATAGAAGTGGACTAGTAAATATTCACCTGTGGCAATTAAAATGTCACATTCAGAAAGCATGAATAAAAAGAACAACTCTGAGGTTGCTATTTAGTTTACAAATCACAGACGTAAAAGCCAGGAAAAGTGGAAAATGTCAAATGTTAGCTGAATTCTATATTGCTACCTTGTGAATTACTATATTCAGCTTCTGAGGAAGGAGGAGAAAGTCACAGGTGAATATATATTTAAAGACTGTCATTTTATGTAAATGCACCCGGGGAAGCGAAGGTAACAGCAAATTCTCTACACAAACCACCATGACAAACCACTTAAACCAAAACCAAGCTTTTGCAAGATACATTTTCATCCAGAACTAGTTGCAATAGGCAACACCAGGAAAAAACCACCGACATTACTGTAGAAACAAAACTGTGCCGAGCTTCCTACATTGCTAAATCTAGGATTTAATTTAATGAACCTTGGCAAGATCTCCTTTGTTTTGTTTTGCTCCCAGCTCCTCCCAAAAGATGTCCTAAGCACATCCAAAGAAGTATAGGCAGTTTTCAGATGTCGGAAGTACTCAGATATTCTCTGTCTGTAGCTACATTAACAATTTTCAAATATTGTTAGGTGGTGCCTGCTACTGATGGTACGTCTGTGTAACTGCATTGGTCAGGGTATTTGTATTCCTATACAGGCAAGAAGCCAAAAGAAAAGCAAACAACCCACCTACCACTACGAAGTAATCCAGTAAAGGAAGTGAAAGCAGTTGTCAGCATTTCATATATGAAGGAGTATTTCTCTTCTGTCAAATTTCAGTCCTGCTAAACAATCCAACAAATTAAAACTAACACAAAATGAAGACTCAAGAATGGAAAACTTGGGTGGTTTCCACTACATCCTTTTATCACAAAGCTTTCCAGACAAAAATATCTCAGATTCTCTCCATCTTCATTCTTCTATACCTGCTGCCACTGTAGCTGTGGGAGGTCTAATCACCACACAGGACAGGCAAGACTGACAGTAAAGAACACTTACAGCAGCTTCTACCTTGCCCTGAATGCTTTTACAGCGAGCAAAAGTTCAGCACTAATAAAGATCCATGAGTCACCTCCTAACTCACAGAGCTCTCTAGTCAGGTAGATGGAGACTTCTACAAAATTGAAGAATAAATGGTGACCTATTTCAATTAAATACAACAACCTTTGACCCATACAACATTAAAAATAGAAAAAAACCTGTGGTCTGAAAAATTAGCTTAAGCATGGCAAGTGTCTTCAGTGGCCACAAGGAGTCAGGACAGCCATTGCAAAAGCTGATTGGAGTGATCACAGCTACTGCAGAAAAGCACCTCGTGTCTTACTGCTTCACAGCACAGAGAAGTTACTTGCTGTACCCTAGCCTGAGAATAAATGTACCTCATAATTCTTCCAAAAAGCAGAACAACTGAGACCTGATGCTCTTGTCACTCCAACAAGGGTTTACTGGGAAGCTGCACAGAAGGTTTTTCAGGGAAACATCTGTGACTCCACAGTTGTATAGTATCTGTGGACTTGTTTCAAGTTCCTCTTGGTGTGAGTAAAAGGCTACAGCTTTCACAGATATTGTTCATGGCCTGACTCAGCCACGGTACCGCTCTCCTTGAGAAAAAAAAAAAATCACTGAACTTGCGTGTCCAAATGAGATGACAGGGAAGAGGACAAAGGGATATTAAATATTTCTTCATAGACAAGGGAATCTGTATGCCAGCCCATTTATTCCATGGGTATACGTGTACAATTCCTCTGGCAGTCTGAATAGATCTCACCATTTACCTAAGGAGATATTAATTACTGTTCTAAATCTGTACCAATCAGTCATCTGGGAGATGGGGCTGGGAAAGGCTGAAGTGAGAAGCTCTGCAGTAAAAGACGCAGAACAACTGTAAACTACAGGCTACAGCAAGATAAATAAAACTTCCATTTATCTCTTGTTTTGGTATAATGTGACTGCTAGGATTTATGACCCTGGGCATATCTGATGTCATGTGAGAGTCTTTCTGCCTGGGAAGAGCGTGGTTGTACGGCACACTACAGAAGTGAAACGGCTGATGAACTGATTAGTTGGAACACAGCCTTTTTTTCTTTTCCCCTGCTGTCTTTTTTCCACTTTTCCCAGACACTTAGCACTGTAATCCATGGCCACACTAGATTATCTAAATTTATGATATGTTGCAATCCCCTTGAATACATGGTTTATAAAGTTGTCTTAGCATACCTCTTACAGAGAGCTACTCAAATTTAAAACTTTCAGAATCTCCATGCCTCTGAAAGTTTCCTTTTCCTTCCTCAGAGGAGCTAATTCTCCATCAGCCATGGAAGTACACCCAGAAGTTTTACGTATAACAGGAGAGACAGGAGAGTGAACTAATCAAAATACTCTGGATAGTCTGGGGTTTTTATTTGTTTGGTTGGTGTTTTCCAAGATACATATTTTTGATCACTTAAAAAAATCTACCAATGGGTTTGGCAAAAATTAGATCATATTGTCCAAATGGATACTCACTGTGAAACAGATTTTTCCATCATCTGAACTGTAAAGCCTGATTGGTTCATATATTTTGCTTGTCCTTCCACAGGATCTTGCAGTACTCACCTCGTTTTTTTGAGGTGCATCTGCTAATCATTTCCAGCAAGTAGCAAAGTGACCATGGGGACACTTCCTTTGGAAAGTTTAACAGAATTTCCAAACCACATTTCCAGTGGGATCTAATATATTGATTTAAATTACACCTGTGTTTAAATCTATACAAAAGCTTGCAACCATGCTGTAGCAGCTTCAAAGAGCCTTAATTCCATTAGATGAGAGCACATACTATAAGCTAAAAGCAACTCGGTTCTGGTGCCTTCACAAGTTCTCTTGCCAGCGAAGCAAATATCTAAATTCCAGTTGTGAAACAAAATGAACCTGTTCTACCTCACCTCATACTTAAGGAAACAGAGAACATAATGGACAGTTACAAGCGTGGGTTCAGTGGCGATAGTATTTCGTTAGTGACTTTTACTACATCGGGTTTGGTTCTGTGTATAAGACACCAAGAAAATCCCAAACCACCCAGGCTTACAAGAGAACAGTCTGTACTACAGCTTCAAGGCATCAGTTTAAACCATGGGCTATTTCATAGCCTATCGTATCCTGCAACTCACTGGAGCAGACGGGCCTCTGACTTTCAGACCCTCTCTTCAGAAGACACAGTTGTATCATTCAGCACAAACTGTTAATTTAGAGAAAACGATTCTCTGCCGATAGACCTTGACAGAGAAGTGAGGTACCTAAATCCTACTTCTGGTTTGGAAAAGGGTTCAGTCTCTAAAAACAGGAAGGCTCTGAGCTGCCTATTACAAATAGAAGGGTTTATGATTTTTTTTTCTCCCTTTCAGTTAATACTCAACACATCTATAAGCCATTGAGACAAAATTCACAGTTTCCTGTTTTATCATCAAAATTGACAGAAGAAAAACTGTGCACAAGTACCGCCAGGGTTTGGAACAAACTCTTTCAAGCTGTGGTAAGGCTACCAGAATCCCAGAAGGAGAACTTACTCTTCTGCCTCCCATGTCAGAGCCTCAGTGCACACAGAACCACAGGATGATATTCGCAAGCTCATCGTTCAGCCTCGAACAGCAATGCTTCCCACCGCTATAATTTATCATCATACAAAGCCTCTGTCTGAAAATGCTACTAAATGCCTTTAGAGAAAAGAGTATGAAACAGATATATCAAATCCTGTTTCAGCCACATACCAGAACTTGTGTTTTGGGTAGTTTATGTTTGTTTTTAAGAATGCAGCCAGGCAGCTCAGCTATTTGAGCATGATGTAACCATCCAGCCCAACAAGCAGAATTAATAGCATCCACTCACATCTCAGAGTATCGTTAAGTATCATCATCTTGATCCTGTTATCCACCCTTCAGTCTTCAAACCTCACATCGAACAGTAGTGCAATCCTTCTAGGCTTTAGGAGGAATGAGGATGGAGTGAAAAATTAGTTAATTGCTGGACTTGACCCCTTTTCATCATTCAAAAATCACTATAATTTTCTGATTTTCTACACTACAGGAAAGTGTTATACTAAGCAAAACTAAACATTATTTTGGTGGAATTTTTGTACAGGAAGCTTTTCACTTTTTACGAGAGCCATCCCAATACAAATTTTAGTGAAAAAAACAAAAATGCTCTCACTGACTTCCCTCCACTTTGGATCTGATCCTAAGTCTGCAGTTTTCTTCTGCACTGTGAAAAAACAGGCTCAAGATAAAGCTCTCTGCAGCTTTATTTATTCAGCTTGTGTCATGACAGCTTGAGAAAAAAATCCCAGTTACTCCTCCAGTGAGGAAAAGTTTGAAAATAAACAGCTCACCAGAGCACCAAAGCAAAAGGAAACGTGAGATTAAACACCAGCATTTTACACCTCTATTTTGTCCACTAAAACCACAAAGACACTAAGATTTTTCTGGCTCTGAAGCAGCACTTCCAATAAAAATCTATAGGAGTATCACCACCGATCTTCGGGGGAACAGAGCTGGGCCTATACAGAGTTCTTTAGAAAATCCCATCCGACACTCCCAGAGAAGTGCTGACAGCTTGGGTCACTAGAAGCTTGAAGGCCATTTGTGCAAAAGCCAGCCTTGCTATCTAAACACACTGCAACAGCAGTTGGTCATGTTGGAAGAGGAAATGCAATTTCCAACTACTCCAATCTTTCCTCTGCTCTGTTCTGAAAACACCAGTGGAGTGTGCATTCCGCATCCGAGGGAAGTTAACCAAGGTTTGGGAAAACTCAGGATGCAGGGTGGCCTCAGATTCCTCTGGCCAAAATGCTTATAATTCTGCTGCCTAACATGGGGTTTCAAAGCCAGACTAAAATCTGCGCTATTGTTACTCTCACTGCTCTTTCATTTTATGATTTATTGAGTGCTAATACTTTCCTCTCTTCCTCAGACAAAAAGGAGTTTATGACCAGTCAAGCAGCAGAGACAAGTTTGACCTGTGTGCTGTAATAAATCAGGTGCCAGGAGCAGATGGAGAAGGGTTAGGAAGCACACTAAAGTCATTCTCGAGGTACACCTGTGGTATATGGGCTACTCAAAAGATTTTTGACCACGTAGCTCAGGAATTTGTTTTCAAAGCCAGCAACAACAAAAGTGGGGGTACAGGGGAGACAATGTGAGCTGTTGTGGGTCCCATTTAACAAGAACTCACAGACTCCATAGATTTCCAGGGCAAGGATCAGCAAATCTGCGCTGAGGTTTTTTGTCGATGTCAAACATAACTATAAACCTCATTTTTATTTTCTATATTTTTTTTTCTGTTTCATTATGGAAAAATGCTGCTAGGACTAAAATCAACCTTTTGATACAAATACCACTGGAATTATATCAAAAGTTTTAACCAGGCTTTGCAGATGATGGGATTGGCATGATTGCTTGAACTTAAAATTTCCATTGTGGGCTAAATTTAAACAACATATTTGGTCTCCAGACCACATTCATTTTCCTGCTTTCATTTCCATCTGTCATATCATCTCTGTACTTGTCCTTGAATATTGTTGCAACTTTGTAATACAACGTTTCTGTGGCTTTTTCTTAGGCCACTACTTAAAAAATTTATTTTTTGTGGTCTCCAGACCAAGATGAGGCAGAACAGGCAAGATTCCGTACTCCCACGAACGAGACAAACCAAACACTGAATACAGAAGCTCATGCAGAGGCTCTGCCTAAGTCAACAGAAGCCACATGTGGCCATTCACCTATGACTTTGAAAGTGTTTACCTTAATCATTACTGGGGTCAAAGCAACATAACGGGCTTGCATTTTTCATAGATGAGCTTCTAGCAAAGCAAAATGCAAATGTGTGGCAATGACATCTACTCAAAGAGTGTCTGTTCATATATCGCTAAACAGTCCCTACACTGCCGTTGCACTCAATCACCTCTCCTCCATCCTTAATATGGTCTCTTACAATTCGGGTTTCCTTTCGCAGTGTCTCATAATTTCCACTAAATTTAGGACTTTTAAACAAATGGGTTTGCTTGACTTCTGGCCTCAGTACTACTTTTGTTTCATTTAAGTTTTTGAAGGGAGTTAGAAATTGGGGGTTTTATAAGGGAAAGAACAAAGGGGAAAAAATTATTCTCTTTAACATCTGTTCTTTAGACTTCTAGGTAATTAGAAAAGCTGTATTGCTGAGTGTTATTTGTCTGCTGTTGTTTTTCTTTAAAGATTTTTAACTATTTTCCATCATTTCCTATAAAATCTCAGGCCAAAATACCACTCAAAGCATCATGCAATTTGTGTGCTTCTAAAAGAGATGGTACTTTTTCCTTGCAGGAAAAAAAATTGTTCTGCTTCTCACATGTGTGTATAGGCGTAACAATTACAAATTACTAAATTGAATGAGGAGATATTTCAAAGGAAATAATATTTATAGTAGAAAAATGTTTTATTGCATTCACTCTCTTGATCTGGGTCTGTTTTCTGAAACCAGAAAAAGGTTAAATCCACATCCCCAATAGCAGAGTGGTTCTTCCAGAAATAAATGGTTCAATAGTCAGGAAGATCTTGCTGTCTTAGGATGGATCCTTACTGATACTAAAAGCACTATGTTATAACATGCCAGCAGTGGGAGGGGATTGAAAAGAAATTAAAGTGAGCTTCCTAAATTGATTTATCAAAAATAGGCAACTTAACAAAAGTTTTAATTAGAAAAAAAAATAATTAATTTTCCTTTTAGTACAACTTTCAAGTTTCCTGAAGGTTTTGCTTTGGACAGGACTTTCTACACTCCCTCAGCTTTTCTGCCAGGGCTTACCAAAAAGTTTGGAAGTGTCAGCTATAAAGTCAATGGCAAAAATACAGAATAACCATCCAGGATTTGATCTGTCAGCACCAAAACTTGATTGCCACTGGACAGTAACATGTGACCCATCAAATTCAAACCAGTCATTCAACAGTGAGGACAGCTTCCTCATCTGGCTGTATCCTGGACACCAGCCATGGTTTTCAGTACCAGGATAAGGGCTATTCCTGCTAACATGGTGAATATTTGCAGTGAATTTAAACTAACAATCCCTTCCCACATTAAAGATGCATGTATCTCTGCTGACTGACAGGCATTGAGTGTAGTGGCTGTTTGTCTTATCTCTGTTTCTTACTGACTTATATCCTAGCTCAGTCACTTACATGATTTTCTTACAAATGTAAAACACAGGAAGTGCCTAAAATCCCGAACTTTTATTGCCTATCCTTTTTTGTTGAATTTATGAGAGATAAAATAAAAGAAGCAAACTCAGTCAAGCCATGAAGCAAAGAGAGACACCAGTTACAAAGATTACATCACTGGCTGATTTCATCTTCCTAAACCCAGAGTGTATTCTATTGAGTTTGATGTGCCAGGACCAGAAATCGGGAAACGTATCAAAACAAATATTTAAAAAGCAAATATGCATTGTTGCTCTGAGATAGGATTGTTTAAAATATAAACAGCTATGCAAATAGGAAACATATTGCTTGGAATACACAAAATGCAATGCGCAGTAACCAGCAAAAGGAAAACTGGGGAGTTGGATCCTCACTTGCTGCTTTGGCATTGTGCAGCTGTACCCTTTCCACACGAGCTAAAGGTTTGGCCCAGATGTGAGAACAGATAAGGTGTGACTGTTCTTTTTCCTGGAAACCTGTGGTGCCCAGGAAAACTGCTGGTCTACATTTGCTGTTTCTTTCTTGCCATGTTTCTTTTTATTTTTTCATTAATTATAATTTCTTCTCTCTGCCCAACAAAATTGCCTCGACTCCAGCTGAAACACATACTGTGATCCACGGTGCATCCGCAGAGCCAGTCAGAACAACAGGACCTGCTATCATTACATTAACCCCGACTTCAGGCAAGTGACATTCCTGTTCTCCTGAAAAACCTGCCACATGAAAGCAGAGCTGTAAAAGTTAAAGCTACACAACCCTTCTCTCTACTGTCTACCATTCCTGGGGATTTAACACTCTCTAGTTTATTGTGTCAGTGAAAAGCTCCCTCAGTAAACACAGTTCCTCTAGGCTCTGTAAATTAAGGAAGGTGCTGGGCATTGTGTAATGAACAGGAGGAAACCAGGAAAAATTACAGGGTTTTTTCAACTGCAGCTTTGCTGGAACTATGGCTGATGGGCTGAGCACAACACAGGTGACTGTCTCAGGCAGAAATGTGAATGTTCAAGCCCGATTTGACTGGATTAGCACTGAGAGCCCGAGACAACAGCTGCTATAAAGCCACTGTGCTCCTCTTCTGTGCTGCCTACCACTGTAGCTGCTCTCAGATGCTGGGCTGAAAGTGGGTTCACAAGTGTGGTTAACTCAGGGTAACTCTGTAGTGAAGTTTTATATCTGCATATACCAAAGTCATCTCAAGAAATGAACACTGCTTCTCTGACTGTGTGAACAACGTGGTACATGTGCGTTAAAGGAGGTTGACAAGTCGATGTCGCCGAGCACTTTTAATTAAATTAGTGCCAAAAAGAAGACAGCACAAAGTTTAACACGAGGCTGTAGCAAGGACTAGACAAAATTTATCCACCCATTACACAGCTGAGTTGAGCAACAAATGAACACACTCAGCAAGGAAAGTAAACAACGATGGTCAGTTCAAAGGAGACTTGGATCCATGTTTGTGGAAGAAACCAGAAGCTGCAGCCACCAATTGAACTTGTTAGTTCACAGTGGTGATGGATTGCTTGATTAGATTTTTTACGGGTTAATAAGGGCAGGGCTCAATGGGTCAATAATCTTCTCATCTTGTATATTCTACTGGTAAGTAAACTAACAACATTAGACAGTCAAAGCAGGGGGAAAAAAAAAACCAAAACCAAAAAAAATACCCAAAAATATGTGATTGGGCTCTTTTGTTCCTCAATACCTGCTTGCTCTCACCATGAGGTTGATGTGCTGTACTGCGGATCCTGCAGAAAAGCATGAATGTAAAACTATGAAAGGGTGAAGCATTTAGACCTAAGCACATTTGGGTGGTATAATGACGAAAGACAAGAAATAAAATTTAAAATGAAAGGCAAGGAGACAACTGAGAAATGTAAAAGCCAAAGGTTTTCACCTTTCTCCCTTCTTTTCTGAGTAACGAAAAAACAAGTCACAAAGAACATGACACCACTCAAAAGAAACCAGTCCCACAGTGTGTCAGGGGAATCCATTTATTTTACTGGAATCTTGCCTGACTGTAAATGGACAGAGTGTGAAATCAAAGCAGAACTGCAGCAGAAATTCTCAAGAGAGGCCAGAAAGGGAAAATATGGAGAAATCACTTGCCCAAGAGCGATCAAACACCCCAAAATTCAGACTCAAGACATAGATCCTTGCATCCTCCTCGGAGACAGGCCAGCAACAACTGAGGGAAGGAGGAGACTGAGGCAAGCAGCCTTCAGGTAGGTAAAAACCAGCAGAAGGTGCATCCTCTGGCACCAAGGGTGAAGAGAAAACAGGCATAAAAGGAGAAGGGCTGAAATTTCTGTCAGGTACAGGAAGAATAGCAGGTGGCAGACACCAGACAGATGTTCAGATGATGAAAAAGTCCGGGCTGATTTTCAGGAAGAGGGGCACTGTACATGGTTCTTCAGTGGCAGGATCTACCCTTAAATTGAAGATTGAAGCCCAGTCAGGGTAAACAAAACCTTTGTAACTGAAACCAGCTGCAGTCCTGTGTAACACAAATGGACTAAACAGATTGTATGGCTCACAGCAAGTGTGATACTGGAGGGATTTTCAGAGCTCCACCCAGAGCCAACACTTATCTAATCTGTTCTTAAAAGATTCCAGAGAAGAGTTTTCTTAAATTTTCCTCTGTTAGCAGAACTACCCCTCATATTGGGAAGATTTTCAGAATATGCAAATCTTTCTATTAGAATCAGAAAGCAATAAAACTTTACATTCAAAGAAGTCTAAAATTTTACAACTACAATCCAATCGCCCAATCAGCTGTATTTAAAAGACTTTGTATTACAAGAGGAAGCTCTATCTTTAAAAAAAATAGTCTGTAAAAAGTAACTGGATTCAGTAACCACACTTCCACAGTTGATTCCTATTTTCTGTAACAAGGAAAGTGTTCCTGTAAATATGATTCTTATTGTTACTTAATGTTGATGAGTTACTCAACCAAAACTAATTAGTTCTAGAATGGAAAAGTTGTACATGTGAGTTAGGCATGGTCTGTGGAAAAAGCACTGTTGTAGATTAGCCCTCCTTTATGGAATAAATGCAGGAAAGGCAAATAGTCTGTTTCTGGAGTCTACAAAATCCAGCCAGGTACTACTGTGCCTTTACCTTTGCATTCTTCATTGATGCAAGGAGAGAAGTGTAATTGCAATGATTTTTTAAAGGCCAGGCAGCGAGAACAAAATAATTACTTCCCAATTTCACAACAGCCTTTGAAGTGTTTATGAAATGTAGGTCATTTCCAACTGGTCTTTATTTAGTCTAAGCACCACAGGGCTGATCTATTCAAGTGATTTATGCCAGCAGGTAGCAACAGCCAATTCAGACTCTTACCTGCTTTGGCCTTGATCACACCATTGACTCAGTTCTATTTCAACAAAACAAGGAATAAGCTCAAGATATTCTGCAATTTGTCAAATTAGGGTGGAATGAAGAGGCATGAAACTAGGCAACAGCTACTAGATATTTAGTAAACTATCCTCCTGTAGCAAAGATGCATTTTCAGCCCTCAAGAACTAAGTACTTACAAACCAATGATCCACATCTCAAAAGAGAAAACCAGACTAATTGCCCAAGTAATTGCTGTATTCAGTTTAGTATATAAAGAAATTATGACTATGAAGAAATCTTAGACAAAAATAATCTGCTCTTCTAAATGTTACATACTACTGCTTGCTCTTTCATATGTAAAATTCCTTCCTATCAAGTTGATAAAGTGAAGTCAATAAATGTTAGCCTACCTGGTCAGCGGGCAGAGATACACCAGAAGCTGATACACCAATCTTAAAATAAATTTTTACATAAGTGAGTATAAATGCTCTCAGGAAGGCTCATATTTCACTTCATAACCACAGAGGGTGCCTAACCTGAACAGTTTTGACTGAACTGCTAAGTGCAGAGTAGAAGACTCATCCAAATTTACTGAAATAGCAAAAAATAATTAGGGAGAAAAAACCCCAAAGCACCACCAACAAAACCACATTGACTTAGTGGCAAAATTTTGTGGGAAGCCCAAAAGCTGTAGTTCAGTCATCAAGATGATGATCAGGTTAACTCCTGTAGAGTGCCAGCAATGAAGAGATGCTTTAACTCAGAACAGTTTCTTGCATGTAGAAACAGCAGGGGAACTGCAAGGAAACATTTTATAAATGGCAAAACTTGCTACAGGCAAAGTCTGTATTGGCAGCATGACCTCATACAGGGACATCTAAACCCTAGAGGAAGATGTGATTCAATAAGTTCTGAGTCACCAAACTATTGTTACAGCTATTCTTTCTGTCCCCAAATTTTTCCATTTGTGGGTTTTCCATGTTTCAGCAGGTTTGGAAGGTATTGTTTTCATGGCAACCTTCTACAAGGGAGAAGGGGGCGAACACTGCTATCTGCTCTCACTACAAGGAAGGAGAGAAGAGAATAAAAAAAAAAGAAAAGAAATCCCAAAAGATCTGGACTGATTTGGCTAAATTTAAGCATGGTTGAATTATGTTACTTCACTGAATCACTGGGAATCCTTAATCAAAGCACAGTTTCCCCCAAACAACCATGAGAGATCCCTGAAGCCACAGTTTTGTCTCTTCAAACACCAACTCCAACATGAAGCACCAGCACTGTTTGAGGTAGGAGTGAACACAAATTTAAAGTCCCTGAGATTAGCATTTGATCCAGCAATAACATGTAACATAGGAACAGTAGGTCTGAAACATGTAAACAAGGGTAATGTCCAACTGGAGGAAACTGGTGAGGAACAGAGGTTACAGAAATTCATCCTTTTGCATCGGGAACTAAGGGGATACAGGCAGACAAAGAGGCCTGCACATCCACCTGGCACTGAACTTGGAATCTGGAGACTTTTGAAAATGCTGAGTGTCCAAACCCAAGCTCAAAACTAATTGAAGAAGTTTAATTCAAGAAGTTCAAACAAACAAAGTACAGATTCTCATATTTTTAATTTGTGCAAATGCAGAAAAACACCGTGAAATTAATCTGTTCTGCACTGGGTGGTACCCAAGTCCCCAGAGCTTTAAGCACTTTATGACCAGTCTTTCTGTAAATTATAGAAATTCAGCTCACAGTTGGCTGACAGGTGTCCTTTTTTCTGACTGAAAAATGAATTAGGGATGAAGGAAAGATGGAATAGTTGAGATTCAGGTTAAAAAAAAAAGTAAATAAGTTGCTTTTGCAGGAATTTATGGTAAAATAGAAATAAATCACAAAAACAATACCCAGTGTTTTCATTTCCTTTCCACAAAGGCCACATACAGTTTAGAGTACTCAGCCATGTACAAAATAATTAACTAAATGGAAGTGAAGGAAATGTCTTACAAAAATAAACAATACTGGACACATCCTCAGCTGATGTGAATTGAGGCTTCAGGAAAAGGAGACTAATTTGCGATAGATGTGAGTGTGTGCAAGAGAGAGATCCCAACTAAAATGATAATGGACATGTACCTCTAAAAATTTTTTTTTTACTACTCTAGTAGGTATTTATAAAGGATGGCATTTTTGGTCTATGCTGATGCAAAACTAATGGTCAGCAACAGAACTGATAGATTCAAAACTAAAGCTCACAGATCAAATTCCACCTTCAGTCACACTCCATTAGCTGAAATGACAAATGTTCTGGATTTGAAATCCTTACGCTGTTTGACACACATAATCCTGCTTATTGTCCCTCTGAAAAGTACCAAGTATTTCAGAAAAATGTACCAAAAAAAATCCAAATTTCTGCTAAAGGCAGCATAAGACAGTAAGACAGAGATAACCTCTCCTGAGGTCACACTGTCCATTCCAACAGAAATTTTGAAAGTTTAAATCAAAAGTGAGGAAAAAAATCAAAGTGTTTTATCAGAACAAAAAAAAGCAAACTAAATGGGCCCAATTGTCTCTTGATTCTCACATGGCTCCACTGTGTGCAGCAAAGTTTGGCAAGTAATCAGGTGGCAATAAGAAATCAGGACACCGAGCCCAGTTAATTGGCTGAATAATCAGGATAACCTGTCCAAGCGCAATCACACTTGACCCGGTGAAGAGGTGGCAGCAGGACGGAGGACAGAGGTTTAAACATACACAGGGAAGCCAAAACAGCAACACAACCAGCTCTGGCACAAATAACCAATGTTTCCCAAGATCTCTTCATTCCAGGAGAGCACCTGAAGCAACTCAAATCTGAGAAACGAGAACTAACCAGTAGAACTGTGGAAGCACAAAACTGTGAAATCCTGTGGTCACACACAAAGAGGCAAAGGTCCCGTCCAGTCAAAACCCCTCTTCTTTGCAGTATGTATAAATTTTAATCACGAGTCATGCCAGGACATAAGCACAAAACTGAACGAGAAATCTGTTGTTTAAACATCTCTTGAAAGTGGCTGAGAATACGAAGTGAATGGACGAGACTAGAAGTGTTGGGATGTTTATACTTTCTTCCAGTGCAATTGTGCAGTCAGACACAAATCACGGGTAATACCTGTGTGACGCCTCCCGTTCATCCTATCCAGCTCATTCTCTTCAGCTAAAGGAAATGTGTTTTCTGCATGGCACAATGGTGTAATTCAGAGCTGGCACAACATTCTGACTACAATTCTTGCCGGTAAGCTTAAAACACCAAACACACTCCAATTAACACATCAGTGCTTCAACCAGTGCTTCAAATATGCTCTTTTGAGATGGGGAGTATTTAATTTTGACTGCGGTCAGTTTCAAGAATGAACAGCTGGAAAATTCGTATTTCCTGGGATTCTTTTAATGCAGACTTGCTTGTTTGCCCTTTCTATTAAACTCATTGATTTACATCTCTCTATACAGTTGTATAATAACTGTGTATAACAAAGCAGCTAAAAGCATGTCACATGATGCAGGACACAGATAATTTTTAAAGCATTATTTTAAATACAAATAATGATTAAAATGTTGATATAAATAAAGATTTATGAAAAAAAGCTCTACCTGTCTACCAGGAGGGATATATTTGTTTAGGTCCTACCTAGAGATGTGAATTTGGATTTAGTGTGTTTATCCTATAGGGCCACTAAGAAAGAAGAGCAGGTGAGAGCTGTAGCCTTGCCCCTCACCAGCCCACTCTGCTCAGGGCCAAAAGTTGGTTGCTATGAGTAACCTCCTTGTGCCAAATTTAAATGATTTTCACCCTCCTCAGACGAGCTGTGCATCTGAGCTGACACCAATACAAAGCTAGAGAAAAAAGCTGGTTAATATCCTCCACATTCTGATCTTGCAGCAATCAAATAAATGTACACATAGAAGGATGCAAGATCAAAGCATACAGTTGAAAGTTAGAAAAGCACATTTTTCTTTTTCCCCTCCTTTCCTAAAAAAGAAAAACAAACAAACAAATAAAAATTCAATGCTTAAGTGACTTGAGAGGACAATTAGGGGCAAAACAGTTCCCATTTTCCTCACAATTCCAAGACTGGAACCAAACTTCACCATTCAGCAGGGCAGTTTTCTTCAAATGACCACAAAATGAGAACTGTCATTTTCTAGAGAGCTCCTGTGGAAGGCAGGAGCCCTGCCAGGCTGATAGTGCTCAGTGCTGAGCACAGATTACACTCCCTCTCCTCCAGCCTGCCAGGATCAGCACTGATAAGCAAACATGAGAGGATCCATTCGAGGCTCTGACAGAACCACTCCACTGCAATTAACTCCTTCCCTCAATACACAGCAGTTTGGATGAATCAGCAAATACCAGAGATAGAAGAAAGAAGAGACAGAAAATGTTTCGACAGAACTTCTGTATATAAGTAAAACCACATGACACTGCATGACCAAGTCATTTATGTGATTATCTAATGATTCTGTGCATCAAAAAGTTTCAAAGACTTCTTCAGTAAAAATGCTCTGCTGAAAATAAAACTAATACAGCTTTACTTAAAGCTATTTTATTTAAAAGCAAAAAAAAAAAAAAAAAAAACAAAACCAAAACCTGGAGTCTTAGCATTATGTCAAACAGATTTATTTTTCCCCTTCCCCTAAAAAAATGCCTGTGGAAATCATTGGTTCATCAAGGTCACTGTGGACCGCACAGCACTTAGAGTTTTTGCTGAAGCAAAGACCACGCTCAGCGTTAGGAGAACAGGAGCACATTACCCCTCTAGTGATGCCCTTTCCAAATCACAAATTTGTATCTGTCTGTAAAACCCTCAGTGTCCCATCACCTCACAGTAAGCCTGGGTAGCCACACCATGAATTCAACACAGGCTTGGCTCTGTTACCACACTGAGACACCTCAGTGACTCAAGGCAAAGGACTAAGTGATCACTGTAAGCTTTTGACACTTGCGCCAACAAAACTGCATCCAAGTTTAGTCCTCTTCAGACACAGAGGTAGGAATTATGTCATCAGGATGCAACTACAAGATAAGGAGGGCTTTGCCAGGGCAGAAGACAAGGACAGCTACCCCAGCAAACCTATTGGGCCTGACCACAGGCTTCTAAATAAGCCAGAAGAAAGTACAATTTTCTTTTGGCTTATTGCATATATATTGAGCATTTTCTTGTACACACGAGGATACCCAGCCATGTAACCTCAATTGGCAGAATCTTTTATCTTTTGTTAATTTTATTACCCTTTTGGCTGTCCTTTGTCTTGGGGGATGAAAGCAAATATATGGCAGGGAGGGGGCACTGCCAAAGGTCATCTATATTTAATGCAGTTTCATGTGCTAGGTCACACAGCATTCCCAGGCTGAAAAGAAGGCTCTGTTGCTGAGAATTTGTAAGACAAGTTGAAGGTAGTGTGCAGTTATACTACAAGAAGATGTCAGTCAAGGCTTACTGTGCCTTCCAATTTTTTTTTAGAATAGCCAAAAAAGCTGGATAGTCTCCAACTGTGTCATTCTGTTATGGAGGAAAAGAGTCTTTGCAGGGTTCACATTCATTTGATTCAAAACAAGAATTCACTTATTCCCAAAAGTATGAGCTCTGTTAATTCACTAAGCTTACTTACATGGCAAAGGATTTGCTATTACACATCCCACACAAAAAAGAAAAAAAAAAAAATCAGCCTGTTTCAGCTGCTTAAGTTTGTAGTACAGATTGCTGCATTTATTGAGTTTCCAAGCTTTGGAAGCAGGCTGGCTCAGGAAAACATGGCAACATGTGTTTAATTTTAAGCATGTGCTCTCCAAGTCCCACTGCGCTCGTACACACGACTGACGGCAGATTTCAGTGTAGACTTGGGTGCTCCTCTGAATCCAGGCCAGAGGTACTTGAACAATTCCATAAAGTCATTTTATGTGTTCCTGTGATGAGAAAAGTATTTCCTTACTAAATATCAGGCTCTTTTTGTCTATGCATACAGGTATGTCACAGATCAAGTGACAAAAGTTTGCAGCATCTGCCATGCTAACTAAACAAGGTAGAGACATGTATAGAGCCAGGCTTGCTTTAATTCAGGCATACTTAATTTTTTCCGGAATGCAACAGCAGTCACTGCCATGAAGTTTTCCATGCATTAGTAACTACAGCAAAAGAATGCTCAGTGTCTACAACTGCCTACAGGCTGCAGGAACACTTGGTCACCCAATATGTATTTTAGGCTCTCCACGGGTGCAGAGAGTTTCATTTGTGGAGTTCAGAGCTGTAAGCAGTCAAAACATACCTAGAACATAAAATTCAGTTCTAGATGTAACTCACATACCAGCAAACACCAGAATTTACACAGCCAAATCAACTTACTCCAGATTTACACCAGTATGAGGGCAGTAAAAATATCTGCCATTCTAGCTGATCCTGCTTATTTGTCATAATTTTGGCATCCAGAGGAAGACAAACCCTAATACACTAAAACACATGTGCCACATGGGTATACACATAGGCAAATAAAATTAGAGAAGAACGTAATATTTCTCAGCAGGAGTTTAATCAGAAATAGACCTTCTTGCAAACCAGTCTAAGAGAGCTGCAGCACTAATTCACAAAGGCTGAGTGGAAACTGCAACATGCCTGCATTTCAGTGAAGCCTTTCTTAGCGTATCTCAAAATGCTCAAACTAAATTCAAAGTGGACACCTCCCCAAAAGCAGCCCACACACATCAGCTGCAATGTGTTACAGAGGGCCACAAGAAATAGCAAAAAGTAGGGGAACTAAAGCAAGACCCGTGATCTAATTGGTTTTAGAATGTTTCTTACTAGCAAGGAAGAAGGAACACAAAGGTTCTTAGTAAGATCACCAGATGAGTGACGTTAATTCAGAACACCAGTAAGCAGAGAGAGAGGAAAAAAATACAAACCAAAGACAATTAATGAATCCCTCTCTTCTTGCAATGCTAAAACTTCTAAAGTTCGAGGCACTCATTAGCATGTAGAACTGAGTCTTGCTGCCACAAACAGTCTCTCCAACTCCATTTCCTACAGCATCACAGCCCCTTGCCTGGGCTAAGTCCTCATTACGGTGCTCTGTAATGCCTTCCTTCCCCCCACCCCCCTTCCTTATCCAGTGCTTAGCCTGGAGCATCCTGGTTATCTCAGAGGTGTAAATCATACTTCACAGCCCAAGGCTCACCATGAATGGAGTTATTTTGGCTCTCCTATTCCTGTTTCACACCCCACACACAGAAAACCAGAGGTGGCTGTAAAGGAGACTCACAAGGTTACAGATTAGAGCCTTCTGGGAGCTCTGGGAGCACTTCTCAGACACTGGTTTCATACGCAGAAGACAGAATGAGGTGAATAATTCTCACGTTATAGGCCTCAGAAATTTCGCATCATGCTATGTGTGTTATTTATCCCTGCCCTCGCCACCCTCATCACCTTCTGTTTCCAGAGCAGGCAGCCAACACATCATTCTATGGAGACACCAAAATTGCAGTGCCTTGTCATATTTCCTTCTGCTGAGGGAAGGAGATGTACCTTTTAACCCTCCTTCTCTCTGCACGCCACTGTGTCAGATAGGGGTCTTGCTTGTCCTACAAAGCTGGCATTCAACTCCCAAGGATGCACACAGGTCGTGCCACACTTCCAAACCTAAAACTTCTCCAACTCCAGCTAGTTCACTGGATAGTCAGGAGGGCAGAGGGACATGGCTGCATTGGAGGTTCAGAAATATTGTCGTGGCTGAGGATCTGCCTATGGAGCTGTAGCATGGGATTGGCCTCTCTCATTTGTTACTCGTAAGATCTCCTGGGCAGAGACGAAGAGGCTTTGACACACAGAAGAAAAAAGGCCAATAATGCCACCAGCATGTCCTGTGGCTAACATTGACAAAGAGACATTTTTACTACTGTGCAAGATAGGACAGGAAAAAGCCTCATCTTGTTGGCGCGCACACACACACACAGGCACGCACGATGTAAAATTGTTTGAAGAACTTACGGTCTTGTTGTTAAGCGAGTTGTGACTGTTTCCAAAAAGCCAAACTCCAGACAATGGCAGCACATTGCTGAAGAATGTTTAAGGGATTTATGCTGATCAGATGATAATTACTTGGTCAGACAAAAGCAGAAACAGCTTACAGAAATAAAGGATATGGGTTTGAATGAAGCTTCAAAAAGTCATCTTTAATTTTTGAGATTATATAGCATACATTGTAAAGAATAAAAAAATACTGACTACAAGATAAAAACAGTAAAACATCTTCTGTCAGGAGAGCAAATCCACATTTACACAGCCTTTCAGACCACAAAAAGAAGCCAGAAATCTGTGTTTGAAAGAGTCAGTCTGCCCATTTGCTCCAAGCCCTAACAAGCCACCCAACTCAGAGTGATTTTAATTTCACATACTCCAAAGTCAGGAGCGTGATGTGAACACAGATAACTTGAACTTTCATTTTTCCGCTCCAAACTCTGTAGATGAAGCAGCCAGGACACGCATAACATAGACAAAACACTGACTTGTGCAAGAACTGCAGCCCTGGTCTTGTTAATATAGTCAAAACCATTTAAATTGGAGTTGGATGAATCAAGCAAAAGTACATCTGTGAACATTTTCTGGCCTGTTGAAAAGCTTGTGTTCATCCCTTCCACATCAGTGGTCTGCACATATCCCGCCCCCACATTTAGACATCAGGAGTGGCCTCTGCCTCAGATGGCCCCTGTTTGACCAACAAACCCTTGAAGGCTGAACAAGTACAGCTGAGAAGGTATCACTTTATTCTTATTATCTTCCTTTGGCACAGCTATCAGAGACATAGCACTCTGAGCTGAGCCAACACTACTTCTACAAACATTCATGCTGGTAAGTGGGAAGCAAATTTTAGTTTTATGAGAAGGGGTTATGCATAGCATCAACCTCCCTGCTTGCACACACACCAGAAACACTTAACACATCCCACCAGGAAACAGGAACAACATCTGATCATTTAGCCCAGGCTGAATATATATAAAATCTTTCTCTGAATATTGACAGAATTAAAAATCTACACATCCCTAAAACAGTCCCTACATAATCATGAACACTACACACTTCAGAAAAACCAAATCCTTAACCTTATAATTCCACTAGAAGAAAAAGTTAATACATACGTGGAAATTTATTTGCCCCACTTTGGCTTTGTATGCATAGTAAGGAAAAATCAGAGCCTACCTACCGCCTGAAAATGATTATCATGCTCAGAGAGCCCTTTGAGCAGCCACAGGCTCTGCAATGCAGCCCCGTGTGTAATGTATCCAAGCAGCTACACACAAGATGAGAGTGTGTAACTTAATGGGAGACCTTGGCTAAGGCAAGTTAAAGGCTCAGAAGATGAACACGTGTGCTGTCACAGAGCAGTGTGTCACAGCACATGCAGGATATCACTGAGCACTTAAGCACTGTTCTTTTATATTAAGCACAGCAATGTGTTCTATGTCAGAACTCTTATTTTCTTAATACCTATTAAGCAGGAGAAAAATTAATAAATCAGAGGGCAGTCTAATGTGTTCAGTACAACTCTGAGCAAAGCTTGTGCAATACTTCAGAAAATATTTACTGTAGACACAGAGAAGCCCTTCCCATGTTAGGCTTGTGATCAGCTGCAGTTACCATTCTCTATAAATGAAACGTACACTTCAATTAGAAGCTGGTGAAGAATAAATACATACAAAACATGGACAAGGAAAGGACTCTACTCACTGAACACACAACCTGTTTTTCCACTAGATGAATTTTAATTACATTTTGCAGATTTTTTTTTCAATCTTTTGCCATAGCATATGAAATTAATTTTTGAGGGGAGGGAATGCAAGAGGAGCTTTTCTATATTTACATGTTAAATAGTATTTTCTGGTCTAGGCAAAAGGCATTCTGCTGTTCCAGGGAGGCTACACGCTGGTTCCCAGGTCTGAAGGACTCAGAAGCAACATCATTCCACTGGAGTGGGTATGTGCACACACAAACTAGTCATCTGTCTTAAATTCAGGGTCTCCGTGTAGGATGGATTCCCATTCTTGTTGCACCAAACCAGAAGCAAAATTCCAAAAATGTCCACTTTTCACTCTCATTGTAAAGTTCATAAGATTTCTCTGAAATTTAGAAAATATATATTCCAGCAACAAATGGATTACAAGAAAACAAAAGAAAGAAACTTCTTTTTCCTTTACCTATTTTAAGCAATACTCTGATTCATTGTGAGGGTAACAGTTGAACAAGATAAATGTGTAGATCTTCGCTTGAGATCTTGGCGGCAGAGACACTCCGGTGCATTTTGCAGAGTATTTTGGTTTAAGGAGTTCAAAGAATACTTTCTTCTTCAAAGTCAAATTTCACCACCACTGGCCGGGTCATGTTCCACTTCTTATTTCGATTCCTATCCTCGTCGAACTCCTGGTAAGGATCTTGCTTTGAAACCGCTTTCTTCGAGCGTACATAACCAAAAAAGACAGTTAACACCAGGAAAGAGTAAAACAACATGACAAAGAGGATGAAGAAATAGGCGTTGTCATATGGTTTGTATTGTGGCTCTTTTTGTTCTGTAGCATTTTTCCTTGTGTCCAGGTTCCTTTCCAGAAGTTGCAGAACACATTGAGAGATGAGAGAAGCTAAAGCTGTTCGGTTCATTTTGGGGAATTAAAAAGCATGTCAGAAAACAGAGGGGAGTGAGCATCGAGGGGCCCCAAGTGATGCTTCATTGAAGTGGGACTCTGTCCGCCAGCTCTGGCAGAGTTGGATCTGGCCTGGAACCATTTCCTCTTTTGGTAAGGAATGCTGTTAAGCACTTATTGGGCCTCAGTCATTTGATAATGAGGCATTTGGCTGATAAGCCTCCCTTGTCTGTGAAGTCTATGAATAATAATAATAATAGAATAATAACAAATCTCTGAGACACACATCTGCCAGGCAGTTTAAAATGTGTGATTTAATTTTTTATTCTCCTACCCGCACAATATTTGGGCAACAAATCTGCTCAGGTTACTAGATGAAATGACTTTAAAAGCACCAGTGTGATGTGAAGGGGGTTTAAGGGGGTTTTAGGGAAGAAGGAAAAAAAATGGTGTTTCATTTAGCTACTATCTACAAGTTGAACATGAAAACTTAAGGTTGAACTCAAATTTGACAGCCTTGGAGCTTAGGTGGAAAGCTGAAACTTTAAATGTGTTTGCATTAAGCATTAGGACTGGTAGTCTGTAGCCATGTGTTGCCAAAAATATGTGCCACACTGGAAATATGCAAGAGAGCAATATCCAAACAGAAAAGAACTGCTTATAAAGTCGTTCTGGAATATGAAACCTTTGACTGCCACTGACAAGTGGACTACACTGAATATTTTCAGAGAAGGAGCAAGGAGGTTAAGTCTTCTCCAGTGTGGTTTGTCACAGGTCATGTCTACTTGCATGATAACAGCAGAGCAGTGCTCCGTGGATTCCTGCTTCCTATTGTGTTTTACAGGCTGGGTCACTCTAAAGTAAATTGTTGTTTTACAAAGTAGTGAAACCTTATCTTGCTACAAAAAAAAAGTTCTTACTGCCACAAACGACAATACCAGCTGTTTCTTTCTGTGATCTGAATTCTGGGGAATAAGCACCGTGACTTTGAAGTGGAGAGCATATCACCCGACTAGCAGTTTGCCAACTCTACACTGTTTCTTTAGGCCTGACCCCCTGAACTGATTGTATGATGACTAATTCACATGCCAAGATTGCAGTATATCGGTATCACTAAACAGCCTGCATTTGTCATTAAGGGTTTCTTGTAAAAAGAAAGATGAAAGTGAAGTCTGTAATTTTATATGAGCAGCAGACTATGGTATAAGTAGATTTAGAATATGCAACTTCTAGAAGAAATGCTCAGCTCCACATTTTAACTATTTGTTTTAAAATCGGCCTTAAAAAAAAAAAAGAAAACAAAACAAAAAAGAAGAGAAAAGAAAAAAGATTTAAAATTCCAAAAAAGGGCAATGCCAAATCCTGTTCTTGGTTGAGGCCAAGTTATAGGAGAGATCTAATTCAGCTATTCTTGCGGGTAAAGGAGAAGATATTCAGGGAACCTAATCTTGTTTTGAGGTGACAGAAGAAAAGCTTTATCAGCAGTCTAACTACAAATAAAATACATGCATTAAACTAGTATGAAATCTTCAGGGGAACTATGCCCAATTTATATTCATGTAACTGGAAAAGGATTTTCATTTAGGTTTTGCAACTTTTCCAGAACTCTGTAAACTCTGTAAACTCTTAGTCTTTGTTTTTTAAAGAATTTACTTCAGTAAAATAAGCCTGCAATTCTGCATGAATTAAGTTGGACACATGCTAATCCCTGTAAATTTCTTGCCTGTTTGAGAAACATATGACCTCTGTAGGCCAGTTTCTGGGGCTTTTGGGATTGGTAAAATAAATAAAATTAAAGGGGTTTTGAGGGGTAGGACACTACAACTGAGTCGAGAGTTGAGTCACAAAAATCACACCAGTGAATTCACAGTGATAGTTTTGGGTATGCAATGAACAAGGAATGCTGTTCTTCACCTTGCCTCTTAAAACATAGCTTCAGTCTGATTCTTGAGAGGCACACTCATTATTTCCTAGAAATAAGTGTTTAACATGTTATGCTATGCAGTGTGCTGACATCCTCACATGCCTAACCAGTTTAATGCTCAATAAAAGGCACAAAAAACTTTCTTTCTCCGGCATTCAGACAGTCAGAGCTAATCAGCCTAAGCCTGGAAGATAAATTACTGTGTTAACACTGGGCCGTACTTGTCAATACAGGGGCTTCATCCCACAGGTATGTCACAAACCCAGAATCCTGGCCCAGCAAACTCAATGCAACACATTCCCTTCCACACAGGCTGTGACATATCCAGGTTACCCAGAGGAGAGGCCACTCGAGGCCAGAGCACAACATCCTTAGCATAACTGATACTGCATTTCACCGGTTTCCACGACTGCTCACAGAGATGTCTCCACACCACCTGAGAAAGGCTCACGTACAAAGGAAGGCTTACTTGGGCCACAATGGTGTCCTCTGCAGGAAAGGTTTAAAGGATTTACGTCCACACAGCACAGCCCATTCCCTCCAGCTTGGGAGGAGCTGCTCACAGGTGAACCACAGAGCTCACCTGCGCTGCCCTGCTTGGCCCCTCCTGAAATGCTCTTGCCCAAAAACACCTCCACCAGAGTCAGATGATGTGACCCAATCCCTATCAAAGGCAGATGCTTATTCACCCTCCTGCTCATCTAAAGTGATCTGGTCTTATTTTAACTTGCGGTGTTTCCGGACACTGTTTCTGCATCTTGTTGAACGGATCAATGTTCTGCTAGGTTACACAAAAAAACACTGCTTTTAAAGTTGCTTTTTCTCTCCTTTTTTCACCCTCCCCCAAACAGTTAAAAGTACATCATGGCGCTTTGAACAAGATCCTAAACAGCTATTTCCATAAAGTGGTCCAATTCTTTTTAGAGATGTAAGTACATGAAATTCTTCAAATGCAGGGGGACAATGAGTGAAGATTAAAAAGAAAGTAAAAGATTAAAAGGAAAAGACCATAAGAAAAACTCAAAGGGAGGAAAAAGATCAAAAAAGAGGATTAACCATGTTACTTGTTGTTTTTCAGAAATTAAAGAAGTATGGAGGATATGGAATTTGTTTCCTTTTGGCCCTAGAAAAATGCCAATTATGGTAGCTAAATTGCCAGGATCACATATCAGTATGCTTTGGAAATGTGAGAAATGGATGGGAAATATAAACACAGGGCAATAGCTTACAGTTATGTTATGAATTAAGCCACAAAAATATCAAGATTTAGTCACTGAACAAGCTGCCAAAGTTAATCTTTCCTGATGAACTTGAGCAGAATCAGAATAGAAGTAACTGAACTGTAGTTTCACAGATCAAAATTGCCTTGTTCACTCATCTTTGCTATCTCCGGGTCCTCACACACCTCAAATAGCCACTAAAATCAAAAGAGAGTGGGTGCACATGGGCATAAGATTGAGATCCTTATCTATTCTGTGTATTCTTTTTCAGAGTTGGGGTTTTTTTAATATTTAGCAGTAAAAAAATTTGACTACTCCAAGTTCCTTTCTGGCAAGAGCACTTGTGATACTATCCACACTAGTAGAGATTATATTTTCCTTTAGATAGGGGGTGGAGAAACTGCTTCCTTCCAGATCTTTCAAATATGTGGCATTTATGTAGCCCTTTATGAATAAGGATTACAAAAGGAGGTAGGCAAGGCTTTCTGCCACAAGTTTGATGCATGCCTAAGCCCCAGAAATTATTTACCAGAATCTACAGGGTTATCTAGTATCTTTATTGAGTCTCACAGGTGGTTTTGCTGTGCTTGGTTCTCAGCAAGGCAGGGCAGGCCAGCCCTGAACCCTGTCCCTGCCTCGGGGTCAGCATCTGGCTGGGTCAGCACCTGGCTGGGACAGCCTGGCCACTGGCAGGGCTGGCAGAGACCTCCCACCTGAGATTCCATCGCTGTCTCAGCACTGGCAGGCACAGTCTGGATCATGACGGGGTCCAGCAAAATGCTCTGAAACCAAAGCCAGGCTAAGGCGAAGGCTCACAGGATCTGTCTGCCCTGGGAAGTGCAGTTGCCAAGCAAATCCCCAGGAGATCCTATTCCCCACCATACCCCATTGCTCCTCACACAGAGATCACCTGGGACCACTGCAGCATTGGCATAGCCCTGCCATGTCCCAGGAGCACCCGAAAGGGAGTGGGATTTAATTTTGCACAGTGCTCCGTGCACCAGGAACCAGCTCCAGAAATGGCATGCTGTTCTCAAAGGATAGACTGAGCTGTACCCAAAGGCAGCACCTCTGGGAACACCTCTGCCCTTGGCTGCTCCCCTCAGCCACCCCTTGCTGACCCCACACACTTGAGAAAAATGGACTTTTAGGGGTACTGAGAGGCCACAGCACCATCTCCCCTCCCACCCACTGTACACCTTCCCTGGGACAGCAACACCCGTGCGAAAAACTGTATTTGAGCCTTACCCTCAGCAGAAAAAATCTGTCAGGTTTCTCAGAGGATTCCCAGCATGGTTCCTGTTGTCTCTCCACCCACCCACTGGGAAAGCTGTGCTGTTTCCGCTGCACATGGTATCTGGACATCCTGGCACCAGAGAGACCAGATGGCTCACACACCACTGATCCCGTCCCACCACCAGCAGCTGCCAGTCGAGTGCTGTCCCCTTGATGTTCCCCAGTCCCAGCAGGTCAGAAGCTGCTCCTGGCTGGGGCTCTGTGCTCTCCTCAGGGCCGTGTCCTCTCAGCTGGTGAGGGCCGTGTTTCGGCTGTTCCCCATGTGCTCCACAGTGGCCCCTCAGTGCTCCTCACCATCCCCACCCTACGCCTGCCACAGCTACACTGCACTGCACTCAGAAACCCTTCTGGGCTCTGAAGGAAAAGCTGAACTCCACCTTACCTTTTCACACACATTCATTATCTCCTTCTCAAATCAGGCAGCCCTGACTGTGTAAACACTTCCCTCAGGTTTCAGCACCAGGTGAAACAGTGATGTGCCGTTTTGGGAGCACTGCAGTTGGTGCTGGTGCTGTCGGTCAGAGTCTTTGGGAAGAGCAAGTGAAAGAGAAATTCTATTGAGCTGATGCAGGCACTGGGATAAAAGGTGTGGCTGGTGGGCACCGGTGGAGGGGCAGGACTCAAGTTTGTTGGAGAGCCACAGGGGAAAGGGAGGCAATGAGGAGAAGCCATGACATCGAGGGCAAAGTGCTTCTTCCACCAGCCGGAGACTTCAGATGGGGACGATGGAAAAAGGGTTCAGTCAAACGCTGCATCATGAACTCCACAGAGGGGCAAGACCCCAGTGAAGTTCTGTGGCTTGTGTAATGCAGAACCAGATGGTCCCTGCAAGCCACACCACCCCCAGCCCCAACAGATCCTTCCTCTGGATGAATGCGGCAACAACAGCATTTCAGAAACCTCAGGAGATTTGTACCCTTAGTTAATTATTCTGGTACTGACCGTGGGGACATTCACATGAGGGTGGCTCCAAAGACATTTTCTCCATCTCTGAATTTCTGAATTATAAAATATCATGGGTTCAGTGTGCAGAGTACTTGTAACAATCACCCTTTTAAAGCTAAAATTTTAGAGCTATGTACACTTGAGATCATTATGAATAAATGCATATATATGGGGAGAAAAATGTTTGTGTAAATAAAACTGAGTCTGTGAGAAAAAAAATGGATAATTGTACAGAGACATGAGAAGAGCTAAGACCGTAATTGTGTACAGCATAAGCAAAGATACTCGTGTGAGCGCTGAAAGGAGGGGAGTGTGGGGAGAAACAAGTAGCTTAACATTTGATTATGGCCTAAGGGACAAACTTTGCTGAAGATGAAGACACCGAATGGTTAATAAAGCTCCTGAACTGTTTCCAATTCTTAGACAAGGAAGCAATAGTTCCACTCTTACCAGCAACTGCTCTTTCATATTTGTGTATCAAGCTGGCTTTATTAAATTATTCAGCAAAGGTCAAATGTGATGAGTCTTCCTGGTTTTATTATGATTTTTCACGACACTGCCTCAGTAGCTGAATAATAAACAGTGCATGTCAAAATGCTGCAGTGCCCAAGCTGTCCACAGCCACCCTGGGTTATTCAGTCACTCATTCTGAGGTGATGTAAATGCACTAAGCAAAGATTTAAACGGTGTGTGAACACTGCCAAGTGTTGCTTGTGGGAGCCATGATGGCAAAACAGAGCCAAGCGCCAGCGCTACGTACACATCCTGATTTTGAAGCCTGCTTGTATGATAAATACCTGGAAGTTTTCGAACCTGACTAATCCTCTAGCTATAGCATTTTGCTCCCTGAGACTGATGAGAATTTCCCAGCCTGTGATGAGCTGCCCAGAAGTGCTGGGAGAGAATAGGCAGTGAAAATCTGACACGTCAAACGGCCTCTTACCTGCAATGACCACAGAAGCAGACTGCAAGTTTTGTTATTGTACAGTAGACAAATATCCTGAACAGATTCAAATCAACTCATATGCTTCTTCAAATAATCCTAGGACTCTCCAGTTGCTCTAGGGAATATCTAGATGTCATTGCAAAAGCCAAAATAAATTAAAAATGGAATCTTCTAATCAAGAGTCAGGTTTTCTTGCAATTAAGCAGAACATTGAATTGAACAATACAAAAAAGTTTATAAATTCAAGCTGTTCCATGTTTCTGATGGTCCGATTGATATTGCCTTAAATTAATTTCTTCTTATTTTATAGAAAGGTACCTTCTAATAATCCACTTTATAGACTTTAAGGCCAGAAGACTTTATGGAAAGCAAATGTTGAGAATTTCATGGTTACCAACATAGCAAAAATGTATGCTTTACACATCAGCAATAACCAGAGAGAATGCATTTCTTATACATATGAGGATATATCACAGAATTCAGACATAACAAATAGTTTGCATGCTGTTGTCTGCCATACTTCTGAGAAAATGCAAAGACATCCTTGCTAGAAAAAAATTAGTAGCATGTGACAATTTAGGGTAGGGTTTGGAATTGCAAAGTTAAGTAACTTTGTGGTTTTTCATTACATTTGGAGATACAGGTTACCAGACCTGTAGCCAGATTTTTTTGTGTTTGAATTTGCATAGACCTTAACCTAGGGATTAAAAACCTAGCTCCAATATCACACAGGTGCAGAAACAGATTTCTGAGGATACAGAACCTGTTTGACAATCAGCTATTTTCAGTGAAGATTCGTTGATTCAGATAGGCATTTTGTGCCTTTCAAAATAGCTCAGAAAGACACACTTCAACAGCATTTGTTATTTGGATAGAGACTTTTGAGCAATATTGGGTAGAAAACCCTGTATGATTATTGGAGAAAAATGTTTATTTCTAGTTTTTATTTAAATGAGAAACACTGAAATATCAAGGGAAAAGAAAAGGATAACAGGTTTCATTAAAAAATTTTCTAGCTCATTCAGTAATGCCCAGATAAAGGAATAGCAGCACATACTAAAGTAAGTATAGGACAAAAGGCATATACTGGGTATTGTGATGGGAGTAGAGGTTATTTCTAGATAAAGGAAGACTTAAAAGAAGATAATAAATTAAAAATCATGGTTGTGACACGAGGAAAAAATATATTTTCATGAAAATCTGTCTCTCAGAAGTTTCCAATTCTAATGAGATGACAGACGGTTGGTTAGGCAGCTGTGGTGATTTATTTCCATCTTGTAAAATATGCACACTCACACACAGAAAAAAGGAAAATAAGAGGAGGGACCCTGAGACCTGCCCTTTCTGCACTCTTTAGTGAGTGGGGTTTGGACTCCATTGCTGTGAACACATTCCTCCCAGCTATTGCATGGCGTTTCTGTCAAATGAAATATCCATGACAGGCTCATTCCCCTTTGACTTTCTGAGCATTCAGGATTCCTATTCCAGAAACACATGTGGTTCCCAAGAACCTCTTCAGTCTTGACAGTGATAACAAGAAGAGATCAACAGAATCCCAAGTTATCCTTCTAGATCTGTCAAAGATTTCTACAGCATATAATAAATCAAGATACTGCTTAGTGCCTCTGCCCCAGGCTCCTCCCTTCCCATGACAAGAGCTCATCCCAGTTCTGCACTGCATGGCTTGACTGTGAGAAGAACGGATGATTTTCAAAGAATCATAGAATGGCTTAGGTTGGAAGGGACCCTAAAGATCATCCAGTTCCAATCCCCCCACCACAGGTAGGGACAGGGCCTTTTCTCCTTCTCTGTCTTGTTTCCAGTCTCTCCTGCTCTGCATTAGGCTCTCACACAAGAAAACGCTTGGGAGACTCTTGAGAAGAGGATGGAGCAGCCAAAATCCCCATTCTCTAACGTGAGGTCAGTAAAGCACCTCAGTGGGATTGAGGGGATGGGAGGAAATCACAGCCCTGTCCCACTCCTGCAGCTGCCGGAACAGAAAAGAAGGAAGCATTTTTCAATCACCCTGTGACAAGGGTACACTTCTCCTGGGAAGAAACACTCATCACCCAGTTCCCTACTGTGTAAGCAAGCAGGATTCTATCTAGTAGTTTACCGAAAAGGGATTGCAAGTAGGAAATAGAAGTTTACTTGGCCTTTGCACGAAGCCTAGGACATGAGACAACTGCCGAGGGCCAAGTCCTTGGAAGCAACATTGAAAAAAATCAGAAAAAATAGCAGTTTAGAGCAGGGAATGGGTGTTAAAAAGAGAGCTTTAAATTTTAATTGTCACAGAAGTTAAAAAGTGTATCAGAGAAACAGAAACTGGAAAGGAAAAAAAATGAAATCTCCTTTCCCCAATTTTCAGCATTTTTAATGTCCTCTTTTCAAGAAATGCACTCCTTCCTTTTGCAATGGCAGAGGGCTAGACTCAAAAGAACAAAGTAAAAATAAAATGCACATGGAAAAAAAGCAGAAAGAAATTCAAGGTGGTTACTTCTCCCACAGAATAGTAAGGAAATTAAACATTCACCAATCCTAGGGTGAAGTAAAATTCCCTTGCACAATCATGTGCCAGTAAAATTTACTCCACTCATTTTGAAGGGTCTTCCCAACGTTTCAATCAGCTTGTGTGTAGGCCTATTAAAAAATTCTTGAGGTTTCCAAGGAAAAAAAGTATAATTCAGGACAGATACCACCCATAACTGATTGCAAAGCTCCTGCATTTTATGAAGCCATCCCGGTTGCCCTACTTGTGCTGGGTTTAAATCTGTGTTATTTTCTTTTGAATCCATGGCAAAGTCTTTTCCCTTCTTGGGTACTACTGGTACCCACAGTGCTCAGAAAATGCATAGTTCATTATCTCACACACACCCAGACACACACAGAGTTCCATGTGGCACACAAGCAGTACCTGGGCACAGAGGTTGCCTGATGCTCCCACAGCCCAGCATGTGTGCAGAATACACTCATATAATAAATACAGTTTGCATCGAAGATAACATGGTTTATTTCTGCATGATATTCAGATTAAAATGTATCAATGTATTTATCACAATACTACATTTTAGGACAAAATCATCAGTGCTTTGCAAGTCTTCATAATGTTTATTCATTATAAATAGTAAATATTTACCGAACTTTTTACATGTAAGACATTTGTTTTTTTGTTTTCTTTTTTTTTTTGTTGGCTTTTTTTGTTTGGGTTTTTCTTTTTTTTACAACACATGTTGTTGTAGAGGCTGCAACACAAAGATAATACTTAATTTTTCCATCACCCTTAAGACCATTGTGTGAACTAACCTCTGTACTGAACCTAGTCTAACTCACTACTTCCTAGTCCTTAACGCTAAAAGGAATGTATTTGTGTTCTGCCTCCCTCTTTGTTCCGAGAATAGAGAGAAATAAATAATCCCGCCTTCCATCGTCCTCTTCCTCTCAACATCACAAAACACAAATTTATTGACATTCTAAAATGTCACAATGAAAACTTCTTGTAAACCTTGGTTCCTATAATTATACTTTCTATATTGGATATCGCTGTATAATTTAAACAGATGTGTCAAATACAGGTGCATCTCTGTCTATGTCCTGTACATCACTAAAAAACATGTAAACGTAATCATTTCTTCATATTGTTTCCTGAAGATGACCTTTAAATCATGATTAGAAAGCTGGATTTCAATAATCCAGCAGACTGCAACATTTCTGTATTTTATCATCAGGAATTATGCACTGCAAAAATAAAAGTACCTGCAAAAATATAGTTCTGATTCTATATCTATGACTTTGGATGATCCCAAAGTTTGTGTGAGGTACACAGTATTGCACATTGCTAGGCAGTTATGAAAAATCAGTTGCGTTGTTGGTGGGGTTTTTGTCTCCCATGTTTGTTTAAAAAGGTAAAACACACTGGGAAAACACATATAAAAAGGTAAAATCTGGGTTTCGTGTTACACAAGATCTCCTCTCTTGGTAAAGCAAAACTTGTGAGTGACATTTATTGACCAAGTGATTACAAAAGTAGGGTAAGGTAACCAATGAGTTGCTCAGGAAGTCTTTCGCATTTATCCAGGTTCCTATGGACTGTGACGTTTCCTCTTGATGACCATTTCCAGTGTGTACAGTGAGAGGTTCTCCCAACGTTGCCTCAGAAACTGAGCTGTTTTAAAGTTAGACTAAAGTCAGCACTGGATGTCAGATGAGTCAGAGTACGCAGAGCTCAACTGCTCTAAGTTTAGTTTCAAAATGTTCCATTTGTCCCAATCAATGCACATTAATTTCAACAACAACAAAAAAATGGAATGTTTGCCAGGCTGTGATGTTAAATACTGCTCTGTTTTGTATACCCACTCATAATGAAGCATGTCACATTTATTCATTATTGCTTTTGGCCTTTGTCTTCTGTATAGCTTTGTCCAGCCTTCAAAAGTCTACTAAAAGCTATGACTGGAGAGAACATAACAAGCTTGTTTCTCTCAGTGGGACTGCCTCAGTTTAGGCTGCAGTGTGTTGAGAAGATCCCTCATATCCAAGCCTTGGAGTGAGACCAGAAAACAAGACCAGCTTTAACTTGAAGTGGACAGTTCATTTATGCAATATCTGGCTTCAGATAATGAAAGGCACCTGCAAAAAAGCAAAAAAAGCTTTTTAAGTCATGCTGTGACAACCTCACGGCATGGGGCTATGCCAACTACAGGTTGACATTGTCATATTTAATACTGATATATCAAAGGAAAGGGACTAATATTTTTATTCCTAGGACAAGTTTGACAAAACTCTATGTATCTGGGATTATATACTATAATGATTCTTGAGCTGACCTCATTAAGAACATGTGTTTCTAATAGTGGAATGCCAGCGGTTATTTAATTTTGGACAACCCTTATGTTTTACCTAATGGCAATCAGGTTTCATGTCTCAACAATTAATAACATCAAGATGTTGTTGACATCACTTAAGAAAATAATTATGCAGCAGAAATCCTGCTCGAACAATCAGCTATCTCACCAGTACACAGCTTTGGGGAGAAGCAGCAGTGAGCCCTTAGGATCCCTGCTCAGAGCTCCCTTCCTTACAGACAGACAGCACGGGCTGTTGGCAGCTGGCCGCAGTGTTGCCCTTCCTGCTGCGAGTGTCTCGTACTCACTTTGTCCGTACTGTCCGTACTGGTAGCCCGTGACGGGGTCCATGCTGTATCCTGTGGTGCTGTAGGTCGGCGGGCAGTAGGACTGGGATGTAGGCAGGCTGTCTAAGCTCTTCATGTGATCTAACCTCTGGCTGCAGCTGGCTGACACAGTGGTGGTGGGCTCCAGGCCCCCAGTTAGAGGGGACAGGGCATAATCAGTTTGGGGCTGGTGAGGCACACCACCGTGGTTAGTCAACAGTCCCATTACCTAAGAGGTAGAATAATTGAAAGAGTTAAAATATATGAAGATATGAAGAACTGCATTGCTTACAGAGCCACAGAAGTTTTCAAATCTATAATTTGATTTCCTAAACCAGATAGACTTGATACTTGAACTGTGCTTTGAGTAGCTAATCCCAAGAAGAAGTAGAATTTGGTTGCATCATTCACCAAAATAAAATCTGATGGCTAACAAGCAATAAGAAGTGATACTGGGGCAAATAAGGAAAAATATTTTTTAAAACTTTTACGGTTTTAGAGTGCCCGATCCCAGCCCCAGCTGGGAGTTCTGCAGATGTTTATTCCTTGAGGACTAAATTACAAGAGAACAAAAAACAAGTTGTGGCTGTTTAACCGTGCTGTCCTGCATGATCTATAAACATTAAAAAAGCTGTGAAAAAGCTCACACAATTTCCTCTCCAAGGTCAGCAACTATTACAATGAAATCAGTTTGGAGCAGATCCCAGTAGCACTACTGATGGAAGTAACAAAGAACCCCACAGAATCCTGGTGTTCTGGGTGCTGGGAAAGGGGCAGCTGCTGCTGCATGCCCTGTGTGCTGTAAAGAAATAAATGCGCAAGAGTAAAGTGCTGGTCGTAACACCAGTTATTGATTCCATCATCTGAGTTAGAGGACACAACAGAAAGTGTCAGGCATTCCAGAGCAACTTCCAGTCAGCTGTGACTCCCTTGTTAAGCTGGTTCTACAGGGACAGTTACGAAACCAGTAGCTGAAAAGAGTTTACTGGAAAATACATGCTTGTCCCTATAAAAGCCCAGCCCTCTAGGCCATAATTTCCAGTAGAAGAGCAAGAAAAAATTTCAAAAGCATCTGCGTTTTCAAGCACAAAACTACAGTGAAAAGTTCTCGTTGTTCAAAAATCTCTCCTACTGCAGGTTGGTGAACATTTCCTTTCCTGGCACACCACTATAGCACACTTTGAAAATGAGTGTGTGACTGAGATTTGCTTACTTTTGCTGGAATAAATTGCACTTCAGAGCCTGACAAACATTCTGCAGCTTCTAACGGATGGGTGACATACAGCTTCTGCCAAAACTGCATATTGTGATAATTTACAGGCTGCTCCTTCTCCAAAAAGGCATTACAATTACCTGATATATGCTATTTAATAATCATTTTTCTTTGCAGTAATTCTTGCCATAAACTAAATAGAATCTTTTAAAATTGGAGTCTATTTTTTAAAGACTAAATTAAACCTCTTAAGAACATATCTGTTTCCTAAAGTTCTGATGCTCCTCCTGGAATTGTACTTGTTTTCCATCACAAACTAAAAGGTGTTATTATTGCAGGGAGCTTGTGTTTCCAGCTCTGAGTAGTTTGGTTTTTTGTTGGTTTGGGTTTGTTTTTTTTTAATAAATAGATGAAACAAGATCCAGGGATCATGATTTAGGTGGGAAAGAAGACCTACCCAGTTTTTGAATGTCTGATTAGGAAAAGAGCAAGAGGTAGAAACAGAGTAGTTCAAAAAGAGAAACCCAGATCCCTGCATCGAGAACAAAAAATATGTTTGCATCAAATGCACCCAAGATATCTCACTGAAAAAAAACCCCTGAGAAAGAAGTTCAGTTACTGGAATAAAGCACTAGAATGTTCACTTCTGATTCACTAAGCTGAAAAGCATGAGTTTAACCAGTGGTATTTGCTGAATGTTTCACAAACTGAAGCATTCATGCAAAAAGAAATTCCAAAATATAAGCAAAGACTTCATTCAGATACTGAAATCTTACAACTCTTAAGTTATAAAAACAAGATGAATTTGGATTCAGGATGTAAGAAGATATTTTCTATTTAATTCAACAAATATTTTCAGTACCCAAAACCTGTTAAAAGAACTTGGGGTTAATAATAAAAAAACCCCACTGAAATCACCACAGGTTGAAAAATCATGTTATCTGCACAGCATTTTGCGCCAAAACTCCGCAAAAGTTGAAATCACTGAGCTCTGAAGTTTTTGTTCTAAAAATTGGTTTCTGAAAACTATTAAAAATTCTATTATTTTAGCAAATTTTTCTGTTTCAGAAATTACAAATATTTTTCTTATAACTTCGGAATTCAATATGGTCCAAAAATGTAGCATGCTTAATGACCTGACATTGCATCAGCAGGACACAGTAATAGAACCTGTGTTCATTCAGACTGTATTAATCCTTGTCCTTTGAAATTAACACTAATAGAGTTAAAAGAAGAAAAAGAACTACCAAAAAAACGTAGGATAACTTAAACATTTACATTGAAAATTACTGCATTGGGTAATATTTATGCTGGCAGGAGTATCATGGTTTTGACTACGGTTTAAAACACACAGGGGTTTATCAGAAATTTCAAGTGCACAACCCTTTCCACTGCCATGTAGGGTCAGTGTGACACCAATATTTACAGGACTTCCCCATGTTCTGTTCCAAGTTCAAGAGCAGGGAGAAGGGGCTGGGCTGGGCTCCTGTCACAGGGGAACTCTTCTCTGCCTCGGGGCTCTCACATCATGCACCATCTCTGCCAGCACTTCTAGGACCAATTGCAAATTTGGGTAAATAACTATTTTACCAACTATGTATTCCAGCTAGAGGGTTTTTTTCATTTAACATTTTCAATAGAATAAAACCCACGACAAAATTATTTGGGCTTTTCCAGCAGAAAAAGTGAGCTCAAAAACTTTTCGATTGGAAGCTATTTTAAAATTAGAGATTTGTCTTGAAATTTAAACCTGGATCCAGACAGAGTCTCGATTGCCACTCAAACATCAGTAGCAACTATGTTTGAATAGAGATTTCTTTTCTTTGACAAACTAAAATTAGCATCTGGCAAGATTTACTTTAAATTTTTTAAATTAGAAAAGAATACAAGTCTTTAGGCATCATTTTATTAAGTAGATGTGCACCTGGTAGATATTCTGGAGCAGAACTGACCGAGCTGTCTGTCTCTGAGCTGGAGAAAACTGAAGTCTGAACAGTAACCAACTTCCCAGAAATATCTTCCTCAGAGGCCTTCAGAATCATCCTGCAGTTGATTAGTATCTAAATAATTAGATTTTTGGTCATATCTGTTTTGAAAGCTCTAAGGGAAGTAGCCTCAGGGCAGGAGTCTTTGCTGCGGTATGTGCCATGACCTTCTCACCCATACAAGGAGTTACAGGAAGGGCATGGCTAACTTTCACCTAATCAACTAGAAATCCATTAATGGGCCATGTCTGCAAGATGCTCAGCACCCTCAGCTTAGTGCTGCACAGGAGATGCACAAGGATCTGCATTTTGCAGCTCAGATCTTCTGTAGGTATGAAGCAGTACAGGTCTAACGAAGTAAACAGATATGATTGCTTTATAGTAATTAAGGTAGAAAATAAATTTATTCAATCTCTATACCATCCAAATTACTGGAAAATTTGTGCTTCCTTCTAAATCACTTTAGGAAAGCTAAATTAGTAATTGTCAGCCTCACTGACCCAGAATCCAAGGGCTGAGCTAACACCTAGAATTAAAGTGACGCAATAACTATTCAATTTATATTAGAGTAGAACTCCTATAAATGCAGGAAAAAAAATCAGATTTAAGTTTTTTGGCTACATATATTTCGTTCTCACCTGTTACAAAACACACACAGGAACGTTGATGCACAGCTTTTGTCCTTATACAATAAAATACAATATATGTAATTGATAAAATCATTCCATTAGAAAACAAAGGTGAAATTAGGAATAACTAAACAGAACACAGTGGACCGCAACAACCAAATTCTGTAGAAAAGTTTTCAGAGAACACATCTGAAGCAATCCAAAATATTCATTAGGACAAATCCCTTGCTGGTGGAATCAGCACAGAATCACCAGCTGAGGATATGATTGAGAAAGAGAACTCAAGTGATGAAAGCCTTAAAGGCATGGAACACAATGTCTGGTCCATTATCAGCTGTTGGAAAATACTTCTATTATCACTAAAATAAAGGCCGTTAAACTAAAAAAAAGCTTATTATATTGAAATGAAACATTCTGGCTGTTAACGTGGTTGGTATTTTAGGATGTAGGACCCTCCATAGGCGCAATAAAATTCTCATATGTTTTAATTCATTTACGCATGCCTGTGTTTAATTTGCTTTGTGACCATGCCTGCAATTAATATGATTTACGAGAAAAGAACATGTGCAATATTTTTTGAGTACAGTGATACTATTTTTCCCCTCCCGTGAATGAAAGATTTAATGAAACAGCTCAAGGAAAATGGTTGGCAGTTAACATATTAAGTTGAACTGACAGAACCATGAGTAAACTTCAGCCCAGTTAATGATATCCTCTTATCTGACCCTGACACATTTGCAGCATGTAATTTACAGAAGCTCTGTCCAGGGAATCTTGACAAATGCTCCTAACGATGTCAGGGCAATGTTCCATTCTAATGGAAAACAGATGTGGGTCAGATACCCTCATTCATCACTAACACTGAAAATTTCAAACTCCGTCCGAGATGAATGGCATTACCTGCTGTTAACTCTCTTCACTGTAGAGAAATCTCTCAAAAAACAAAATATTGCACAAGAAAGAACACAAAAAAGATCGTTATCAAGCACTATAATGAGAGATTTTAAAGGATTAGTTAAAGTTAATTAGCTACATGGATAAATACCATGGATCCTAGAACCACGTTGTTGATTCATTTTATATATACGAATATTTCTATTGAATACAAGAAATCCAACAGAAAGCATTTTTTTGCCAAATGGCAAGAGCTGGCAACCACACAGTTGGCTGATGAAAATAAGAGCAAATGTACTGACTTTGGACACTGATGATCTGACCCTTTGCATATTCATACCAAATGAGTCCTCGTACTGATTTCACACCACCAGGTATCACTGGTACCTAAACAGGAATTAGAGGAGGTGCACTGGTGCACATTTAGGATAATTAAGAGGATAACTTGATTCTTTCACAAAATACATTTTTACCTACAGAGGATTACCAATTTTCAAAACATTATTACAGTCTGTCACAAAACTCACGTAATTTTTAAAGTGCTACATCACAGAGTCCCAGAACTTGGTAACATCACCTAAATAATTCCAAGATCAGCTAATTCTTGAGCCCCTGGTTGCATGAAAATCAACCAAAGATGACTGAAAAGGTAAAACAAAACTCAAAGATGAACATACACTCATAATTTATATGAATATATAAGTATATCTATAAAATTCAACATCTCACAACTTTTTCAAGCAGCCTAGAGATTGGAGTCTCATGACTTTAAATGCTCAACTATGGCAATATTACTTAAAAGAATTCATAACAAGCCCAAATTTGGTATTAGGTTGCTCTTTGCCTGTGAACTCTCCTCCTCCCATGTTCTATTCAGCCCTAAACACAAAAGATGGACTCTGGCCATTATGAACACCAGCCCAGCTGTCACTAGCTCAGCTATCACACACCTTCCCTCAACAATTGGGATATATGGATTTGTTATGCCTGAAAGCAAAACAAACCAAAAGAGAAAAGTTAAGGTGGACATTCAAAAACGTACAGTCACCTGTTTATTGTTTCTGCTATATTAATGTATTTAGTACATATATTATCTATAAATGTATATTTCTATAAAATGCAGAATATTTTCTATCAAATATTAGTATATTTACAAAAGAAATAATACATGCTATTTTCACACAGTAACAACTACAAAACTATTGAATCTCATCTATTTTACTCACAGAAACAAAAAATAATCAACCCCATTGGCTGAACTTCTGTTTTTAAATTTAAAAAAAAAGAACAAAAACTAGTGTTCATGAAAATTGTATCATGTGAATTAACTTTCTTACCCACAAAGAAATCCATGTCCTGTCTCATGTTCTTGGGTCATTAAGCAAAGAGCTCTTAAAGCCAAGTGCATTGTGACAAAGATCATGAGCTTCTCATTGCTATGGTACTTGAGCCCAAATGAAATGTTTCTGTGGGCAACCGGTTCAAAGTAATCCAACAGAAGATACAGGGAAAAGTATAATGAATTAATAGTTGCTTTTTTTCACTGCTCTTGTCTCTCTTAATGAGGGAATGAAAGCTTTTAGCCCCTGGTTCCTGTGCCTCCCTTGAAAACGGAGTTAACAAGACAATATGAACATATCTAACTGATTCGACAGCTGCCATCAGTTCCATACTTCAGGTTAATGAAAACCAAGTGTTCTCAAAGACTTAAGAGAAGCCCATTGCCTAAGATCTATCTCAGCAAAAGGAGTTATAGGGTAACTCTTAAACTCAGGCAGTGAAATGTTTTGACAGTAGAAGAAAGAAACCTTGAAACAGCTTGCATATTTACTACTGTTCAGGAAAAGTTAGTTTGGGATTTTCTTATCAAGATTATTCCTGAGCTCCAGGTAATGGCATGAAACTGCAAACTTTGTTAAAGACTGTTATGATCTCCTACACAGCCCATTCAATATTCAATCCACTTCCCATTTTAAAACTGCAGCTTTTAAAGGTATGGGTTTGATTCAATTATGGGAGGAGAAGGCAAGGAAGAGGAAAGAGTAGATCTGAGAAGTTTTCTAGAGGGCAAGGAGGAAAAAAGATTAGTAGGAGACAGGTTATACACATTTGTTCTTCTCCCAGTAAAACCTTAACACTGCAGTACTGTTTAAACCTGGATTATCCTACAGGTTAAATATCCTGCAGGTTAAATATCCTGCAGGTTAAATACAGGAAGCACATGGCCTCGTGGGCAGCAATCCAAGCAGAGCATTGCTGCTCCACCTGAACCCACAGCAGCCAGAACAGCGTTCTCCAAACCAGCAAACTGCCTGACCTGGTGTAGGGCAAACTCTGCTGCTCTGACACTAATAAAAAGCACATGACGAGGTCAGGGGACGCCGATGTACACCGGAAAAGCCTTTTCCCTTATCTTAAGTGAAGCAGTTCAAAATATTGATATCCTGTCTTTAAAACAATCTGCTCTTTACTAAGACCATACACCTGCAGCTGTGAGACAAGTGTTTCTGCAGTCACTGTTCTGCTTCACAGCACAAAGCCAGCAAAGGCCACTAATCATAAAGTGCCATGCCAATCCAAAAGCATGCCTAGGTCCTGTATACATATATTAGTGTCCAGATATGCTACGCCCTCATAATTCTGAGTTAACAAACATTTGTTAAAAGAAAATTCACTGAGCAACTAAAACCTAATTTGAAAAGGAAATACAATATTCCTATAAATGTATGCATGACAGGCAAGAAGCTGCATAATAGGCATAGAAAACATAAAAATATGCAATTTACATATATTACACACTAATAATCTCTTTTCTGACATTATATTTAAAGAGCTCTGGCTGAGATGGCATGCTTGCAGTTGAGTTGCTTTTTCATGAAATACAAACAAGGACACTCCAGGCTGCCAGCTCCCCAAGACATTAATCCCTGACTTTTTCCAGGAAAAGCCAACTCGTTGCATGCCTGCAAGACAGAGGTTCTCTCACCACATCCAGGTAGTAATGAATAAACCAGATGAGCAAGAAGAATAATCAGTCAGCTGAAGGATACCTGCAGATCTTGTCTCGATGTTAAAAACTGCCAAGTATTAAACAAGATGGAACTCTTTCTGTTCTCTTATATTTTTAAACAAGATCAACAACATTTTAATACCCAGTTTGCAAGACAGGTATGTAATGGAGCATTCCGCTTCCCAGAACTGAGAAATATCATCCCCTCTCACCCCAAAACTCAAGGCTAACACAATAAAAATAAAATTACATCACCCTAGGTGTCTCTGCTTGTCCTCTGCCTTCACCAGTGCTTGCCTTAAACACCACATTTGTCCATCATATTCAAGAAAAAAGTTAGAATGGAACCATTCTACATAGAAAATAATGCTTCCCTGGGGTCTGTGTGTCAGACCCTCATTTGTAATAAATCGATGTCAAAGAGGAGAAAGAGGTTTAAGAATATGATCCTGTGAATCTTAGTATTAGATTTTGTTTTGTGTGTTCTAAGGGTGGTTTTTTTTAAATCACCAAATATTATCTGGGCTTCAGACAAAGCCCCCCTTCCCCCTTCCTGCTGCAGTCACTGCAAATTCAGCTTAAGACTCAGTTTGTCAGGAGCACTTGCCTGCAAGAGACACATGGATGGGTGGAAACATTATGTTAATTGCTCACACACCCAGATTTATTGTGGTCAAAAATGCACTGGGTAGTAAATAGACCCTCTTTCTTTCTCATCTAAATTCCACGCACACAGGCAGGGCAGTGCAACATGCCCACTCAGCAGGAAATCTCCTGTTTCCCTTTTTCATGAAACCCCGAATGCAGAGCTGGCTTTTGACTTTACCTTACCTTAGCCTCTCTTTCAGCACCTCAGGAAGAGCCCTGAGGAAGCATGGAGAGCGGATGCACAGTGACACACCCCACAGCTAAGGGACATTTCACACACCAACATCGTGACCAGAGGCTGAGACTCCTTAGGGCATCAAGAGTTTCATTGGTTTGCTACAGCCCCACAATTTCTCGCACATAATTTACATGTTTGAGGCTGTATCACTCCCTTATATAAACACAAAGTCTGAGTGTGTCACTTTACACATCTCCACATTTTATACCTGTCTCTAACTCATTGTTTAGGCACCAAAACCGATATAGAGGAGCTGTTGGTAATGACACATGAATTTAAGTCTGGGTTTTTCATTTGTTTGTTTGATGGGAAGATTTTTAACATCTGTTGAAGGTAATCATTCAGTTGCCAAGAAGTTGTTTCAAATCTAAATGGATATAAGTAATCTCCTCTATGCACTGAGCAATGAAAGCACGATGTCAGCACCTCTAAAAGAGGTCAGCATCCCCCTAAACCTGTTGGTAGAGCTGCTGGATATGGCCAGAAGTGCTAAACACTGGGTTAGAAAAAGGTTTCAAAAGTCTAAGGAAAACAAACAAATAAACAAAAAAAAACAACAGAAGTCTCCTAGTGTAAAGACAGGGCTGGGTGTAAAAAAGCACAGAATCTCCTTTTGATTACATCAAACCTCAAATCAGCAAGACTTTGGCAGGAGGAGACCTGGCCTCACATTTTTGTCCCATTTTGCCCAGCCATCACAAGATTTCTTTACTGTTGCGCTCCACTTCTGTGTCACAGACAATAAAAGCTTTGTGAAAGTGGAAAAAAAAAGATCACATTTTCCATAGCCAGAACCAACACACATTTAAACCGACACTAACAACTATTTTTTATGGTTTAACATTGAAAACCAGATAGACTATTATGTCAAAAATGTGGAAGCCTTGCACACTATGAAACTAGCCATTAAAAAAAAAAGAAACAACTAATCTGATGACATGGATTTTGTTGGAGTCCGCATTTAGAAATCAGAATTCTTTCAAACAAAACTATTCAAGTCTTGTTGGAAGTACATCCATTTGTTTTTCTGTTGGTATTTTTTTCCTGAGGTTTCAAGCCATGAAGTTTTGTGCCCCACTCTATGCTATAGGAATCTGTGAATCTTAATTACATTTACCGTTACAAAAAAAGGGTTTATGAACTTTTGCCTTTGGGCAAAAATGTTTATTTCATTGCCTTTGTTATTCATTCTTTTCAACTCCAGTGCCTTTGAACTTCTCAGCTGCACAGAGTTATCACCGTTGCACAGGAACCAGGAACTGCACTCCCGAGATGCAAACCACAAGTTGAAGAAAACGAAGGAGGCAAAGATATACGAGTCGTCATTTTGGCCACCCTTTGTGCCATTAAAATCTCATTTTCTGCCTATTAGAATGCCCTCTCCCTGCTTAGGCAGTGGTGATAGTCAGTGATTAGTGTGTAATTGAGTATAATTGTCTTTTCACTTTTCATTTGTGTCATTCTGAGCTTCTCTCTGTTTTTCTAACCACTGAGAGGAAAAAAGGGTAGAATGCAGATAAAGCTGTTAAAACTCTCACTTTCAGCCCTGAAGAGATTCTTGATTGTAATTATAGATTGCATCCTCTTTGTGACTCCTCAGAATTTAGTGGACATCTCTTTCCAAGCACCTGGGCAAAGCTCTTGCTAATAAAATAAACTAGCATCATTCAAGCTTTAACTAATAATGTCAGCTTCAGACAGATGCCGTGTGTAGGAAAATTTAACCAATCTTTTGACACTCAATTATCAAGGCAATTTATTAACATGATTTCCTTAAAAGAGCTCACGCAAATTAGAAAAACAATTATGGTATTCATGCATTTATATATTGCCAAAGAGCAGTAATACTCCTAATTTATGTATTTATAACTTGATTATAGCTCAACTCAATACACATTTCTCAGGCCTTGGAACTCTCCTCAAACAACTTGCCCACAATTTTCCTGGACCATGCGGTAAAACCTTGATGAGGTTATTTTATAGAGATATTTTATTCACAGAAAAAATACAAGATCTATTTTCTGTGCCCAGCCATGGATCTTCAGGAGAAGAACAGTACATTACAAATTCTTGACAATTGAATGCAAACATGAAGTCTGCATGATTCCATTATAAATCAGTTGAAATTAAATATAAGCCGAAATTATATAAATATAATTCAGCCAGTAGGAGGAAAAAAATTTAAAAAAAAAAAAAAAAGGAAACTAGCAAACTGAAATCATGTGGTTTATATAAAGAATACATTATGGTTTAAATTTGGCAATTCATTATACTGTGGCCTGAGGGAATAGACTCTTTGGTTCTGGTATACAGCAAATCCTCTGTCTGAAAACACAGGACTGACCTGAGGTGAGAGGCCATTGCCAATGGCAGGGTTCATGGGATTGGAGGGCCCGGACGGAGGCACAAAGCTGTCTGTATAGCTGGAAAATCCATGCCTGGTGCTGGGGAGGCAATAGGCAGAGCTGCTCTCCGGGTTCGAAGGGAGGCTGCTTTGGTGTACAGTGCTTGGAGGGAGAGGCTGAGGTCTATGGACGGTACTGCTTGGATCAGACACGGCTGGAAGCAGAAGAAACATGTTGATATGTTTTCCTCCTTTATTTCTGGCACAATAAGTTCATTATGTGAAGCTCAGCTTAAGAGAACTGCATCAGAACCTGCATCTAAATACTGCTTAAGTAGAAAAGTAAATCTATAATATTGCTGGATATTTAACCGGCCTATGAGTTTACACAAAAATTCTCAAACAGACTGTAAATATCATAGCAACAGACATGAGGTTTCAGACAACCCTTAGTGAGCACATATTGTCAGCAATATTTTTTATATATGTCTATATATAAAAATAAAGGAAAATACTTATTTACGTATAAGACTGGTATAAGCCTAGCAATAGATGGGAGAAGACCTGGGCTTTGAAAAATTCCCTCAATTAGAACATCCACCAAGAGTTAGGATCCAAATCTCAAGGAGGAAGCAATAAGAGCACATAACTTATTTTATAAAATCTCTCCCATGAGGTTTTTATTTAACAGTAAAATCTAACAAAGCCTAGATTTTAGAGTCTATTCCCTCCCACTCAAATCCGTCAAAGTTCACAGAATTTCTGATAACATTAAGGAAAATTTTTACCTTGCTGAGACTGGCTACTGTCTGATGTGAAACAAGGTGGTCTGAATAGCTGTTTTTTCCACCATTAGATAAATATTCAGAGTATTTACAGAAGTTCCAATGCTCCATCACTGATAGTCACAACAAAGTGCACCTGCCTCCTTCTACACCACACCAGACACTTCCAGGGAAGCAGGCCAATGCAGTGGTAGGACAGGGATGACTGTCCATCACTCTACCAAAGCTGCACGTCTGCTGGGCAGGAGGTGATTATTTCTCTGGAGAGCACCCTTCACATGGAACCACCCCTTTCTTGCAGTAAAACAAATCTGAGTTCTTATGTCTTAAAATAAGCAGGCTTGCAGGGTCCTCCCTGAGTCAGACCCTAAATTAGCCAACACATTAGAAAAGAAAATATTTCTACAATGGATGAGCACAGGAACCCCCCCAGTAACACTATTTTAACCAAGTACCTGTGAGCTACTGTACCTTGCGGTATGGAGGTGGGTTGGTAAGAGGGCTCAGAGAGCTGGTACGTCGGCAAAGTTGGCATGGCACTGGGTGGGAATCCTCCAGGGATCAGATGGTTGAAAGCCATCAGTTGGTTGGCTCCTGCCTGTTTCCTCCATCTGGCACGACGATTACTAAACCAGACCTGCAAATGTTTTAAATATGAACATTTGATTTTTGCACATTTAATACAGATGTATCAGAAATAACGGCTTTGTATTTCAAACACACTCAGTGGCTGAGATGAGAGATGCAGAAGATGCACACTGAGCTCAGTGCTCCTAGACAAGAAAGGTGTCCTTGGCACACATTTCCATGGTCCAACAGATGCAATACAGGAATTCTGATCCCTCGTTTCCTCTCAAATACAGCGTCTCCTGAGAAAAAAGCTGGCTACTCTTTCAAGCTTTAGTGTTTTTAGTCACTATCATTACTGTGCCAGATTTAATGAGAAAGGGGAAACCTCTCCATTTAATCTAAATACCAGACAAAGCTATTTAGTCTGTACTGTATTGTCTTTAATTTGCTGACAAGTTAGTGGCATCACTTAATGCACTGTTAGAAGGTGCACGTACTTACATATTGGGATACTATATTGCCCTAATGACCAACAGAACTTTGAGCTTTTAATTAGAAAAATACAAGCCCCATGTACAAAATATACAAACCCCTCCCAGCAAGTTTTCATGTGTTCACATATGTACAAAACATCTCTTTATAAACTTACAACAGTAGATCAGAACTTCAGTATTAGATTAGCATTTCAGAACCCCTTTGAAATCCGTTCCCAGGACAGCACACCACCCAGATGGGGTTTGGATTTGTGGGATATTTTAGCTATAAATCTGCTTTTCTTCATGTCATTCTCAGTTTGTGTTTTAAGTTTTCCAAGTCTTGGATGGTTCTTACTACATCCAAGATAGGAAGAGGCAGGGTGTCACAAATGCAGACATAATAGGAGTTGCAAAACACATTTGTTAATTTTGATATTATAGCGATTCCACACATCACAAATTGGAAGGGCAAGGAGTCAGTGCAGGGGTGTCTGGAGCAGGGTGCAGGCACATTGCCTTGTTGCAGGGTCAGAGCAGGCTCCTGATTACAGCTCCCAGCTCCATGGTGGAGCACTGAGAGGAAGAATGGTTGTTTAAGGTAACAGAGACTGCACACACTTGTAAACAAGCAGCCAGTTGCTCATAATCCTACTCCCTGAAGCAGCTGTGGTGCTCATCTCTAGATACAATCAATTAGATAAGACCTCAACTGAGTGTTAACATCTGATAAAGTAGATCTGCACAGCCTGTAAGGCAGCCTGGCCTGAAAGCCACTGAGGCATGTTAGCTGATGAGCCACATTTAGATGTATTTGTATAAGTAAGAGCGGCTCAGATCTGTCAATCTTCCTGCAAGCAGCTCTTGCTGGCTTATGAATCAGGCATCACAGACTGGGATTCTAGGTGTAACACCATTTATAAACCATGAGTGGCCCTCACACAAAAGGGTAACAACATTTTGGGCTACACTGTGGGCTTGTCCTCTGCTTGCTATTTCATGACAGAAGTGGTGGGACTCACTGGGCCATCTGGTTTCTGACATAGGCCATCTGTCACCATGTAGTTTGTTCTGACTTCATCCTCTGTTCAGAATGAGATGCTCAGTTCACACAGCTGCCTCCTCCTTTGGCTGCAACGTCTACTCCTCAGTTATACACTCCCACTCCAGTTTAAGATCTAGGACAGAGGGATAGGTGGAGCCTCTGTTCTATGTCACAAATCCCTCTCTTGATTTTTTGCTGTACATACTAACCCCTCCTCTGTCTCCACATGAACCATTTCTGAAAGCAGCTGGCAGGGACAAGGCACCAGGGTGGAAATGCAAAACCTGCAATGAGCAGCAGTTGAGGATGGGTCTAGATTCAGCCTGTAGAGCAAGAAAGACACTTTGCTAAAGATCCAAAGAACACTTAGGAAGGATAATGGAGGTCAAAGAGTTATCAGGGAACAGCAAACGCTTGTTGTAATTAGCTGACCCAGGTCATTAACTACAGCTTTTTTGCTTGACACTCTCTCTTCTTCAGGTCAAGAAGGTTATCTGATGATCTCCAAGTGCTTTGGGATCATGAACTGAACTACACTATGTGAATGGATTTCACTCAGGAAAGTGAGGTAACAAGATTTTGTTCCTCTACAGATAAGCATTTGCCTTCAAACTCCAGACCTTTATTAAAATGAGTCAGATCCCAAACTTTAATTCAGTAGTAAACGATTTACATCAATGCCAAGTTTTATATTTTTATTTACAGACAGATTTTTGGCTCATTTTATAGACTTGCATTTTTTCCAGAACTGCAGCTATGTATTAGACATCCCTGAAAGGGACACACTCAATGGTATCAAAAAGTCTGCAGCAGCCACACAATGCACATCCTTGCGCAGAGCTTTGTTGCCACCTGGAGCCCCATTATACTAAGTGAGACTCTGCAGCGGTGCAGAAACCTGCCTGGGCTGTGCCGAAACAAGGCTGTGTATTGCCACCTCAGTCCTATGTGACTGGGACGTGCTAAATGAGTGTTACTTGACAGGCACCCATGTCACATGGCACTGGCAGAGCCCTCTGGCACTGGCCTCTTGCTTTCCCCAGGTGGGAGGAAGACAGATGGCATCTGACTAGCAGCAGAGTTAGTCCAAAATTAACTCACCAAAACCCCTTGAACAAGTTCAAAACTGCAGAGGAAGTCTTATTGCCACTAACACCACACAAGTTCATCACTACAGAATGGTAGAGGCACATAAGAAAACAAAAATAAAAAAGCCATCAAATCAAGAAAAAGTTACTGAAAACTAAATAACTGAAACCTAAATAACTCAAACCTAAATATTTTATTTACATTTTATGTAATGCTTATTAAAATTAGTCAAATCCCAAGCTTTATTCAGAAGCAGTTAAATGCTACATTAACTGAAATTACTGGGGTTTTTAACTATAGTATTTCCCTTAGACTACAGTCAGCTGCCTTGACCTATTCTCAAGAGTCCAGAATTTTTTTCATTTCTTAAATCCTCATGTATCATGAAAAATCCATGCACACTACTGCCACTAAAGAAATCTCGAAAAACTTTACTAATCTCAAGCCAAGACTTAAAAATAAATCCAGTCACCACAAGCCAGTGTGTCTGCTTAGAAACATATTGTAAACACCTGGGAAAATATTTTCTTTTGTTTGTACATTTCCAGTATTATTTAAATACAATGTCCCCTTATGTGCAACAGATTTCAACCTCCACCAATATGACAAAATCCTCATCTTATGAGTGGCCTTTTCAAATCTAGCAGGTCCCCATAGGATGCTCCTGTTCTCCCACAACCTCCTTTTGAGAGGCACACAATCATCACCTGGCTGCAGGGATGCTTCCAGTACAAAGCAGCTCCTGGAGGAGATCCCAAGTGTCATCCTATGAGAAAGTGCCACCCTGCAGTGGGCACAACAGAAAACAAACTCTAAACTATCTAAACATGGACAGAGGAAACATGACTTGGCTGAAGGACCCAAGCATTCAAAAATTATGTCTGCACAGAAGCCAAGTCACATCCATTGTAGTGAGGCTTGGACTCCTTGGTTCCTATGTCACTTTCAAAGATGGAATGTAAATTATCCAGATGACTAGGAAACAAACTTGAATCCCAGTGTCTGGCCAAAATTTATATCTTGAAAATAGAACTGAAGAGGATGAAATATAGAACAAAAGGCGGGGAAAATAGCCCTTTAAGTACTGGAAGCTCCAGTTTTTCAAGCACTTGAGAGTGGACTGACTGAAAAAAGAAATCACTCTGCAACATAACATAAAAGCTGTATTTTGCACCAATGTAGAATGGATAAGGTGAACTAATAGGTTTCTTCCATCTCTGTTTCCTGATATTTAGATCCTGCCTCTTATCATTTTTTCTTAAAGTAGTTTGCTAGTGATCATGCTAATATCTTGTTTTGTTGATCTCAACAGGATATTCTTTAGAAGATGAATTATTCACTTGGGAACACACGAGTGTAATTAGCCTTGACATTTCGACAGTCTGATCGTAAACACGGAGTGCTCTATGTGCTTTTAAGGCAAAAAGATCTCTGATTCAACAGGGCAAAACATTCAAGATGTGAATGTTGCAAAACACCCATGGATATTTTGTTATACAAAGTCCTGACCATTGCAAGCACGAGTGCCAGAAACACACAAAGTCGAAAGACTGATGTATCGTTAACGGCACTTCTAATTTTAGATGTATTTTAGATGGGGGGAGGGAGGGGTTGGTTTGGCTTTTCCTCATGATATTTTTCATGGTAACTGCCTCCCCCACCCTACTATTCCCCACCTCTCCCTTCCCACAAAATTCACATGTTCAAAACAAAGTCTGACCATCCTGGAAGCCGGAGTCCTTGGCAGAAGTTCCACCAGAGAAAGAATGCGGGCTATGCCAAAAGCAGCATGGGTGCCTTGGGAAGAGGGGAGGCTGAAGAAGGAAACTGCATACAAAGCTGAGCTGCACCAGCCCAGCCAGAGCCGACTCTGTTACCTTTGCAAAACATGGCAGTGTGACTTCTACAGACACCCTCAAGTGTCTGTTCCTGCAGTCCCTACAGATGTCAGACCTCGCTTACTCCAGCAGCCCTTCGAGGGTGTGCACAGGAAATAAGTTTTTTATCCTCCTTTTTCTTTTTTTTGCAGTAGGGTGAGATCCATCCTGGCTCACCATGGTATCAGTACGATGAGCTGCAGGGAGAGCACTGCCAGGACCCAGCCATAGGATGAAGAGTAGAAGCAGAATTGCTTTTCAGCACAGCTAGTTGAAAAATCAGCTTGACTGTGACATCTGCACACCCCCAGCCTCATAGGAGTAAGTTCCACCGCATACAGATGTTCCCTCACAGCATCCCAAAGCTGTGCCCAAAGCCTGCTGAGAGCAACCTGCCATGGCCACCAGTGGGAAGGTCACAAGGCCGAAGGTTCCCTGCCTGCCAAAGCTTGCTCTTTATGGGGATGGGAAGGGATGCTGTTTAGGATACTATGAGTTATCAATGTGCTAGAAACCAGAGTTCTTTGAAAACA
>VZTF01002641.1:841191-884317 GCA_013397755.1 Cnemophilus loriae
AAAAAAAAAAAGAAAAAAGCCAAATAAATAGTGTGATTCTGGTGAAAGTCATGTAGCCTGTGAGAGGTTTCCCTGTGGTTTCAGAAGCTGGTGTCCACATAAGGGTTAGCTCACGTTTAATGACTAAATAAAAATTAAGTTGCTACAGTTTTCCTCACGAAGCCAAGACTCCCTCGCTGACTGTGTAAAGTTTCCATTCACTGGCCTCAAAAGACTGCCCTGCTGTGTCTACTGGTGTACGAGCAAAGCTGGATCCAGGCAAGCTTTAACCCCTGCTCAGTCCCTCCCTCCTTTCCCAGCAGATCCAGGCAGAGTCCAGCGAGAGGGAACCGGCACTTCGATAAGCACTGCGGCACAGAGCGCACAACCGGGCTGTCCCCGGGCTGGAAGTCACACCCTGGGCCGGCCCTCGGAGCACAGCCCGGCCACGGCAAGAGGAGACAAAACGCACAGCTCGTTGTTTTTCTCCGGGAGCTCACAAGTGCCAACATCTGGGGGTTTTTCCAGCCCTTCCCACAGGGAGCATCCCTGGTAACGCTAAGAACATCAGTACTGTATTTAAGTATTGCAACATCTAGTCTGTTCACTTACAAATACCAGGACTTTTCAAGGAAAAACTTCCAGAAGATTAAAGAACTTTGTCTCCTAAATTAAAAAAAAAAAACGAAGGAAGGAAGGAAACTAAATACACAAATCCAAACAAGGTTTTCTCCCAAGAAACTTTAGGAATTTGATATTTTAGGTGATATTTTAATATAAGACAGGGAGACTCAGGAGGAAAGTGAGATCTCTCTTGCAGAAATCCCAGAACATATTAAGAAAGGATTGGTGTCATGTCTTCAAGCTAGTATCAGCTGATGGAAGAGCTGATTGATAAACAATTAAGACTGAAAACACTGAATATCTTGGGAGATGGAATTTGTCAGCTGAGAAATTAAATAAAGCAAATGAAGGAGTCTCTGGATAAATAATGAGACTGTATTAGTGAGTTAAAGCACTGCAAATAATTGAGTTGTCAGCAATCTCTCAATTGTGTAAGGCAGTGTGAATTTTTCAGAAGAAAAAGAAAAAAAATCTATAAATTATATTTGCCTCAGTCCTTTGCAACAACACCATGCAAACAGAACTCCTAAATTTATATGAGCTGATCAAACTACTGGGCACATGAAGATGGGAAAAGCTTACAAGCATTTTTCAACAACAGCTCTGCATTTCTTCACTGATTCCACTTATAGTATTGCTAAAACATGTTTGAAGAAAACAGAAACTGTACAGACGGCTAAAGTAAAAAAAAAAAATTGAGAATGTTTTAATAAGCTTCCTATTTGTCTCAGCTAGTTCTAGCACCTGAATTAATAACATTCTCAATTCCAAACAAACACTAGCAGATCAAGCTGTTGTAGATAGCTTCATCTCCGTGTATAGATTACAGTCCTCAAAGTCTCAGTGGGAAATCAAGTTTATCATGTCTTCTTAAACCCACAGCTGCAGCCAGACCACCCCTCAAGCCACTTTTACCCACTACAGAGGTGCACTGAGTTGTATGACCATCTCTATTTATCACTTTCAGGACTTGGAATGGCCAAGATATTTCCAGAGGTTTTTTTTTTTCTTAAACAGAATATTGGATTTTGTCATTGTATACAACTTCCATTTCCTCTAGAAATCACTTAACTTTGCAGGAGAGTTTCGTGAAAGAAAACTAAAAGTACTGACGTTTTTTCCTCCAATTTTCAGATTTCAGTCAATAAAAATAGCTTATCTTTTTCATCAAATATTTTTCCTATGATTGATTTTCCAAGATACTACCTACTCCTGCCAAATATTTCTTTTCCAGCCAAAGCTGTTGGTAACTCTAGGTCACTTCCATCACAACTACATAAGAATTGGGGTGCTGACCTCAAAATCCATCATCTTCTGTCATGAAACCTGGTCCTACTGGGTATTGAGCCCTTCAGTCCCACTGGTGAAAGACAGCCCCTGCCTTTATGGTTGTTCCAGTGTTTGGGATAAAAGGACCCTACAACGGGATAGCAGCAGGGTGCTCAGTACCTCTTTGTGTTACTTCCTGTGGGGTTTCTCATTCCAGCCCCTGCCCTGGGTGCCAGCATGGGGGGGTGCAGGACTCTGTGCCCAAGACTCCCTGAAGCACACAATGCTGTTTCTTTCATTAGAGTGCCTGTGATGCTGTTACAGTGATTACCTTGAGTCCATCCAAGAGCTGGTCACCTGCAGATGCTCCTTGTTCCTCACTCTGTGAGGTTTGCACGCCCATGAGCTCCTGGCATCATCCTTTAATTATACTTCCCGGGGACTGTCTCCTACCAACCTCACAAAAGCTATTGGAGCTCACAGATGTCACCTGACCGTAGCACTGCCATAATACAGACACTAAACAAACATGAGAAAATAAAGCATACACACAGTGCTCTGAGGGACCCTGGCTTGCTAACAATGAAGCAAGGTATATAGCTTGCTATCTATTCCAAAGAAACAGGGGGAGCTTAATTTCCAAAGAAAACTCACAATTTTTCAGTCCAATAAAAAAACCAAAACAAAGCCCCACACCAGCTGACCTCAGAGCAGTCAATGAAACGGAGTGATGGGCTGTGCTGGGCTGCAGCCAGCCCCACAGCACCTTTATAGCATGGAAAATGTGCCAGCTGGGAGTCACTCTGGATGCAGTCTCTATACCACAGACATGTGTAATTCCCATACATTTGCTCTCATTTACTACTTGTTGACAGATTCTGAAAAATGTTCTTGAAAATCTACAGGAATGATGGTTCCTGGTGAATGCCTAATAGTAGAGATGTCAAAAATTATTTGGCTAAATATACACATGCTTAATATCACCAGCTTTGAAATCTTTACATATATCAACCAATTTATAACTGTCTCTCTGAATTATTAGCAGTCCCAAAAACTGAAAAAGTAACTCTGCACCAAATTTAGTGAGATAAATACACTGGCTTCTCTTAACTATTCACCATACACATATGGCAGAAGTGGCAGGATGCGTGTTGATGAGTCCTGTAGGCTTTGCTTGGATACTAACATTACAAAACATATTTTTACTCATTTCATTTTTTCCCCCCTCCCACAGTGTCCCTACAACATAAGCACCCAGAATTTCAATGACTTAAAGTAACATGATTGCCTAAACAGAGAGTATTTAAGTGATATATAGGGTACAAAGCCACACATACTACAGCTCATTTGCTCCTTGCCGTTCTCAAAGAAAGAGACTCTGAAGAATCTAGTTCTACACTCCTAGTATTAAATGCAAGTCACATTGTGTCAGTGGTCTTTGGATCCAGCCTCTAGACTCAGATATAGCCCTCACCCACCCTCAGGCATCAGGAATGTCCACACTCAGAAGACACAAGGTATTTAATTTAGTTCCTTTTAACCACACGGGGAACCCAGTGAAAGTTCCTGTGGGTTTTTTTGGAGCATGAAGAGGAGCTCACTTTTAGATGATCTCCCACACACTGAAAATCAATGGTTTCATTAAAACTGATGATTTTACCCTCCAGAAATAGGGCAAATTCTCAAAGATAACAGTGAAAGTGCCCCCAAATCAGATTTGCAATGTTTAAAATTAGGGGAAAAAAATTGCCAAAATGCAAACAGCTGAATCCAGAAAAGTTAAAACGCCTAGTTTCTTAGCTACAGTCTTTCATCTCTGTAAAATCAGCTATCTTAAATTGTTAGGCTGTAGGGTTAATTGATAGGATCTATTTAAAGGTTCTCTCTGTTTCCCCAGAGGTCCTCAACATTTCAGGGGGAAGGAGGAGAAGATCTGGGAGAAGCTTTATGTCAGCTATAAAAATCCTGGCTCCTGCTTCATCTTGCCTTCCCATGCTCTGGCACCACTCGGTAGAGTGCGTTTTTTTCTTCCACTTGTACACAACTAAGAGCACCACAGCCTGCAGACTCATACGTGCAGTGCTGGGTACCCAGGAACATCACAAGTGAGAGTCCTAATAGCTCCATCACAAAACATGCAATAAGAGAGCTTGCTTAGATGGGAATAAAAGTAGTTCTTGTTTCTAATTTCTCCTGAAAACACCGTATTATAGCACATTCAAAACCAAGAGGGCTTCTTGAAAGCAGACTCTCCAGAGTGCTTGGTGTATTCTTGCCACCATATGAAAACATAGCAGGTCTTAAAATGGGAGGTTGAGTATCTCATCTTGTAAATCCAGTCTGAAAGAGAAATATCTCCATGATGAGTCCTGGAAGAACAGCAACCACTAACACACAGCCCGCCTTTCCTGCCTACGCAAACAAGCAGCACATATTTTGCTGGGCTTTTCTAGGAAGCTTAGAAAAGACAAGCATTCAAACCCAACTGAATTTCAGCAAAAATCACGCTCTTTCCTTTTATTTGACAGCAAATTTTTAAAATGCTAATTTTTTTCTTCAGTTCATACCCTATGGATTGTGAGATGTGATTCTCTGTCTGCTTTAGGTCAAACCCTGCTGAGAGCCACATCAAAGTGGTTAATACAGATTAGGAAGTCAAAACTTGGCCTGCAACCCAGCCGGACAGAGCCCAACGGAGGGGCCTGACAGATGCCCCAGATGCGTCCAGGAGGAGCCTGCCAGAGTGAACTCTGCACAATAGCAGAGAGACAGAAAAGAATAAAAGCTGCACGCTGCCAGCCAGTCTCCTGTGTCTGCAAAGGAAAACCGAGATCAACAGAGAAACCAGCTCTTGGCAGCTTTTCTAAGTGGCTTCCTTCTTTTTATTGTTAGACAAGCAGGACAGGGAGATCCAGGGTCCCAGGTTTAATCCTGCCCGAGGGGATCACAAACCACAGAAACAAATGCAAGAAGGCTACCCTGTGAGGGTAGTGGACTTTTTGCCTTCATCTACTCTTGGCCAAGTAATCAGTGTTCCTCTGTCCCTGATAGCACATAAATGTTGTGCTTTGGGCTCACAGCAGAAGCCTAGAACACTCGTTGTCTCAATAGACATCAGATGAGACAGGAATTCTAGAGGGGCTTTGCTACTGTGACAGCTTGTCAACATCTGCTGCAGTTGGGTACCAGTGAGCTGAGACCACTGCTCATCATAGAGCTCAAGAGCCTCCATCTCTACTTAAAAGTCTAAACATGTCTGTGCACCTTCATGTTCTTACATCATTAGGTCCTTTTCACAGAGAAATCCCAAGATCTGTGTTGGTACAGCTCCCAGCACAGTGGCAGTCCGTGAGCAGGGCTCCTGTTTACCATAGCAATACAAATAACAACAAGTGGCCGAGTGACAGATGGCCTGGAACCATTTCTGATGTTTTCAGTGACAATTACCTATTCAGACACTCCAGTCAGACTTTCCAAATCATAGTCTAAGGGCAGTTGCCAAACAACATTTTACAAACAAACTTTGACCCAGTCTGTGTTCTCATGAACACTCACTTAATTCTAACATAACATAAATGCGTTAACCAATATGTGCAGTGGATAACTTCATAGTGAATGCTCAGCTTGGGATCTTCAAAGAAGAGCCTGCATCTGTCATTAATATTAAATAATAGTCATGCTGTTCTGCTCAGGTACCAGAATTTGTATTGCCAAAATCCTTACACTCTTTGAAAATCTTCAACTCAAAAATTGTTTTGCAAAATTCAGACATACAGAGTTTTTTCTTTCCAATTTGACTGCTCAGAAAAAGAGTTTGCAAAAAGTGTTTCAATCCAAACAAAATCTCATCCAAGCTTCCATGCTTTGTTTTGTATTTTTAATCCCATATCACTTGGAATTATTCCTATACTGTTCTATATAAGACACAAAACCACGAGAAGTGCCACTAAGATTTTTTTTGATCAGGATCTAACCCGAGAAATTTAATTAGAACCAGAGTCTGTGTAAGGAAGGGTCTAGACCATCTTCTGCCCAACTTGCATCAAGTGGGACATCATTGCCTGCCTCAGAACAGTAATACATTTAACTAGAAAGACAAAATTTAAACACAATCTTGCCGCCAGGAATGTTATTGCATTGGAGACCTCAATTTTCGTTATAATATGGGACCATCAAGGTTCAGTAGGAGGTTTGTGATCTTTCTAAGCAAACCTGGACTTCGTTTTGAATAAAAAATGGGCCTATTTATGGTTTTGCATCAAAGTCATGTGAAATGTCTGGTTTTGCATGGATTCAATTAGGGACAAGCCTAAGGCACAAAAAGTTCAGATCCTGATCAGGATCCAGACCCGCCCAAAGCTGAGGGACATTTAGACTGAATGACTTGGTTCTTGTCCATCTCCTATTCCAGCATGAAAACCAGGTGGGACTCACTTTCAGCAAACCCCTGGTCCTCCCCAGATTTTTGCAGCTTTTCCAGCTTGGCATGTCAGCAGCAGCAGGAGGGTTCCTATGACTTCTGATGGGATCTGAAACCCATAAGGCACTGTTTGAGTCCCTGCAAACCAAAACCGTGGCATCTTCCCAGCTCTGACGATTAAGCTTTAAGCCATAAGAAAAAAAAGAAAAGCCAAATTAACAGCCCTTTTGACAGTTTTATAGACCCCCTGAGGGCTCTGCCTACATGCAAAGACAGTGGGTTTTTTTCTAAATTAAAGTGAATTAGCAATCAAGTTCCTAAGAAGGATTCATTTAATAAATTAAAGGACAGAATTCAAAACAATTTCCAAAGTAATCCCTTGGCCACAAATCATTCTCTGTACAGTGGAAAAATGGAACATTGTCATTCTGATGCTTGCCTTAATTGGCATTCAGTTGTTTTCCTCTTTTAAAGTAATTGTTTATTATTTTAGTGGGCACCATCTTGTAGTAAACTAATGTTGCCATAAGCTTCATTAGTAACATGATAAACTCCTAATTCTGTCTGAAAAATTTAAGTTCTTATTTGGTTAATTTTTGCAACCAAAATTAGGGAGAAAGAATTAGAAGTAAATCTGATCCTGCTGAGCCACTGAAGGAACCAAGATTCCCACAGTCCTTCTTAGCCTTCAAGTCCACCAACACACTGAACAAACTTTTGGCTTTCTGAATTCTGCACCGCACGTACAACATGGTTTCAGGAGTCTGTTCCCATGACGCAGCTCACATTTTTTAGCAGAAATCTGTCAGGACAAGGCTCTAGCACAAAGTATTTTACAGAATTTGAACTCTCAGTTTAGCAGTACAGACATTCTCACAAAGTTAAAGTCAACCCCACAAATTTCCTGAGCGTTTATATCAAACTCAATGCAGCTACCATTAAAAGTGATGACTTACAGGCTCCCAAAATGCCGTTCCCTTTAATACGATTTCCTATGGTAACACACAATTCACTGGAAGGCCTTTGCACCTATTTAGAAACAGGCAGACTTTTAAATTAACTTTGGTGGAGCCATGACAGATTATACCAGCAAAGGTTCAGCTGCTCTGCCGTTTGGGTATGTTTCCAATTGATGTCATTTCATGCTTTCAGACCATGGTTGCAACTTGGTGAGAAAGGGAATATTTGCCTTTCTCTTAATTTCACATTTCTCCTTCCAAGCTTTCTCCCCCGCCTTCCCAATTCTGTGCTAGCGGAAAAAAAAAACCCAAAATCTAGTTAAAGTCTTTTGTGAAAAATGGAAAGAGAGAAGGAATTATTTGTCTTCTAGAGGGAGAGGCATATGGTCATGTCACTCACTCAGGACGCTTTAGAGTGGAGACCAGCTCAGCAGTCTATGAGACCAGTAGCTCCTTCTCTATTTTCACTCTTCAGAAGGTCCAATGAGTGCTTGAAAAAAGATCAAAAACCAACCAAACAAACACCCAACACACACCCCAAAATAAGCCCCAAGCATTTGAGTTTGACTCTCCCACACTCCAAATACTCAATAGAGGGTAGCTACGCAGATGAAGTGGAGTAACTCGGAGGACCTAGACAGGTCTGGTTACAGCTTTTACCTCAGTTCCAGGGAAGCACGTTCCTTCCCTAACGCAGGGATATGACCTGCTCACAGCAGACAGGACAGGCACTTTCTCCCCTACTCCCAACCAGAAATTCCATCTGGAGTCAGGAAGCTTCTCCTAGCAAATATGATTTGCTCCCAAAAAAAGTCAGTTTTGTCCAGCTGCCAGGGTCCAACAGGAAACGCATTTTGTCTAAAAAACATAGAAGTTTGACTGTTACAGCTCAAGGGTTTTTCTTAAGACTTTCCTCATATATTTTACTGACACAAAATTCAGAAAGATTTACTGAAAGACTTAATTAAAAGGCTGGAACTCTTCTGTTATAACTGCACTGAAGAGCAGCAAACACATGACTGTTTTCTGGAGCATGCCAAGGCTTTCATTATGCTGATGTCTCTGGAGCCCAGGACTTTCCAGTGCACAACGTATGCGCTAATGCACAATTCAGGTCTACAATATTCACACTATACAAGTAAAAGTCCAACAGATAGTCTCTTTTCTGTCACCTCTTGTCACCTTGGTTCCCAGAAATACCCAGTTATCATTGCACATTATATTTTAATCGCCATTCAATGCAAACATAATGGGCTTTAGTGAACAGTCATATTTATTATTCCTACAACTATACCCTTCTTCTCCCCTCCAAAGCATAACCAAAGTTGCACCGTTCAAACACGTCTCTTTAGAAAGTCAGGCAAAGTGCCTCCTAAAGGCATCAGAATAACAGTTTTTAAAAGAACCGTATACCATTTTTTCTTTTTTTTTCGGCTTGTTTCAATGGAGAGCATCTTAGCGTGGAACTAAAATAAGTCAACACCACGAAGCACAAAAGATTGCAAGGATTTTCTGCAGCATGGGCTTGTCAAAGCAAGTAGGCAGCCTTTGTGTGCTCCGGCACAGCAGGAGCATTCCTCCAGGTCTGAGTGGCGGAGCGCCCCCGGCCACGGCTGCCCTGGGCGCCAGGGTTCCCACACCCAAAGCGGTGGGAAGAGGAGAAAGCAGAGCTGCAGAAGTAGCGTTGTAAATGGGATGAACTGGTCAACACGCTTCTTAGGAAATCCATGGCTTCCAGGAAGAATCACGTGGAAAGATTTACAATACCTCCACATCAAAGGGTTTGACATTGGCTATACTGGTCCTTTCAAAAGAAAGACGTGTCTGTCCCCTATAGCATCAACTCTGACTCAGGCAAGAGTGCAAAGACATTGCTGAGAATCCTGCATGTCCAGACAAAAGTATGTTTTATCTTTGGATTTAAAAAGGAATTGAACAAAAAAACACTACCAAGAGTAATTGAAATAAAATTTCTGTTTTCCTTTGCTTCATTAAGGACACTTAATTTAAGTCTTAATCTTGAAAAGTGTTCTGATAAATTGCCAAGTTTTCACAGTTAAAACTCCATATTTCTATTTTCCCTTTACACCTTGCACCAAGGCAGCTTTAAGGATAATGCCTGTGTTAGGAGCATGAATGGATGACCCTCCCATACACACTGACCCAAAGATAAACTTTGACCTGATGTTTGCTAATAACACTTCTTCTTAAGATGCCTTGTTTCTTTTATGAACTACTGCTTGACTCTAGGATCTAGAAGCTGACACGCATTAATATACATCTCTGGGTGCCCTTTGACTTGGCCATCAAGACCCTTTGACCCCAGACTTGGTTCCTAAACCCTGTCAATTGTTTGCAAGTGGAAAAAACTTATTTTCTAGTAATAATTAATTTTAGACATGTTTTATTAAGCATTTTTTGCCTCTTTTTAAGTTGTTGTTATTTGAATTTGAGTACAATTGATGTTTACTTCATTTAGTGGGTTTCCAGATTAAAAAAAAGAAACAACTTAAAGATACTCCTTTTGAGTTTAATCTTTTGTTTCCAAGCTTTGCAAAACTCCTAGTAATACTCAAGCACTTTGACATTACAAAAAACCTCTCTATGAATGATAGTATATTCTAAAAAGCCTCCTTTTGTGCTTTTCAGATTTGTCTGTATATTTCTTCAGCTTCACAACTTTTTTCAGATCACTTTACGGCATTTTTCAGATTCAGTCCCACAGCCGTAAAAGCCAAAGGCAAAACTTCCATTGATTCCCATGTCAGCAGGAGCCAGCCTTTCGGCTGAGGCACTCAGAACCGCTTTCTAGCTAACACTCGGCTTTTTTAGATTTAGTTCTTGAAGGAAGTTTCAGAGTCCACAGTAAAAAAACCAGATACGTTTATATTTACATCTATTCCTCCCCTCTGTACCCCCTGTTCTTGCAGCCATACACACACACTATGGACTAAAAGGAGAGGGTGAGGAGCCCACCTCCAGCCCATCCCTGCCGGCATGGGCGTGCTGCCGCTTCCTGGTACATTCCAAGTTGGAAATTTCTAATTCCTGGAATCATGTTACATTACAGCAGGAATTGCTGCGTTTCTGCCTGTTTTACATCAGGCCTGAGAGATTGCACAAAGGGAATGAACGCTTTCCAGTGCTTAGATGATGTATCGAGTGTACGTCGCACACGCAGCACTACAGCAATCAGCGTCTGGGAAGCAACACCAGCACATAAAAGGCCTCCAGTCTCAAGGAGAAGCACTGGACACAGCAAATGAGGGGTTTTAGCAAAGCAAAGCAACTACCCATTATTTTTGTTCACAAAATGCAGTACAGCCTCAGCAATTATGATGTTATATTCTAAGACCTGTCTCTGTTTTCTCGCTAGGCAGAAATATTTCCCAAGAGCTCCGAGAAAAAAGCAGCTTAAAATTAAGTTTTGCATTTAAAAAAATCCACATAGCACAAATCAGCACTCACTGAAGAAATCAAAGACCATGGAGACATCAGGCACTTGCACCAACAAGGATAAACAGGCGCCAGATTCATGGAAAAGATGCTCAGATTCTACCCCTTGCTGCACAGGTAAACTAGACTTCAGTTTAGTTGGGTGGGGGAATAGCCAGAAATTTTGTGCTTTCAAGCATCCCACTACCCCCTGAGGGATGCGTCCCAAGCACCATCCCACATCTCAGGTCCCCTGGCTGACAATCAGGAGTGGCCCAGAGCAGTGTCCAAACTCAAAGCACATTCGTCTTATGGCCAGAAGGGAATCAGTCACACACACATCATCTAGGAAACTCTACCAGGCAAGCAGCAATAATCAAGGGTTAGGGTTTTTATTAAATCCTTATGTATGTCTGAAAAGACCTAAAATGCTCTTTCCTGTTTCCAGAAGAGAACATACCCCAAACAATGTGGGGTTTGGAGAAGTATTTTCAGGATTTGGGGCCTGATGGATCCCTTAGATAGGGCAGTTGGACACATTTCTGTAGGACAAAACTGTAAGTAGAGACAACTGCAACAAAGAAAGAAAACCTGTTCCAAGCAAGGCCCTGGCTGCAGCACCCGTCCCACCAATGCATGTTGCAGCCAGGGCTCATTTGGTTTGAAACCAAAATCTAAGGAGGAAACAAAGCTCCCCAAAACTCATGTGAATGAGATTTGGGCACGTATCCAAACTCTCCAAGTTTCCACAGAACAGGGTGTTCAAACCCCAAGTGCTTTGCTATACATTCAGATAATAGATAACACACGTCGTGAGACTTCAGTGCTTTCTGTTTTCTTTTCTCAGCTCAGCTGACTCCATCCAGCCATCCTTCTTTTGCTCTGGTCATAACATGAAGACTATTGCTTCTTTTTGCAGTCCTACGCTCCCAATTTTACCTTGGCAGAGTCTGTTAAACTGATACGCTATCCAGCAGGAGAGGGAACCACCCCTCTGGGACATGCACTGACCTTCCTTGCTCCAGGCAAATACAGTTACCCCAGGGTGTGAGAACAGTGCACTTTCCATTTGCAGCAGAAGAAAGATGTTTAGATAACATTTGAAACAGCTTAAAATCAAAGGAGAGAGATGATGAAAACAGCCCAGCTAGCCAATTACACCAAACAGGACTGCCACTGCCATGGATCCTGGTCCAAGTCCAGCTGGAGATATAGGCAAAGCAGCTTGCACCAGCTAAGGCTCTATGGTCCTTGTAGAAATCCTCTCTATTTTCAGCTGATGAAATGGTACTTTGTCAGTCATGATATATTCAGAGGGATTCTTACTGAGCCTTATCCCTCCTGTAAGAGGAGAACCTTTTAAAACCAAACAAATTTAATTTATGGCTTTGACTCCAACAGACTACAGATAAAAACCCTATGGACATCAGGAGGGACCCATACAAAACAAAGGTCATTGGTTCTGTACAGTTATTCCAGCTGGAATTCTTAGACAGTGAAGTGTTCACACAGTGCCATTTTTTTCTATTACTATGTAACTTCAAAACAATGTTAAGCCTAACATATACAAGAATTCCTCTTCTTTCTGCTCCTAAAAAAGAAAATACAGCGGCCACTATAAAAGAAAAGATGATATTTCTTCTTGTATGGTGGCAGAGCCCTTCAAACAAGCACAACCACACTGAATAGCCTTTTAGATTATTTGTTAGACTGAAGTTCAAAGGAGGGTGCAATGTAGCCAGGAAAAAAAAATAGTCCCTCTGGTTAAAATTTAGCATGCAAGATCTCAACAAAAGTGATTTTTTTGACTGTGCCAATGCTTTTGTTTTCTCAACAACAGCAACAAAAAATTATTTCTTCCTTCTCCTCCACAGTAAACCATTACCAGCTGTTGATGGAGTATTTTTTTAACATGCGTTAAGTCATATTGTATATTGTTCATTTCACGTGTGTAGAGCATTTTTTGCTACAAATTCTTTACCATGTTTAACCAAGTGTACCACCCAATCTTGCTACAGGGCTTGTTAACACAACTGGGATCCCACCAAACAGGATCATGCTGGAGACTGAAGTTACATTTACACAAAAGTGGTCTCAGCAGCACCCACAAACTGATGCAAACCTGTGCAGCGGATTTTACCAGTACAAAGCAACAGCCACTCTTTCCAGTTGAAATCCATTCACATTAAAAATAGACAAAAAAAAAAAAAANTCCAAGATGCAAGTAGTTCAGTAATGTTGCAAAACTTCACATATTTCAGAATAGTTCTTGCCACACATTTCTGCTCATGTCTTATACAATCTTCTGCATCATCTGGATCAAGGCCAGAGCACTTTTCTCACATTGCAAATTCATTATTATTTCCTTGTTTCAATAATTTGACAATTTAATGCAACTATGAAGATAAGTTCAGAAATCTTTTCTTACGCCAGGACTTTAGAATATGCCTGTTTATGGGCACATGCATCTGGGCAAATAAAATCATGTATTTGTTTTTCATGTGCAAATTCCAGCCAGTGGAAAATCAAGCCCCATGGGGATAATTTAACCAACAATACAAAAAAAACTGTGAGGCAAATGTGAAACTTTGTCCTTAATTTACCCTGTTGGGGCAAAATAAGGCAGGAATCTCATACCATGTGTGCTACATCGCTTAGGTACAACAGCATATGCTAAGTAAGGAGAGTTGCAATCTTGGCTCTTAATCTCACTGTTTATTGTGGTTTAAAGTCTGACCCTTAACATTATATGCGGTTTAAAACTATGGAGGAAAGATCGAAAACGACGCTCCAAGGTTTGTAAATGTGTTTGTCTTTAAGGTTTGTTCCAGAGGAAACCATGCGTGTCTTAGCTCACTCCATATGTAAACCCTTACACGATTTTCAAACATGCTAATGCTCACATTCTGCATCTCAGGTTAATCGAGAAGGGTTTTTTGTTGGTTTTCTACTAGCAGCTTGCCTACAATCCACTAACCCACCACTCTTTATGTATATATGTTGAATAATTATGAAGCTGTGAGTATTTATCACCTTTTCTGAGCAGTAAGCAGAAAGAAATACAATACTATTACTTCCAGCTACTGGCTTTCCCAAGATAATTAGATAACACAGTGGACTGAAGCCTTGGTTAGCCCAATGCTGTTCAAGTTAAGTGATTGACATGCCTCTGTCTGGCTGCTCTATTAACTGTTTCATTTTGTTGCTATTTGCAGTTTGCTTGGCTAATACTTCGAACAAATACAGACTGTTTCTTTAGCCCCTTTTTTCTCTTTGACCTTCTCCTGCCCATTTTCTTTGAGTCACTTCAAACTGCCTTGAAAAGGCCTGTTGAATGTGCACAGTCCATCAGAGTCCCAGGTTCATCCCATTCCTTGCCCTGAATGCTTTACTTCAAAGATGGGCCGCATTCTTTAATTGCCCTTTGAATTAATATCAAAGGGTCACAATGCGAGTGCCAGAAGAGAAAGAGGCTTTAATGAAGCAAAGAGCTGCCATTCATTTGCAGATAAGCACGTTTTTATGCCTGACTGGTCACCATGGCTAAATGCTGGGTGAAGAGGAGGCAGGGCAGGCAGAGAGGCTTTTACTTAAGTGGTGATTAGTTCAAACAAACAAGAGTAAACAAATAAAAAACAACACAAACATCCCCACAACAGAAAATAAGTTAATATGGCTGAATGTGTTAAAAAAGCGTCAGCATCCCATTGTGTTCATAAGGCCCTTAACCCTTGGCAAAATGCTGGGGTCCAGCTGAGCCTCTGCTCACTCCCCTTACCCTCGACAAAAAACACTTCGGGGTTTAAACTTTCGCCCTTAGACTCAGACTGAAGAAACAAATAGTTTTAATACAGTTCTTTCCAGGGTTATAAAGAAAAGGAATTGGCAAGTTAACTTTGCTTATTTTTTTCTGATACAAAGCACGTTCAGTAGTTTGCATTTTAGTGCCTAGGGAATAAAAACTCTATACTTAAATTGTTATTGATTTACATTTTCCTAATGAATTCAGTACTGTGTTAAAATGTGTGGGTGTTCAACTTTCTTAATTGCCTAAAGGAATCTAATATTTTGTTTTAAATTACAGTACTTGGAGATTTTGTTAGGTTGACTTGTTAGTTTTGATTATTTGAGACTTATGAAGCTGCACTAGGAAAACTTACTCAACTTCTTAATTCTGCCTATGAAGTCTTCTATTTTCCCTTTAAAACAGCAAGATTATAAAATTGAAATGACAATCTTCAACATAAAATAGAATGCAATATAATTATAGCCACAATGCACGTATATAGAAACGAGATGTTCCCAGGTGTCCTCTTTATAAATTCTGACTTATTATTTATGGACTCACACTTCTCTTTACACAGAAATAATTTACTTAACAAATACAAGGTTGTTTCCTTGAAGAAGAATTATCCCCCCATGAAAGAGGATTAGCTGTACTCATAACAGTGTAAGAGTGACTTATGAGTGCATTCACACCAGGAATTGTGCTGGTATCTCCCATAACTAAGGAGGTTGTAGGAGTACAAACAACCTGGAAAAACGCAGACCACATTTTTAGACCCACTCCTTCAAAAAGGGTTTCTCATTAATATTGCATCCACTCAAGCCTAATTCTGTGTGCAACTTGTCACAAGACTTTCCCTCGCTGACACTTCCTGGGATTTGTTTTTTTTCCTCCTCCACTGCTGCCTTACCCCTGCCTTGCTTACCGAGAGTGTTCATCACCCCAGTCCTGGACTGGAATCTTTATTACTCACCAGAACGTGAAGAACTTTGACCTTAAACATCCAGCTGGAAACTCAGCACTGACAAACTCTGGAAAAGCATCTTGCATTTGTGGAGAGAAGCAGCACAGTAATGAAAAACATGCAACAAAAGAAAAGGTCTCAGCTGCAGAAGAGAGACAGAAGAGACTTGCAGGTTTCATTGCCAGCAGCAGCATGGTTAAATTGCTTTTTTTTTCAGAATACAAAGCCATATGTTGAGCAGCCCGCTAGAAAACTGTTAACTGTACTGCATTAAATTAACGGTACTACTGAAATTTGGATGGGTTTTTTTGAGCTACCCTGGTTTACAATCTTGCTTTAACACTAGTCAAGACCCTCAAAACTCTGGATTAACTCTGAGATTTATTTCATTAAATGTCAAATACCACCACTGCAGTGCTCCTCTAATATCTGATGCTCTTCTGTTTCAGAAGTGTTATATTTTTTTAACACATTTTTCAAAAAATATTAGCTAATTTATTTTCCCTATATTTTTCCATACTTCACATTATTAATTTCACTCTTCTTTATATATTCACAGGCGGCTCTGTACGTTAGGCTAGATTACAGTATTAGCTGTCGACGTAAAACATTCTGCCCCACTTGAATTCCTCTTCTAGGAATCACAGCCTTGGAAGGGTATCGGAAGTAAAACTGCGTCACAGTACATTTAGAAATAGTCATTTATATGCCACCTCCACTTGTATAACAGGAATGTTTCCCAGATGCGGTGCACTTCAGAGCAAGGCTGCAGGGACAGTGGCGACAGTGAGTTGAGCAGCAGCCTGACACATGGCGCGAGCTCGGGGCTGGAGACGGAAAAGTCACTAGCAAGGGCTTGCTCCAGGCTGAGGGACCGACTGCTCAGCCAGCTCCCAGCACTGAACCATGCACCCAGCAGCCTCTTTGATGCCACAGCCTCACAGGAGGCCAGAGAAGCAGGCCCAGCCAGCTGCCTCCAGGTTTGTTAGCTTCACAAGGCAAAGGTGAGGCTCAGATATAGACAGCAGGGGCTCCCAAGGCTGACACAGCCCCAGCCTCACCACCAGGAGGGATCTCACCCATGACAGACACCACGGTGCCGTTACAGGAGCTGAGACCTACATTTTGACCCCCAGCAGATCATAACTAATAAGTCAAATCTACTCACACAGCAATTGCCACAATTATTACATTATTGACACAAGCACCAAACACACAGACTGTCCTCTCTTGACTAGCAGTACAGTGGGGTTTGCAGCCTGTATGGATCTTCTTCGATACGAATTGCTCTTACGCATTATACACACTCTAGAAATAAGTGTCGCAATAATTCCTGGCTATAATGTATAAATTACACATGCGAAGCTATAGCACAAGTCTCCGACAAGGATACCTAAACTTTCCATTTGAAACATGTTAAGAATCAACCCAATAAAACAAAACAAATAGCTTAGCTGCTTTCCATCTTTCAAATTTTGGTAAATTGCTTTACCCTTATACCTTAGCATCCCCCCTCCCCAACATAAAATGGGGAAAAAATGGATTTGCCTATCAAATTTATTCTCTATTTTGTCCGATCTATCACTCCAGCTTCTATCAATACATAAAACATATATAGTATTATGATAATAACTGTTCTAGAATAGCCTAATGCTGGGCAAACCAGAAAAATATTAGTCAAGCCGTCTTACATATTCGCTACCATAAAAACAATTAAATAGCTACGTTTTGTGAACCAAAGGGACCACTTATTATTGTCATTATCATTATTGAATTATCAAGAACCACCATAAAATTTGAAACATAAGCAAATGGATTTCTTAGTGTTTTGTATTACATCAGTTCTTTGCTGATACAAAGCAGAACAGAGCCATTCATAGATACAAACCACTTCACACTGGACAGGGGTGTGCGCACAACCAGCCCAACTCCCCTACAATTAGCTGTCCATCCAGTACTGCCTGGGGCATGTGTGCTCCTGGACAATATTTTCCTGAAAGTTTTGTGACAAACACCACAAGACCATTTTGAGATAACTGGATTCAGCTATTCTCTGCTTTTTGTCGTTTTTAATATTATTTCTGGTTTTGGTTTTCATTTAAATAGCTTCACCACCACAATTGAAAGTCTGATTATCCAGCTTTTTTTATTATCTGCAACTTCAGTAGTAAATCCTATACAAAGTAATTCAATACTGGCCGTGGGTTTATTACTGTTACTAAACAAAAAAAAAGGGGGAGAAATGAAATACATAAACTGAAAAAAATAAACCAAAATACTTTAGACCTTAATAATCACCATCTAATCTTATCTTCAGGGAATTGACTGAAAGTAGCCAACTTAAACTTGGAAGAACAGCATTCCCCTACCATCTCTGTCCTGTGGGTGGAAATACAGTCCCAAAACTGAGAAAATCTTCTCTTTGCTACCAAGAGTGCCACCATTCCTGCGGTCTATGCAGAGCCTGATGCAGATGGACACATCCTCATTCATCTCCTGCCCAACCCCTACCTGCTGGCAGACATTTTATCAAAACCTTTAGGTCGTCTTTAAGAGTCCAGGATGTTTCTGGACAGAAGATCAATGAAACCCAGTCTGACTTTTTTTTTTTTTTTTTTTAAGAAAAAACAAAAAGAAAAATCTTAAAAGATCACTGAAAATCAAATCTTGGAAAATATATAAACTCAAAGAAAAGTTTGAATTTCCAGCAAAACTCCAATCTATGGGAAAGCCCCCAGATAGACTGAAATGTGCTGTCAGCATTCCAGCTCCTCTGCAGGACAGCTGCTTTCCCAAAGCCACTAGTTCTAACTGCACAGTCCTAGGAAGCATCAAAAGACTTTGGACACATTTTATGAAGTTTTCTGTACTGAATTTTTATTTCATAAATTTTAGTCTTCCTATTTAATTTCAAGACATTCTAAAGTTCTGAAGAAAAGGATTTACGTGTGCTTAAACAAACATTTTTTCCCCCCTACACATTTCATAGTACATCTGCTTAACCTTAAGACTAAATTACCAAAAGGGTTTGGGGGTTTTTGGTCTGGAAATGTTCAGTGACAAACTTATCAAAAACAAACACTTCAGACAGTTACAGAACAGGGGTGTCTAGTTTTCACACATACAACACAACCTAATTTTCTTAAAGGAAAATTAAAAGCTGTACAAGAGAATGAAAATGTGACCATATGTTAATTCTTTAATCTTAAAAGACCACTGGTATGGCCCCAAAGCACATGTTCTGATATAGTCTATCCTATGTGCTCAGCCCAGAGGGACCAATCCTCCTCCCACTAAGGCAGCAAGAAGCTCACATTGACTGCAGTAAGTGGAGGATTCTCCAGGAGCAGGTCCCAGACAAGCATGGCAGTGCTGAGATGGTCTTAATCACACTACCATGTGTGAATCCAGAGAATACTTCATTTGTCCCTGTGCCGAAAACAAAACATCAGCATCATTTGAGAAGTTAAGGAGAGGCAGGAGAAACTCACCTGAAAAGCTCTTCTCCACTTACTGCCCAAAGCACAGGCATTTTAATAAGCCCTACTTTTTTTCCCCTGTTAGACCTCACCAGATCCCTAAACTTTGAGGTCACTTTTTCTTATCCACCATAAAGAGCAAGCAGCAAGTACTGCGCAAGCTAACAGGATTTAAATAGCAAAATAAACAAGATCCAAAGAGGATTTCCAAACAGCTATCTGCTGAAGATCTCGGTAGAAAACATTTCTTATGAAATAATATGAATTTGCATAATTTTGGGGAATACTTTGTTTTCAAAGTAATTCTCTTTTTCACCTGCTTAGGACTTGACCATGTATGGCTTTAGTTAAGTTTTGTTGATGGCAGCTCATGTTTAACCAACTGTTTTTAATTTACAAATTAAACTTGTCAGAAGTAGAAATCCTTCCCTTGGAACCCTTCCAATACGTCAAGAATTAATTCTAATGAAAACGGCATTGCCTAAATGCAGGATGGCCAGTTACTTACTTTATTTACACAAAGTCCTTCTCAGTTTCTTTGATAAAAGCAGCTAAATCTTTTTCCTCTTTCATGTTTTGTCAGCACTTGATTCCTTTTGTCCCCTGGCTATTTGCCTAGCTGTGGACAATAAGGCAGGAAGAATAGAAGCAGATTGTTGGAATGGCCCTCAATAAACCTAATTATGACATGTTGACTGCACTCACCATGACATATTCAGGAGATCCAGGCTTATTCAATTACCCTTGCCAGGTTTCTCTTTCAGACCTAAAGTTATCCTTTGACTGTTTGTATTTCTGAACAGTATTCATGTTCATTGTGAAAGAAAATCCCCTGGACTTTGAGGGGTTTCTAAGTTGATGCTGTTATTGTAGCTAATTTTTATTAACTGAATGATAACATGATAAAGAAATAGACTTTTGTTATGTAATAAGAACAAATCAGTGTGTGCTTAAAGTTACACCTTTCTTTCCTTTTTCTTCCCCCCTGCAGAAGACTGACAGCACCCATAACTTGAGTTAACAAACAAAACTCTTTTCTCAACCTGTATTTAAATTTCAAAGGCACTCAATATAACCTCACTGAAAACTTCTGGCAGCCCCAGAAATCTTCCAAAAGCAAGAAAACTCCACATCATTTTTCCCACAAATTATCCCCAACTTTTTATCCCCACCATCCAAAAGCCACAGAGGTGCTCAGTACTGTCAGCACCACACCACCTTTCCACCCACACCTTCACACCAAGAGATATTTCTTCATCTGTTTGAAACAGGGTAGACAAATCTTTTAATTATAAGTCAGGGTATGCACTGGGGGAGCAATGTACTCCGTGGAAAAACTGTTCAGAGATCATGCCAACAGTTTCTGCAAAACCACTTTAGAGAGGCTGTGTGTCAAGTGGACAAAAGAATGAAAAAATGAAGGAATGCTAAAGGGAGAGAGAAAAAGAAGCAGCCCCAAACAAACTCAGCTTATACATTAAGCAGCTTCAAAAGAATTAATATTCATGTCTCTATTTCAAACCACTGCACAGTTATAATTAACTGCTTTGCTGCTAAGTTGTCTGCTATTTCTCTCAACAGCTCCAATGATTTTAAATTAACAAAACTCTGCAAAACAAACCAAAAAAAATCGTTACAGTTAATGTGTAAATCACTTCTTTCTAAGCTAAGTGCAAACCAAATTTGCTCGATACTAACGCTGCACAAGTGGGGAAAATATGTTGCTCTGGTGCAAATGAGTACTTCTACTTTTTGCTGTGGCAGCCTCTTTTCCTCTGAGGGACTGTCCCAGCTGGGGAAGTCAGAGCTCCCGCTCCAGGTCCTTCCTGCCGGCCCTGGTGCTGCTCTCCCTGTGCACAGCAGCACCACAGGAAACCACCACCACAAAAATCGCTCCTTTACTTCACCCTGCAAGAGGCTGCCAGCCTCTGCACATCCTGACCTGTGTAAACCAGAGTCTGGGCAGTGGGGCAAAGAAAAGTGAAAATATTGGTTTTGACATTTCTTCTCAGTCAGTCCTCTAACGGACACTTTTGTGGAGTGAGAAACTTTGATCCCCAAAGAATTTGAGTATCTTGGCATTTGTTTTCCTTCTGGTTAAGAGAAATCTGAATATGTTTCAATAATAGAAAACTGCAGAGGAAAATTCATTTTAAAGAAGTTCATTTTGTCTCAGAATAATAATCGGGTCTTTAATCTTCATTTTCTAAGAGTAAAAATTTTAAAATTACAAACAAAATTTAAAAATTAATGAACAAAAATATTCAGTTCTGCCAAATGTTGAAATGAGTGATTTTATGTAGCCTGAATTCTTCCTTTTGTTTTCTTTAGAACAAAACGTTACCATAATTGTCATGATTTGACAGAGTTTCATGTTTAATGGACTCGTATCTTCCCAGCAGAAAAAACAGTTCTGAGATCTCCAGAGCAGCACAACCTCCAAATAGTATTTAGAAAGACAATAGCACAAAGTAACTCAAACGATATTAGCAGTGCTCGTGTGGAGGGGTGCCAGAGGAATGTCTTGAGGATATAACCTACTTTACTAAATTATCTACCACACAGAGCATATTCATAGGATCGGTTTTGTTTGAAACTCAAGGGTTGGAGGGGGTTGTTTGTTGCTTTGTTTGTTTTAGTTTTATTTTAATTTGGAGACTTTAATGAGTGCTGACAGCAAGCCCTCTGAGCAGTAAAAGAAATGTTTCTTAATATGCATAAAATCCTCCATTTGCATTCTTTTACTAATAAAAAGAGGCACAGCTTTGCTTAAATAGTTACAAACTTGTCTTTTGTACCAAGTACATGAATTTCTTCTGGCTGCACAAGCAATGTGCCTGGTCAGACCTAGCTTTTCCCCAGCTTCACAGTTTATGTGTATTGGCAGAATGTGTGTGAAATGTGACACACACATAGAACAAGCAGAAGTTACTGAGCATCATCCCTCAAAATCTGCAATATTCCTTAACAATGCATTCAGGAAACTGATATCAATAGGCACATACATTACACTGAAGTGTGCTTTATCACCTTATTACAGAAGCTGTATTAAAAGTGACCAGAAATCTTTCAAATTTTCCCCAAAACATGGTATTGTTGATTACATAACTTGTTTTATATTATTACATAGAATGAGATTCTCTATAAACAGCAACTATTACCCCCAAAGAAAAATTAGGAAAATAACTTGACCTTACAACACAAATAATCCAGTATCTGGTAGTACATCCTACATGCCCTTGCTCAGGAAGGAGTCCTCAGTTATCCAAACTACAAAATGATCCATTAGCCAGGTTGAGATCTCTCTTACATTCCTGGAAATCAAGGAACTTCAACAAAGGAACCACTCTGATTTGATGCCAGCAGGCATCAAATTTGATGCCAGGTCCAGGATCTGATCTAAAAATATATTCTATACTATAGCACTATTTCCTGACAGTTTATTGGAAAATCTACCTGAAAGTACAAATTTGTAATTCCTCAGTCCATTATTTCTTGTTCCACAAGAGTCATTAAGTCAATATCTCAGATTATGTTGGTTTACTCTTTGCAGCCTATCAAAATGAACAAAAGGAGATTAAAAATTATTCTTTTACTAAAATTCTAATCAGAGATACACAGCAACTACAGAAATGTGCAGGGAAAAGGAGATAACGGTGGCTGAATCGAAGAGTACTGAACCTGATGCTGAGTTCTTCACCCAGCTCTTTTCCTCATGCAATTAGGGGCAGAGACAGTTAAATGCCCAAACGTCTCCTGAATATTTGTGTAACAGAAACTTGTCAGATGATTTTCAGGTTTGTATTCTATTTTGATACCTGTAAAGACTCATTCTACAAGTGCCTGTGGCACTCTGTGAGTGATGAACACCTGATGAAAAGCAGCAGCAAAATAAGAATTTCTCCTGGTCCTCAACTTTCCCTTATCTCAATCTCTAGCAGAGAATGGTTTAAATTTGGAGAAGGAATAGGGTAAAAATAATACCCTGAATTTATCTAGAACTTTTCCAGCAGGGAAGTCAAAGGACATTTATTAATTTATAAAAACAAGCACTTTGGAGATGGGAATACAGAGACATCATCATGGTCAGAAATGTTACATTCAAATTGCAAGAGTCTAAAATTGTTCCAGGAAAGCAGGAACCAAATTCTTTCATTTCTCAAATATGTTTTAAGCTCTGTACAGCTGATGCAAAACAAGGACTATTATCTGATTTCCACTAATGTCTGTCAGCCCACAACAGGACCAAAATCCAAAATGCTCCTCTTTCCTTTACTTTTGAAAAACTAAAATCCTGCTGACAACACTCTACCAAATCCAAGTCTATTGTCCCATTTTCTGCTCTAAATTGTATTTATTCTTTCACCGTTTTCCCAAAATGAAAGGTAAAATTCATTGTAAGTGATTGTTCATAGACTTGATTTTCAGGGAGTTAGATGGCATTGGGTTATACTGAAAGTAAAAAAAAAAAGATGATCAGCTGCAGGATTGCACATTTGAAATTTATTATAAAGTACCATTTTTTCAAATGACCATTTTCCACAACTGCATGTCTTCGTTCTGTGAAACACCCCTTTGCTTTGCTAAATGAAATTTTCTCAGCAGTGAAGTTGAACTCACCTGAAATCATTAATGCAGTGGGAACCCATCTCTTTCATTCACAGAATTTTTCCTCAGTATGTATGCAAACACTTATACAGAAAATTTAAGCCAGCCAACACTAATCTGGATTTTCTGTTACCTTCCACTGATGGCTTCAAAGCAGCCCATAGACTCTGTCTAGATAAATCATGCAATGCACTCCTAGCAAATATCACAACTGCTGCGGGCAAACAATTTATTTTGAACCTAACCTTCAGAGAAACCCCATTTCCTTCAAGCAGCCTGACTGAAGCCAAGGATGCCTGAGCACGTACGGCAGGCTTGAGCCAAGAGACAGAGCATGCAAACAGAGATCTTCCACATCATCCCGAAGACTTATTTTCCATTCTTGCAGCCATCAACCCAAACACACCATGAAACAGTCACTGGAACACAGTATTGCCAGCTTGTTCACAATTACTGGTTCTTCTTCCCTGCCTAATGCATAGCTAAATGAATGAGGGCTGTCATGGAAAGGGATTCAAAAGTCTGGCAGAGCTGGATGAATAGGATCGGAACACAGAGAAGGCACACAAAAACCCCACAGCCACGTCTTTGCAGCACCAAAGTCCAAATCCAGGCTTGCACCACGCACACTTTGAGAATATCCTACCTGGCCCTTCCCTGAACCTCACAGAAACTGCTACAAACTTCCTGAGACAAGAGACCCAGTACTCTGCTCCCACAGCTTTGCTTGGCCCCTGGCTCTTCGGCACCACAAGAGGCACTCACTGATGCTCACATACTGCTCATGGCCGTGGACTGGCAGAGGGGTTACCCACTCACCTGTACAAGCATTTCCCAAATATTAGAGACAAGATGCTGCAGGATTTCTCTTGTTGCGAAAGGTGCCTGGCCTTGCCTACCCCATTTCCCAGAAAGTGAATAGCCCTGTGTACATCAGCAGGAGCATCAGCCCTGTTTGGGGTTGCAGTACAGACCCCTCTGCTTTGTGCTCCCGGGAACTCAGGAGAGCTGCTTTCTCCATCAGCCATCATCTGGTTTCTCTGTTGTGTCTCTGCCTTTAACAAAGACTGATGTGACACACACAGTCCTCTCAAGCAGTGCCTCCAGAGCACAGCTTCACAGGTAACACTAAAATTGCTACTTGAACACATTTTAAAATGAGGTAATTAACTTTAGACTGCAGCATTTAACAACCTGTAAATAAATTCCTAAGAAAAAAAAAAACTTTTAAATTCATAAAATGAAATAATGATGCAAGGTCGTGTTGAAGAGATTTCTCTGGGTGCCACTTGGAGTTTCCTATCACAGAAGCGTCTTCTTTACCAGCCCTGACACTCTGCACACATACTTGCAGACGTGAAGTTCCATTGCTGTTTTAATGCACAGCAGTTATACCCTTGGATCACTTATATTAAAACACACTTGGGATATTTTTCCACCTTAAAGGCAAATTACAGCGTATGAATAATAAGTATATTTCTGGAGGCAGAGAAATAGATCATCTTCCCCCTCCATCTGGCACAGTGCCTTTCCAGCAAGGCAGAAGTGGAATTTGAGACCTCTTTATGAATAAGCAATAAAAGACTCATGAGATGGGATGGTTTAGCAACTTCCAGAAAGGCAAATCTACTGGAGACAGAGAGAGTTGAGGCTGGGTACCTCGGTTTGCACACGATTTATTACCTCCCCTGCTACAGGAGGAGAGCTTCAGTTCCCAGCACAAACAGCTCTCCACATCTTACCTCAAGAAGGAACCTGTCAGGAAAGAAAAAGCCTAGCAAGTTTTCACTTTGGCCTTTGAAGTTCTTCCTTGGCTGACTGATGCTCATCCATACATAACTGGAAGAAAAGACTTCCATTGTGCTGCTCTTTACACCAAGCGTATTATTCTCCAGACAAAAGCTTTCGAGTCTTAACTTTTAAACACACCTCTCTTTAGGGTGTACTGTTTCTAACCCATAAAATCTTTTTTTGTTCATTTAAAAAAAAAACAAATAGACAGCTTTCTCCCCCTCAGGCAATCTACTCTGCTTGTTAGTATTTTGCATTACTTTTTGCAAAGGAATACCACAGACACAGGTCAGACAGCAACAGATCAGCCAGCTCTCGTTCCCAGAAATACAGTATTTTTCCCCAACACTGTCTCCAATGGCTTGCCCAGCCCAGCTTTAAACATGAAATACAGCCATTGTAGGAACTCCCTGGTTTTAGAGGAGACCTGGTGAATAATTACCCTACTGAAAATATCTCCAACATCTGGCAACTTGCTGCTATTTGCAGGGTCTGTGCGCTGGGTCAGGCAGGGATGCAGGAGCAGGGCAGGGGGTTAAGCAATGAACATGCTCAGCACCTGCTTGCTCTCTGCCTGATTCTAATCAGTATTCTCCTCTCATGCCCAGGAGTGCTAGAATTCCTCAGTTTCCTCAGAAAAACTCAAAACTTTTTCTCCCTCAAGGAAAGGAGAGGAGGGGAAAGAAAAAAGAAAAATAAAGAGGGAGACAGAAGAAAAAACCCTTTCTGTTTAGGGTCTGACCAATTTTCTTTAAAGACAATGCAAGTCTTGCTATTAAATTCAATAGGTCTTTTTTCAGATTTATGAGGAATTTCACATGCTTGACACTATTAATTAGAGGAATTAGTGGTGTCAAAAAATAAGAAAAACACACAAAACCAAACCTATAAATTCACTGTTTAAGGAAGAGACTGTAGCAATATAATTTTCCTAGAAACTTTAGAAATCAGTAAAAAAATATTTCTTTCTCCAACTCTAGAAATCATATCTTGCCTTACTGCAAGTTGTACTGCAGTTTTACATCTAAAACCCTTCTTTTTTAAGACCTGTTGACAAGTTTAAGCCAGTCTAACAACTGCAACTGTCTCCCCAGTTTTTTGGCTCATAACTTCATGTTCAAGTTGCTGAATTATTTCTCTTTGTCGGGAAGAATGCTTATAAAATAAATTACAGATTGCATTTAATAAAAGTTTAAAATCAAACCAAAGTAGTTCCTCTCTAGTCAGCCTGTATAACACAAAATCCCACCATTGAGAAATGCATTCTCTTGCATAAAGATGGAAAACTACCGTTTTAAACTATAAATACTGGCAATATAGTACAAAAGAATGTTTAAAGCATGATTTTTGTCTCCTTTTTCTGCTCAGTACATGTTTCTGTTTTAACAAGTACAATAGTAAAAAATAAATATAATTTTAAAAGAAAAAAAATTTTAATAGTTATCCAGGAAATATACTTTTTAGTGAATGCAAGAGCAGTTGTAGAAACCAGTGCACGACCTGCGTGCCCAGTCACAACCACATAAATTTCAAGCATCTCATACTCTCCGAGAACCAATGATTATTTGTATGTATTATTGAATAGATTTTTCACACCACATATTTGAGAGAATTGCAGGGTATTCATTGGAGACTCAGCAAAACCAGCAAAAAATATGCATCAATTACTGCTGTACTCCAGTAAATACATTGTGGCTCAGAGCCTCAGTATAAATGTAGGCAACACCTCTGGATTCATCCCAGACCACACTAGCTATTAATCTGCTTTAGCCTTAAAAACTAGTAACGAAACTATTAAAAATAAAGGTGCAGAGTCTTTACCATTTCACCAAAGCACACTCCTGCTGCTCTGTGCCAGGGCTTGCTGCATCTGGTGAGTTAAGTGGTCCATACCATGGGCCCCTGGACCAGAGAGTACCCACTGACCCCTCTACAAACAACCCCGGTGTTTCCTAACTCTGCAAACCCAAAAGTTGAAAGCCCAACTACTCTTCCAAGGATGGGCTGCCATCCTATCTAGCCACAAAGCATTCATTCTAAGTCATCATTCTATCTGGATTTGCAGTTTCAGCAAATGAATGATGACAGCTGAACCAATGGAACACTTTTGATTCCTAGACACCAGACATTTGGAAACTCCGTTGAGGGAGAAAAACATCACTGGTCCAATTTCTTTAAAAAAAAAAGCAAAAAGAAGTAAAAAAAAAAAAAATTAAAAAAAACACCACAAAAAGAAAAAATCAGCACAGATACAAGGAGGAAATTTAACCACAGTGGATCAGCAGAGACCAGTAACTGGGAAGGAGGAGCAAGCAGTCCTATCTCAGCTGGCTCCAGGCACAAGCAATGCAGAAAGTCACTGCAAGAAACACAGAGCAAATCGTACCAACTCCAACCAGTTCCCCTTCAAACTAAAGCCATCTCTTCCAGCACCAATTTTGCCATAATCACTTTTTTCTTCTTTGTTTGTATAGGAGTATCACTTGCTTATAAACATATTAGTCACCAAGATTACTCCTTCCTACTCAAAAGGGTATTAAAAAAGATCCTTTAACCCAATTCAAAGACACACAACCACACTCAGCACAGCCCTGATAGAAGAAAGTTAAAGCCTATGGAAAGATGCCCTGGGCAGCCCCTTTTCCACAGCAGCAAACCAGCACCAGCTGTGCAAGGGTGGGGAAAGCCCTTTAGCCCAAACCACAGGGACATGAGGCATCCACTACAAGAGCTGAATGTCACCAAGTGCAAAACATCACCTACAAAGCACAGCTGTGACCCCACTGTCTCCACCTCAAAAACACAGCAGTCCTGTGGAAGTTTTAGACCTCACAATAAATATAAAGAAATCACTTGCAAGCCTCATGGAAGGGCAGAGCGAGGAGCTTCCTGGGTTGGAAACAGGGTAGCCCCAGCTCCCACCTGCAGGTAGCCAGCACTGCACCCAGCCCTGAATTGCGAGGACTCTGCTCACTGCCTCAAGCCCGAACTCAGAGAAGCACAATGGGTCTTACAACCAAAGGATCCGACCCTGAAAAGGGGCCCAAGGTGCCCTAAGGGCACAGCACTCCACAAAAAGCCCAAGGCTAAAACAGGAGGAGTAACACAGAAGGGCATCCAAAGGAGTTCCCCCTTTGCCATCCTGGGAAATCCACCATTCCATAGGCCCTCCCTATGCTAACCAGTGGCCAAAAATTTAGCACCAGGTGGCCTATTTCTTTAATAGAGTGGTCACTTTTCTGCATGGTAGCACTCAAGATTAGGAACAGGTTCCCTCTTACATTCTTTGATCACCTGGAGGATCTTTTTTTCCCCTCATAACACTTTCCTGGGGTGTTTTATTTTTTATTTATAACTACCACTACTGGGATTCAGATACTAGCTATATTTAGGATTTTTTTAATATTCATTTTAAATTTCTGTCTCTGATTTACTCTTCCAGGGCTGACGAGTCTGTTTCTGATGTCAGATTAACAGAAATATTTATGTCATCAATCATCACTCCATCTTTTCAATTGCCAATACAGGAGAAGCACAGTAACTTTGAATTCTGATTTAAGTTCTTCCTTGGCCAAGTGAGCTCTTATAGCCTGAGGACAAACCCTTTTTACACCCATCATAGTATAGGGTTCGACAACCATTCGAATTACACAGTGTCCTTCCAAAAATTTCATTTGCTGCTTTGATCACTACCAAAGGTTGAGGACAGGAATGTTGTATAGGGGGACAGAGTGTACGTCCCCTCCTGGTACCCTTCAGCCAGAGAGGAGCCAGAAATCAGAGGGAGCGAGCAGCACTGCCTCCCACGCTGCCAGGACTGATGGAGCAGATTGGTTGCAGAGCTCCTTATAGCAGTGAGCCAGAGGGGTTGTTTGCCTTTTTTTGTTAAATCATATGTTAGAAAAATTAAGTGCCATTCTCTAAAGCAGCTTTTTTTAAAATTTGCTCTGCTTGTAGCATTTTATCTCCACTTACTGGCTGTGTCAGGTCTCTTCTTTGCCAGCAAAAATAGATGTTTAGCACTATAAGGTCTTGCTAAGTCTGAGAAAATGAAAGTGTTCTCTCAGATCTGGAATGTAATTAAACTTTCATACAGGGCCAAATTCAATGCTAAGTAGCCTGCACAGCCCTGCTGAGAGCACGGGACTGTTCTGATGTAAATGCCAATACAATTTGGTCTCAAGAAACTTTTAAAACATAGAGATGGAAATAATAAACAGATTAAAAATACTTCTGCTGTATGCAGCCATTTTGCATTTTCACCAGGACGTGTGAGCATCCTGAGACCCTGCAATGCTTCTGGCTGCTTCAGTCCCTGCCCCAGCGCACACAACATGCAGCTCACACCAGTCTCAGTGGTGTTCAGAAGAGGTGGACAAGCAGTTAGTTTTAAGGGGTTTTCAAAAGGCAACACTGTATTTACTGGAAAACAAGTTGTGGGTACTAAAGCAACAGGGATTTGTGTGGTTTTCTGAGTAGCTGCCAAACATTCTAGCATTTTTGCTTGAGCCTGTTGATTTAAAAGAGAGCAGGTCAAATCAACTGTGCTAAACCAGGGATGAACCCACAGGGCTTTTTCCTAACTGTGACATCTATTGTACAATCTTCTAAATAGAATCCTAAATGTTTTCTTCTATTATTTTCCAGTTCCACAGACAAAGAACACAGTGAAGTCATATACCATACGGGGAATAGCCACCACACGCAGCAAGGGAGGTACACGTGATGCCTTTCTCTTCACCACGTGTTAAAATTCTACAGAAAAATTTTGGAGACCTCGGTCCATAACATCACACCGCAAAGATTTGATGACTGCTCACTTAAACCATCACTCCTTAGCTAGTAGTTGTTTGGAAGTATCTCTTCTTCTTTGTAAATACTGATAATTTCATTCAGCATTCACTCACACAACAGCATCAGTTCACCATCTGCAGTGGAGTTACTTGATTTATCCCTTGGTAAATGGAATTCCAGAGGTTTTTTGTTTTTTTTTTAATCTGTACTTTTCAGGATTTCAGTGTGAAACACTGTATTTCACTTTCCATTTTCTTTAGCTAAATAATTTCCACTTCCTTTTTATCTTTTAAAACACCTTCCTTCTGAAAATAACTTATTTTGCTGTTCATGAAACCAGCTGAGTCCTGACTTCCAGCTAGTTCTGTGCAAGTTTTTTTCTCACCCCTCAGCCTGACAGGAGGGGCTGGGTAGGTGTCAGAGTATTCACTGGGGCACAGATCCCCCCACCTCACGCTCTGACCCCTCAGCACTTCACACCAGATCAAACAGCCAGCCCTTAGGTCAAAATGAAAAGGACCATCTTCAGTAAAAATGGATTTTCTGTGGAAGCATTCCCTGCTACTCTGCTAGCCTGGTTTCTATAAAGCCTGTCCATATTCATCTCTGTCCTGTCTGGGACAGTTAAAAACAGAGACGGAAAGCAGTTTCTAGTACAATTCGGTTACACCAAGTCTGGCTGGTGCTACTGCCTTGCAGGGGGTACATGGGTTATACCTTGGTTACATTTTTAACAAAGTGAAGAGTAATTTTGCCAAAAGAGCTGTGGTTGCGATTGCTTTTCTGGGCTAGTACATGGATGAGATTCTGATTATATTGGCATGAACAGTCCTACTCATTTAAGTAAGGTGAATAAGATCTGACAGGGGCTGAATAAACTGTCTGCTTGCAGAATTGTCAGCCATAGACAGTTTATTCCTCATACTATTCAAACCACAGTGATCTATGGGACAATATATCTGATAAATTACTAGATAGTCATTTTTAGATCAGACGTCCAACACGAGGCATATCATAAATATAAAAATCCTTAAGACTGATCCTTATATGGGCTTGTGCATGATATAAACATTGATCATATTTGGCAGAAAGTCTATAACCAGGGAAATATCTCTTAAAGAAAAAATCAAAATGTAGCACGGATATCACTGTGCTCACCGCAGCTCTCCATGGAAACAAAAAAGTTGAGTTCGTGGACTTTAAGGAAATTTGTATCTAAAATGCTTTCAAAGAGTATTAGCTCTTACTCTGGGACAAAACACTTCCTAAAGTATCTGAGTACTTGCAAAGCATGCACAGAAAGATAACCAGACAGAATGGAAACAGAGTGTGTCTAAGAAAAGGAGTGAGAAAATGATGATTAAAAAAATTTTGTCTTATCGTTTACTCTGCTGTTTTTCACAGCAGCAGAGGAGACCCATCCACCCACCTCAAAATCAGTGCAACACCAGGAGAGGCTTTCTGGTTTAATCAGGCTTCTTACTACTGTTTGTGAAGTTAAATTTCTGTGTCCGGTGGATGCAGTGGGATCTGGATCTAGCACTCGCATACCTCACAATGCAGAGGAAAACTCACGTCACAATGACAAGAAAACACATCCAGATTGCACAGCCTCTTCTACTGAGGATGTGGTGGGATATATTTTACTGTCTCTGAAATCAGTATAGCTTTCTGCCGTGCAACAAGGAACTGATTGTTCTCAAGAGTTCCTGCTTGTTTTTCTGCACAGCCTGGTCGATCCAACCTTCCCCTTTTTTGGGAGAAGGGACAGCACAACTATCCTAGCTGAGGCAAGTAAGGTCCATAAAATCCAAACCGAAGAAAATGACCTAACAAATGTTGCAGGCTTGTTTGGGTCCCCTTTATTCTGAGACCCTAGTCTGGAGAATGGGCTGGCTTCTCAAGCTCCCTTTCTTGTATTGGCAGCCCTGGACTATTTATCTCCTATATGATTTGATATACAAAGAAAACATTTTTTTTTCCCTTTAGGCTACACTCATCAAAAAGATTACATGCAACAAAATTAGTTTTAGTAAAATTCAGTTAAATTCACATTGTATTTTACCTGCTACAATAGTAACATTTCAATGCACTGTATACTAAAAATAAAGAGATTAAAACAAAATAAAATCCAGTAATGTTAAAGAAAAAAAACCCACAAAACTGTAAGAGTATACAGTGTATACATTCAATAGACCATGCAAAATAAGGATTCCATTCAAATTTCACATCTCATTAAAGACAATTTGGCCATTAATCCGTACGGGTTTAGGAGCAAAGAAGGATTTTCCAAGACAGATAAACTGAAATGATCCTCCTTTGATCTCCGAGGTTAAGAATCAGCAACAATGGAAGATGAACAACAAGGGGCAGAACCACTGGCCTTTTTATGTGCCACAATGGCATCAGCAAACAACTACTTAATCAATATTTGGCCAGGGACACTGAAAACTTTCTTTTCAAATTTTAATTCCTAGTTGTAAAACAACTGTAGGGCAACCAGCAAGATAAGACATTAAACTGACTGCTTAATTGCCTTTTACTGTCTTACTAGTTATATATGCACATTCTTAATAGTTCGTGAATCTTTATTTACTAGGATGAGTAAACGACCTGTCAACAATCACATCAAACTCCCCTAACTAAATAATCTCAGCACATGACACACTTTAACTCTAATGTGTCCTCAGTGAGTTTTAATTTCATTACGCTTCACTTTTTTTCTAGGCAGAGTGATTTAAACTGAATTAGTTTAACAGCATGGGGCAGGAGTACTCCAGGGCAAGTAAAGTAAAATGCCGCACTCACACTACACTAAACAAGGTCTCGTGGTGAATTACATTACTGTATATCATTTTTATTAGCCAGAGAGCTCAGCGTTCAGGGACCATTTGGAAGTATCCTGCATTTTTATTTCTATATTTTGTTCTTTCTCTGGCCGCATGTGTTTGCTACATAGGATTTAAAGTGACCTTTACATGGAGAAATTCACGTTGACTGGCTTGCTCTGATTTATTGCTTTGTGTTTCACTCAATTTCTTCTTAAATCAGCCAGAGAGCACTTTGTAGTTCTGCTTCATTTCCCAATGCAGTTTTATTACACAGCTCTGGGGACTCATGATAATTTATCACTATCAGCTTTATTGGCTCCCCTCTCCTAAACCCTGTTCCAACCCTTATCAATAAGTAAACCCAAACCAAATTAAACATTCTCTAAATAAGTGTTAGATAAAAGTGTTGTCTTTGCCTGATATAACAGGGAATCACTATTCAAAATCAGACATGGGAAATTATTTTTTTCAAGTATTTTATCAGTATTGGCTTTTACTTACAGCATTAATTGCTAATTAGCTTTTTATCTAATAAAAACCTCTGTCCGTCTGCTTATTCCATTGCTACCTCTGTGTAAAGAGAGACACAAAGATCCTTGCCCTCAGTGAGAGTTCTGCCAGAGTTTCACTCAGGATTAGAGTCACACTCTTGTGCAGTGGGTACTTTCTTCTAACAGAATAGAACAAATTTGGGCCCCATTCCTGCCTGCCCCAGCCCACGTGAGCAACGTTACACACATGAATAGACCCTTTGAGTGGGACTCCTCGGGACTTGTCGCCGTTGCCCACGTCTGCAGGACTGGAGGTCTGGTGCTGAATCAAGTAAACCCCTCTTACATCCTAAACCTGAGGATTTCTCCCAGAGCTGCAGTTGCTCAGCACATGACAGAGCTGGTTTCAAGAAAAGCCTGATGTCTATTATGGTAAATTCCTACCGACATCACAGATTCTGCAATCATAGGAGGACCTGGAAAGCCAAATATGTGATAATCACATTCTCGGAGGAAGTCCTAGCCACACCAAAACCAACTGTTTCTTGCCTCTGGCTTTCCAGAATGACACCCTGTAAGTCTAATAGATGAAGATTTTCAAAGCAACCAAATAAAGTGCTAACTTGAGTACAAATTCAAGTTAATCAACTGCTATGTGTGAAATAATCCTGACATTTGCTGAAATAACTTTCAGCTTTGTTCTAGATACATGCAATTAGAAAAACTGGAAAGGTCGCCCACAGCAGTCCTACTTGAACAGGCGCTGACTCTTAAGTTGAAGAAAGCATCCCTAAGATGGCAAAACATCCAAAGCCATTAATAAAATCATGATTTCAAGCAAAGGATATGATGTACATATGTATTACTTCAGAGAGTCGCTGCTAGATTAACACCCTTTCTTCCCACAGCTGGAAATATTACTGGTGCTTTTGTCAGTCGATTAGCCTGCAGTTAGTCTGACAATTAGCACTCTCCTCAAAATCCCTCACTTCAAGACAGGAGGGAATGGGCTGCCTCCAGCAGGTCTGGAAGAGCAAACTCCACTTCGAAGTCACCCTAAACTCAAACATTTAGCACCTTTCTAAAAATGCTCACCATGCTGGGTCTTCACACTCTCACTTGACGGTGAGGCCATTATTCATTGCTGAGGTCATCAGTTATTATTACTATTATTAGCTCAGAATAATAATTTGGAAGCAGAAGACTGGCCAAAAGCCCCACAGTGATGATGGGTCAGGCAGAAGACACAAAGCTGTGCTGGGTTTGCATGGAATTACCCACACCAATTTGCACTTGTGCAACACTTGGCTTTTCTACCCAGGCCTGGACTCTCACTATTAAGATATGAGGAAAAGGAAGGGGAAAAAGACAGACAGAAAACGCAGTTGGCACTATCTGCCTTGAGCCAAATTCCGGACTCACTTGGGAGTTTTTCTTAATTAAGTGCTATTTTCTTGCCAGCTCTGAAAGCCTCAGAAATGGCACTGTTCAAGTGACACCAGTTGACTTCTTAGACCTGCTAGTGACCAAATATATAGACTACCGCATGAAATTTCAGGCTCAAGAAGATAACTGCCTGCAGCCACAGCCATAACATTTCATTCAACAAGTGAATCTTTACCATGAACACTGAGTAGAGGAGCAAACTGTGCTTCTCAGCCCACAACAGCATTTCACACAGCACGTAAGTCCTCCTACCGCTGCGCCCTGTGACAGGACACTGGAGCAAAACCAGGACAACCCCCGCAACCAAAATCTAACTCAGCGTCTGCCTCACCCCATGCTCCAGCCACTAACCCAACAGTCTACAATGTAGAAATGAATGACTCAAACTGATATGTGGTGCCTCCATGTTAATCTTCTCCCTTAATAAAGTGTCTTTATTAGTTTAGCAATCTAAAAATAACTGGCTGCGTGATACTGACCAACCCTAATCAAAACATCTGCCAGTTCATCTAGCTCGAGCTACCCTTTAGATCATGTGCCACCACTTCAAAGCCTCGTGCATCAAGTCAGTAATTGTAACATTGCATCTAAATATTTAAGCTAGGGGCTGGTAGTCGCGTGTCCCATTTACAGTCAGCATCTGTCCTCTAATTCCATTACAGTACAAAGCAAAAATGTTTCCCAAAACTCACAAACAGGAAAAACATCACACAGCTAGAGAGGCAGCAGCAGCTTGAACTTTTGAGCTGCTGAGCAGGGCTTTTGTGCTAAGGTCCTTTTTTTTCCTACCCCTTCAAACTCTCCACATACACACTAAAATAGGGGTGGTGCCGAAATTGTATTAATGTGAGCCTCAGGCACACAGAAAAAAAGAAAAGAGGAAGGGGAGGGAGGGGGGGGGAAGGGTTTGGTCCGAGATGAAAGTAAGAAGAAAATAAAGGAGGCAATTTAGTCTGCTACAGCCTGAATTGCTCTCAGTACAGCCAAGGGTAGAGGCTTGGGGTGAGTAGGGCCCTTTTTGGACGGGTGCGCATGACTGGGGGAGGATCCGCCAGGACAGGGCCCGGGGGCCAATTCCGCTGGCTGGGAACAGAGGCCCCCTTTGAGGCTGGGAGGGGGTGTCCCGGGCCCGGCCCCCGCCCCAGCCCCAGCCCGCTCGCAGCGGGCCCAGGGACCAGCTCTGCCCCATCGCTGCAGTGCTGAAAGCCACTCGTTCTTGCCACAAAACAACAGCTATTTTATGAAGGGGGAAGTTATCAGATTAGTCAGCAAACCATGCCGCTCATAACTCCCAGCAAAGGTACAAGCAACTCCCTCTTCTGTAGTGGTTATGCTAAAAATAAGCCCTGATGTGCCACATAAAGGCACAAAACTTCCTCGTGTTCGTTATTTATGGCTTGTGCCTTTAAGAAAAAATTATCACGCATACAGAAATACAGATATGCTGTTATAGAGCTATCAGCCTCCTGATACACACTCTGACAATCAAGTTTTCTTTAAATATATACCCAGAATCAGGGTTGAGGACGACGCTGGCAGAAACACTGAAATACAGCACATACAGGGCTGCACATGTGTCATCTGTAAACAGTATGAGAATCATGTAAGTGTCTGAGAAGAGAGGCTGAAACAGAATCACACCGAGCATGCAAAAGTTTACCTACACGTGTATATGTAGTGGGAGAAATCCCAATGATACCCTGTTTCTATCACACATTCTTTAAAAATATGTTTGCATTCTCTCTAATCCCACCCTGCTGTAAGTACTCCCTAAATCTTGAATTAGCTACCATTAAAATGACAACTGTTGTCCTTGGAAAAAATGCCATTCCTTGAGCCACCCAAAGGCCCATGGTGAGGAGGGGATTTCAGGCAGCGCCAGCAAAGGTCCAGCACTAATGTGTACTACCGAGCAGAAGAGCCATACTTTGCTTCATGCTCAGCCTCAGGAGTCACTTTCTGACCTATCCCACAGCCTTTCCTTGCACCAATGCTCTGGGATACCTCAAGCCCCCAAGAACAGAGCGACAAAAATTCCTTATACTTCAGAAGACCTCCCTCTGTAACATGGAGCATTCGGCGCTGAGCTAGCACTCGAAGGGTTTGCTGAGCATGGATACCCTTTGGACATTCCACAAGCAACCTGAGTGTCAGAAAGGGCATCTGAGAGGAGCTGGCAGTGGGCACCTTCTGCCACACCAGGCCTCATAGCCGAGCTGGTGGGTGCTGGCAAATATGATCCTGTGGCATCAAAATCCTTAGGAGCACTGCCAGTTATTTCAGTAACGGAGCGGGATTATTTTTATAGATGAAGTGAAATCAAAGCTCCTTGGCTGGCAGTGGGAACTGAAGCAGAACTTTTTTTCTTGGTCAGATACAGAAAGTAGTGGTGGGCTTCTTTTATGGTTATTCTTTTCTTGTAATGGTCTCACTGGCATGTTGTCCCTATAGCATCACACTCCATGCAGGGCAGGAGTGTGGCAACAAATGTTTTCTGGAGCAGCAGCGCGCTCTCACTGCAGCATCCCAGCCACTCCAATAATGAGATTAGGCAACAGCTTGCTAGTCAGAGAGGGGGAGCAGGCGTTGCTGTGGGGAAGAGCACACTCTCCCTCACACTGCCAAGCCTTCCCAGCCGCTGTCACAGAACAGATGGGATTACCAAAGCTGCCGTTTCCACGGAACTGTCCGGTCACATTCGCACGGCAAAAACCTGCATGCCCAGGGCGGGAGAAAGCTACACTACCCCATGTAATCAAGGGGAAAATTGCTACTGATTGAACTCAAAACAAACAAAGTAAGACACTCACATCCACAGAAAGTAAAGAGGGTACATCGGGAGGTGGAATGCAACCTCCTCATGCAACTGTGCCGAGAGGCACGAGTGAGCCTCTGTTGCAGCAAGGTATCACCAGCCCCAGTGGTATTCCTGCAAGAGTTTTGAGGCTCCTCTGGGCTGATACGAGAAAGCCATGCACCCAGACACTGATTTATAATAAATCAGGAGCCTCACTTTAAAGGGCAGACAGTCACAGTACGGGAAGACTGTTCCAAAGAGAAACAGAAGGATTAGTTATATTGATAACAGTATTTTTTCTCTTGCTGCCTCTATTAACTACTCTTTGTTCCATGAAGCAGTGATATTATCAAGGCTTGCTATGTTCTGTTTCTAATCTCTGTCAAGAAATTCAAGAACGCAGCAAAGCTAGTTATTTAACAACTAGGGCAGTGAATTTAGCTATTTTTCCTTCGGTGCGCATCCCTCTTGGAAAAATCCTCTGTTGAAGGGGATGCTGGAGGAAACTCTGGACCCATCATATGGGGGCAACTATACCAGGCAATCAAACTGTGTCTTCTGGCCTTAAAATCTCTAACTTTGTTAGCATCTTCTGCATGTCTGTATTACACATGTCCTTGCAAGCAAAGACACACAGAAGAGGAGGCTTTCCTGAAAGTTTGAATAACAGTTGAAAACTAAGTTTTAGGAGAGTTTAGGGGTTTGTTCCAACAAAACAAGGACGTGTCCTACTGTCAAAGAGTGGATTTCAGTTGTCCTTGAATGGCACCAGCATCCCTTGATGCCCAGAGATGCTATAAACATTTTCTCTCTAAAAACAGCTATTTTTTTCCACGATGGAGAGTCTATAAAACTGTGTGGAGCATCAGCTATTAGGGGCTCATTGAATAATTCATCCCTCATTGCAAGCCCATAATGTCTTTTCTCAGCCTTTTGTGGGGCTGTTTTCTCTTCTTTTCTCCTTGAATTATAAAAAGGTTGCCTTCTTTTGTTCACATCAAGCTGCTGCTAGCTGAAGCTTTGTCTGTGCAAAGCCAAAGTGTGAGTTTCAATGGACTCCCCCCTCTTTGTTTTCCAAGTTCATCTCCAAGTGTAGATTGTGTATAGAAGGCCTTCTTTGTAAAAGCTGGAAAAGTTGTACAAATGTTTGACCAGCTCATTTGGTACTTTTGTCTCGCCTTCTCCAGTGCCTGTGCATGTGCTGGGCAGCGACTTCCACACACAGGCGGCTCGGGCGGGCCCTTGCCTGCCCTGCACCCTGGCCGAGCCGGGAGCCAGGCATGGCTTCAACGGGAGCAGCAGCTGTCTCCCCGCAGCAGCCCTTTACCTCCGCCTTGTTCAGGCTGCAACCTCCTCGCAGTCCCGGGCCAAACACCAACATATGCTCTTTCCAGCAGTTTTAAGAGCAAAAAAAAACAAAACATGTGGCTCCCTGCCCCGATCAGACGGCAGAGACTCGAGCCTCCATAGCCTTTTGCTACAACTGCCCCTTCTATACAGCTGCAGGCTTTTGCTTGGCTTGAGAAAGGAGCTCCTGCACGATTGTGACAAGGGGCTCTGTGGTGGCTCCAACCCTCCCTGCTCCCTGGTTACTGAAAGCCAAACTAGCAGTGACTCCCATTTTTGTTCCAACCTCTGCACCATTCCTGCACACTGCAGGGTCGTTCCGCTGGGGGAATGGGATACGATGGGATGTGGCAGCCAGGCTGTCAGGGCTTGCTCTTTGCCCTACACCTCCCACTTCACTAGCCCCAGGACAACTTCTGGGAGAAGGGGAATGATAGCCACCAGCACCTGGGACTGGCACTGGCTCCACCGAGAGCAGGGGCAAACAGGACTTTACCTCTTTCGCTGAGGATGCCATCGATGCTGTGCTTGGCCTTCTTGTCACCTTCCTCCACCTCCTTTCTTTCCAGCTCAGCCTCCTCTTCCTCACCTTTCCCAAACTTGCTCCGCAGGATGCGGCTGATGGAGCTCACTTCAGGGGGGGAGTGCAGAGCTGTGATCGGCTCGTCCTCAGCAGCCCCCCGAGGCTCTCGGGCCGGCCCGGGGAGCCGAGCCCCCCATCAGTGCCACTGGCCTGTGTCCCTCGGCCGCTGCCAGTCGGGACTTGGGGAAGGCAGCCGCCCACTCCCACCCCCGCGGGGGTTTCACGGGGCACCGTCCCGCACCGAACTCCAGCGCGGGCACAGCGGCTCCGGAGAATCTTTTCTTCCCCCGAGCCCTCACGGTGGATGAGAAAAACCCGCGGACATCGCACAAATACTGCTCCGGCTCCATGTGCCCCCCACCCCATCCCGCAAACAACCCGCCGGCACAGGGAGCTGCTTCCCATCTCCTGCTTCCCAGCTCCGGCTCTCCGGCAAGCCCCGAGCCCTCCTGCGGCAGCAGCCCGGAGGGGACGGCGGGGAAGCGTCGGGAGGAGGAGGGGAAGGGGATGCAGTTGCGATTTAATTGAAAACACCCTGCCGAGCGCCAGAATCCTCCCGGGACGCGCCAGAGGCACCGCGTGCTAACGCCGGCAGCTCCGTGGGCACCGGTCCGACCCAGGGCTCCGATCCCGAGGGGACGGGGCTCACCCGGGTACCGCGCTGCCCTACCCGGGCCGTCCCCGACCCTCTGGCATCCTCCGAACCCCCTGCTCCGTACCTGACGGCACCGTGTTGCGGTCACACACCCCGTCCTTCAGCAGCTTGTCCCGGATCTCCCAGCTGAACATGCCCGCGTTTTCCCGCTTGTATTCCTCGATTTTCTTCTCAACATCCGGCGTCGTCACCTGCTTCAGTAAAGACAAGGCGAGCGGGCACAGTCTGTAGGGCCGGGGGAGCCGAGGCTGCCGCCGCCAGAGCCCCGGGGCGGTCGGAGCCGCCCGCGCCGTCGTCAGCGAGAGCCGACACCGGCTGCGCTTAGAAACTCCGGTATAAAACACCCGAATGCGGGCAGGGTAAAGTAAGAGGGAACACAGAAGGTAATAACGGGCCCGCATAAGACGAACGCCCTCCGCGTTAGACGAAATGTCCCAGAAGATCCTCCGGGGTTACCGGGAAGGTGGGACAGAGTCCTCGGCAGGGAAAACTCCGAATTAGGCAGCACGGGCTGCCGTGCGGCCGAGAAAATCCCGGGTCGCGACCAGCGGAGGACTCCGGGCAACGAAGCTCCAGGTCAGTAAAGTTTCGGCTGAACAAAGTTTGCAGCTCCGAACAAAAACCAGCGTAATAAAAACGCGGAGAGATTCTAGTACCGGCATTTTTCTTCGGTAGCCTCGTGATTTTAAAATAAAGCTAAAAATCAAACAAAAAGAACGATCTCCCGGCTGACAATAGCCTTACGTTTGAGTAACATGCTTATAAAAAATTACTTCTACTCCTCAGACAGAAAGGGAAATTTCGGGCATCGCTTCGCTACTTTAGAAGAATCGGGGGGGGAAGGGGGGGGATATCTAGCGACAATTTCCAATAAAAACTCAAGCCTTTACTTCGTTTTCGTGGGAAAGAAAAGCTAGAGGAGGAGGAGGAGAAGCCTAATCTTGGGGAAAAAAATTTCGTCTCTGTTATTGTTAGCGCAAACTTTTCGTTGTCGTAACTATAAATACACGCAGCTCTAGAGCAGAGAGAAAAAGTAAACAGAGCAGGGGAAGGAGCAGTAAAGAGACAGACAGAAATACAGGTCGTTCTGTTGCGCTTTCAACGAAAGCGCGGAGGGCCCGATCCAGCCGTGCTGGGTCAGCTCCACCACCGGCCCGATCGCGTCCCGCTCCGTCCCGCAGCCCTGAGCCCGCCTGCGCTCCTGCAGGAATGAGCGTGGGGCACGAAGGGCTCTGGGAAGCCAAGCGCTCAAAAAACCACCCTTCTCGCCCTATTTTCGTTTGAGATTATTTTTTTTTAAATAACATTTCCTTAATTAAAAATATATAATTGCCAAGAACTCCGACAATATTTTCTAAAGCCTCGGGAAGTTTGAGAGCAACAGGCAGGCACACGGTGAGCGTGCTGTGCCCCATGAGTGTCTGCGCCCACTCCCGGCCTCGCACGGTCCCCCCGGCCCTCCCGACCGTAAACCCCGCTGCCGGCCAGCCTGGGCCGTGTCCCGGTGAGAACTCGCTCTCCGCCACCGCGGCCGGGGTTTGCCCCGCTCCGGGCGGGCGGGAGGGGCTCACCTTGGGCTTGCTGCCGCCGATGGCCCCCGGCCGGATGGAGCCCGTCTCCTGGTACCTGCAGAGAATTTTGGAGACGCAGCCGTGGGACACTCGCAGCTGGCGGGAGATGACACAGGGCCTTATGCCATGGTGGGCCATCTCCACTATCTTGTGCCGGATATGGTTGGGTAAAGGCCTGCCATTGATAAACACTCCTCCGAGCTGATTGACTCTGCCCTGGCCTAGAGGGGTAGAGACTAGAAAAGGAGGGAAGGGAGGCAGGGGGGTAAATGGCGTTAACGTCTCCTTCGGATCCTGCTGCGTCTTTTTTTTGTTGTTGCTGTTACTGGATTTTTGTCGGGTTTTTTGTCGTTGCTTTTTCTATAAGGCAACTCACCCCCGCCCGCCCCGCCGCGCGCCCGGGGCCCGCAGCTCCCGCGGAGACCCCGCCGCCGGCCCGGCGGGCAGGGGAGGAAGGCGGCCGTGGGCTTCACCTGTTGCACTCAGCCGGAGCCGGCTTTCAGAGCCCGCCTGACTCCGGCGAAGAAGGGGAAGCGGTGCGGGAAGGCCGCAGTGTCCCCCGCGGCGCGGGGGCCGGCCCCGGCTTGGCCGCCCCGGGAGCGGCGGTGGGAGCCTCCGCAGCCGCCCGTCCTCCCTCGAGCAGGGGCCTGGTAGTCCCCGGCACTGCGGGGCCCTCGAACCACCGCTACTTTGGTTAGGAGCGGCCACTCGCAGCGGCCTGCTGCCGACCCGCGGTTCTAAACTTCGTTTCGATTCGCATTGCTTTTATCCGAGTTTAATTTTTTCCCTAACTTTTTCCCGATCTTTGGGCTCCCCAGACCACCACCCTTCATTCCACTGAGAGAACTGATGCCGGCTGCTCTGCCGACTTCCCGGTCGGTTCCTCCCACTCCCTGGACGGGCGGCTCGCAGGGCGCGAGGCCGGAGCCGCCAGCTGCAGTGGTCCGAGCTGTGCCCGTCCTGGGACAAACCCTGCTCTGACAGCCCAGGGGGGAGCCGGGCGGCTGTCCTGGAGTCCTCCGTGCGCCAGTTCTGGAGGGCCGGGAGGGCCGCTTTGTTCCGGCGTCCCAGCACGGAGTGATTATCCCTTTCCCGACCGGGAGCGGCACAGGCGCGGCCTTACCTTCCAGCGGGAACCCGCTGCGAGGATAGTTCTGCCCGGCCCCGGGGCGCATCATCCTGGGAACAGCTCCGGCCAGAGTTGTCATCGCGGCGGCAGCGGCCGGCAGGGTTATATCCAGGTGAGGGCTGATCTAGGGGAGACCCGCGCTGTCAGCGAGCCCCGCCGAATCAGGA
>VZTF01002641.1:888438-917009 GCA_013397755.1 Cnemophilus loriae
CCCCCCCTTTTTTTTTTTCTGGTGGCAGAAACATAATACTATTTGGCAAAAAAAAGAAATTACCAGCAAAGGGCCGGGGAGATTAACATTTGGAAACTTATGAAATGTAATCTGCATATCCAATTGATTCCCAGCATATCAGTTGAAAGGATAAAGATGCGTATCTCCATGATGGATATTGCATTAATAGGCACATAAATAAAGGTTGAAAAGTCATCACTGAAAGCTTTGAACCTTTTTCCATTGCTTTTATGTCCCATCCGCACGTTTCAGCACCATCTTTTTTTTCCTTTTTTTTTTTTTTTTTTTTTCTTTTTTAGTTTTTATTTTTTCCTTAATTTACNGGAAAGGAAAGGAAAGGAAAGGAAAGGAAAGGAAAGGAAAGGAAAGGAAAGGAAAGGAAAGGAAAGGAAAGGAAAGGAAAGGAAAGGAAAGGAAAGGAAAGGAAAGGAAAGGAAAGGAAAGGAAAGGAAAGGAAAGGAAAGGAAAGGAAAGGAAAGGAAAGGAAAGGAAAGGGGAAGAGAGAGAAGGAGAGAAAGAAAATCGAAAAACACCAACATTAAAAACTCTAAGAACGAACGAAGAAAGTCAAGACTGGCATAACTATTGAGTATGGACGCCTGTAACTGCTGTTTCGTACTCTACGCAGTCTTCGCCGTAAACATCTCAAAAAGAAACCTCTGGATCTCCGGTCTCCGGCCGTAGAGACCCTCGGGGCTGCCCGATTCGGCTTCACCCGCTGCCTAATGGCTTTGCCTTCACCCAGGTTTCCCTCTTCCTCCGCCTCCCACAGAGCGGGCGGGTTTGTGCGTTTGGGGGACCCTCTACCGCCCGATCACGGCCTCCCGGGCAGGGCAGAGGCGGAGAGCCGCTGCCCGCCGGTGAGGGCAGAGGAGCGTGTGCCCGGCGGGTTGGGGCTACGGGGCTGGGGCTGCGGGCTTCCAGTAACCGCTGTCCCACCCCGAGCGTGTGCTCCGCGCTAGGAGGGTCCTTCCCCAGCGCAAGCCAGGCGTGGGGGGATGCGAGCGGACCAGAGGCGCGTTAAGCCAAACCGGTATCGACGTGTTCGGACGAGAGTGACCCGCGTAGGACGGCGAGTTGTAAAATGCCACAGAACAGAAACTTCAATACCGTTCAAGTAATTTGGCGTCAGTGTAATATGAACGGTTATTGAATCCTCTGCTTCGAGAGCGGACGCGATGGGAAGTGTCGGGGGGCGGTGGAACGGAGAAGCAGGGCAGGTAGGGAGGCGGCAGGTGGTGGCATACCGCGACACCCCGCCGGCGGCCACACTGGAGAACTGACCGGTTACAGCGACAGGCAGCTCCGTACAGCCCAGTCTCACTCTCAGAAATAAGTTCCGCAGTAGAGCCCTCCCAGGAAAGCTGCTCCGCACCCTATTTTGGCACATCACCCCTCCCCGTGTACGGACCCAGAGGTGTCCAGGGACATTAGTCGTCGATTCGGGGCTGTGAGGGAGCCCCGCCGCCGCGCCCCGGGGCAGCCACCCGGGAAGCGCCGCGGAAGCGGCGGTGAGGTCAGCGGGACGCGGCGGTGGGGCCAGCGGGACGCTTCCCCGGTCGCCGGGCTATGAGGCTGGGAGGGAACCAGACCCCACCGCCAGGTTTAGAAGGGAAAAGTGCCCGCTCGGACACCTCCTCCGGCCCACGGAGCACCGCGCTGCGGGGGCAGCGGGCAGCCCGAGCCCGCAGACACCTCGGCCCCGGAGAAGCCCGGACCGGGGACCGGTGCCCTGGAAAGGCCCGGGCTGGCGGTGGAGCCGGCAGGAGGGGCTGGCTCCAGAGCTGGCACCTGGGCCCAAGCTCTAGCAATAAATCGAGACAAGTAGCCTAAAGGTTATTAATTTTAGTGGGTTTTTTTCTTTCTCTCCCCCCCACCCCCCCTTTTTTTTTTTCTGGTGGCAGAAACATAATACTATTTGGCAAAAAAAAGAAATTACCAGCAAAGGGCCGGGGAGATTAACATTTGGAAACTTATGAAATGTAATCTGCATATCCAATTGATTCCCAGNTTTTTTTTTTTTTTTTCCTTTTTGAGTTATTATATTTTCATTAATTTACAGCCACAGTGCGCCCGGCAGTCGGAGTAGGGGCAGCTAGCTCAGTACGGGAGGAGGCTCTGCAGAAGGCCAGGAATAGCGGACAGAACACCCCGGATCCCCCGAGCCGAGTTCGGGACCACTCTCGAGCTCCGCTGACCGGGCCGAGGGGAAAGGAGGACACCCTGCCTCTGCCACTCCTAAGAAAAATTTTCCTCCGAGGGTTACATCCTCGGGGATCGCCTGCGCCAGCACCACGGCCGGAAGAGAAATCTGGAGGGTAATGGCAAAGCATTTCCGTGGTGGGAAGATCCGAGGTAGCGCTCATCACAGGGGCCCCGAAAGGAGCCGTGAGAGGGAGCAAACAAACACCCAGGGGGTGGGAGGTGGTCCCGGGAAGGGCCGAAATCCACCTCCCCTAACCGGCGAGGCTGCCCGTGGGCGAAGGCTGAAACACTTAACCCTACAGATGGCTCACTTCGCGGCACCGGCCGCCCTCTGTAAACTGGCAATAAATATAGCATGTATTTCACTAACTCCTCACCTTTCTGATTGCTACCAGATCCTGCAGTAAGCGATACTACAGCTGCCACTCCGCACTGACACATGCCCTCCGAGCCAGGACAGGGATACAGCTGCACTCCTAGGGCTGGCAGCGGCTGCGGGCAACGGGCCCCGGACCGCAGAGCCCGGGGACTCCTTCCAGCGGCGGCCGGGAAGGGACGGTCCCTCTCTGCGAAGTGACGGGAGGAAAAGGCGGCGTTACTCGTTTATTTATGACTTTAAATATTACCATCGAATTTCGGGTGCACGTCAGAGAGTGGCGGCAGTGCCCCGCCGTGTCACCCCCGGGAGGGCAGGGCCAGCTCCCCGCGCACACTGGCGAGTCTCCCACGGGGAACGCGCGTCTTCCTTCCCCACCTCCTCCGTGGTTAACGGCCTCATCTCAAAACGAAGCGTCTAATCCTCGTTAATTACTAGTAAAAACACCAGAGATTATTAATTCCAGCAGTGTCATAATAGATTTCCACCGGGAGTTTTACTGCAGCAGAGACCATGAGGCTTTAGGAAGCCGAAGCTCGGACCATCAGATATATCTGCCTGCGGAACGAGGGATTTGCACAGCGGCTGGGAGAAACGAGGAACACCCGAGGAACGCGCGACCCACTCCGGGTCTGTCAACAGATAGGCACCGGCAGGCATCCCGCACTCCATCCCAACGGTTCCAGCTGTCTCCTGGGACATTCTTTCTTCTCTCCCTCCCTCCCTGCTTCTTCGCCCTCTATCCAACACGATGGAGCCATGAATTAACGATATTAAGGGAGAAGCGGCCCTTCTAGCACAGACATTGAATTCATTAATCGGTGTTTCGCCTATGGCTATATGATTTCATCGCTTATTCTTTTAAAGATGAACTGAATTAAAATTTGGGAAGGGATAAGCAGAAAGAGAGGGAAAAAGAGAGAAAATGAGAAAGAGCAAAAGAAAGAAGGAAAGGAGGAAAGGAGGAAAGAAGGAAAGAAGAGAAAGAAAGCACGAAGGAGGAAAAGACCGGAGAGGGGTCCCGCCGGTACCGGGGCTGCGGCCATGCCCTCCGCCGCGCGAGCGGGCGAATCCCGGACCCGGCCAGCGGGCAGGAGGCGGCCAGCTGCAACCCCTGGCTCCATCCCCATCCCCTGGCTCCATTCCCGGGCTCCACCCCCGGGCTCCAGCCCCGGCTCCATTCCCCCGCTCCCCGCAGCGGGCACTGCCCATCCCCGAGCGGGGCCCGGAGCCGGCTGATGCCGTTGTTTTGCCGTCTCCTTCCCCGCCACCCAACCCACGCTGGAATACAGGATCCCGCTTCCCAGCTCCCGTCGGTGCCAAGCGCTCCCTTCCAACGTCAGACCGTCACTGGGTTAAGCAAAACAAATCGGGGCAGACACGGCGCGAGATATGGGGGTTCGGGGCGCTCTCGGCACCGGCCCGCGGGCACCCTCCGGGGAGGCAGCTCCCCGGTCCAGGCCCCTCCGCTGTCCCCGGTCACACAGTTCCCGGAGCGAGGGGAGAGCTGGTGCTCGGCCTCGGGCCAACATTAAACAATTGCTCACAAAATTTAAAGAAGTTAGGGTGTTAGTTTGGGTTTTGGGTTTTTTTTTTCGGGGGCAACAGACCCGATTAATATCTGGACTAATAGTATTAGTGATCACTAGCAAAGACAGACTCTTCCCTCCCCTTCAGAAAGAAAGCAGAAGGAACTTCCAGACAACTAGAATGTCACCTATTTTCCAAGCAATGTTGATACTTACATAATGCAGGGAGATCTAAATTTATTCTCACATGGAAAGTTTTGCCACCCGACTAGAAGAAAGTGTGTTTTCTATTTTATGTTTTCATTTAATCTACTTCGGAGTTTTCAATAGTTTCAAATTTTTTTTTTTTTCACAGAGGAATACATTCTTTCCCCTAATATTAACTGTCCAGCTAACAAATCCTTATTTTCCACATGGAAACCAAGTTGGCATTATTGTTCATCATCACTTTTTCTAAGTCATAAAAAGTTTCATTCTTCCCATTTTAAAGGAAAGCAAATTTTGATCTTTATCTCAAGCATATTCCTCTAAGTTCACTCAGGAACACACACAACTAAACAAATAAACAAAACCCCAACCAAAACCCAAATGCTGTTGTTGCTATTTATTACTAGTAAAAATGTCACAAAATAATAACTAAAATGGATTTGTTAGATTTTGCTAAATGATTAAACAACTCAGAGGTAGGATGAGGAAACATAGCTTACATCTAGGCTTGTAATGAGCTGAAGTCTAAAATTTAGATTTTCTGACGAATCAGGAGTAGGTTTGGGTGAGAAATAAAAAAAGAAAAATTCAAGTTATTCCCCTCAAATTTCATAATCCAATGAGACCAATCGACCTCATGGTATTTGATTACTATAAAAATCTTCTTAACACAGCTGAAATATTCATCATCTGAAGCTAGTTGTAAGAGATTATGATCACCTTGATGCCAGATCTCTCAATCTGCATGACATGTGAACAGCACGCCGGAGACAGCTCAGATGCTGAGCTGTGAAGCCGGTTTCAGACCCAGGTGTTTTCAGTAAGAGCAGATACAGGCAGAAGGCCAACACTGCACCTTCCCTAAACACAAGCATGAGTATTTTATGCTGCACCGATCAAAGATCAACGTAGTTGAATGTGTCTAGTATGAACGTATGCCTCCCCCACGACACAAACCATATTATGTTAATGCAAATGTGGCATTTCTTCCAGCTATCTCCATATCTACATGCACCTGGATAAAATGTGAAAGCAGAGTAAGTTGCAGGATTTTCAGCTTAAATAAAAGTGAGCCACCAAATTTAAATAACCTTCAGAAACATTAGGAATCATTGCCATGAAAAACCCACGGTTTCCGTGACCCGTTTGTAACATGAAGGGAACACTTGTACTGTTTGTGTGAAGATTTTGCACCAATGGACAACTGACAGGGAACTGCCTCTGATGTGGTTTAAATGAGAAGAGACGATCACAAACAAATATAAACATTTATCTTTGTATCTTTTCTTGTCTTTTTTCTTTATCTTTTCTTATCTTTTAGATTCTTTGGCAATATAAAATGATAACAAAATCAACTAACCTCCAGCCAGAAAAGCTTCTCTAGGCTAGTAGAACAGACACGGACAGAAGAGCTACAAAACATCCATAATGCAGGGAAAAGGGCCACTGAGCTCGGGAGGGTTTAAGTGCACACAAGGAGCTCTGACAAAGTCAGAGACTTTTAATTTCAATGAATTTTAGGATCTCAGTTTTGTGTCCATAAACACATCTCACACCATATTAATAACAACTGCACTGTTCATGCTTAAGCCGGTCAGAGATGGTTAAAAACCATTCCTCTGGACACATTCACGTTTAATATTGGCTTCTCGAGCAGCCGTTAAAATTTTCGGTGATGCAGAGAACACACTGTTATGGGAAAGAGATGGGACTGTACCAGTCATGAACATGAGCAAGGGCGCTGCAACAGCACTTTCCCTTGGGATTCGCCAAGACCACTGCCCTAAGCAAAGCTGTTCAGCCCAAGGTCTGAATACACATAGCACACCTACAGAGAACCTGCACTTCACACACACTTCAAATTCCCACTCAGTGGGGTTTTGTCTGTTTGCACAACCAGGACAGCCAGCTGGAAGAGTTCTCCCACTCCTGGGAAACTGTTCGGCAAGATAGGACCTAAACAAGGAACCCACATTAACCCCGTAACTACACCTGTACCTCTCAGCCCGTGGTAACGGTCTGTGTGCAGAAACGCACTCTCCCTTCATACATAAAAGGTGTTTTATACAGAATGTTACACACAATGAGCTACCTTGGGATGTAAGCCTTGAAAACAAACTCAAATCCCTGTGAACAATGATTTGAGCCACAAAGAAACAACATTAAGGTAAGAAGCAACAATATTTCCATTGCACTTGTCATTCACCATATTTTAAAAATATTTTTTTACAGTACAAGGAAAAAATAACAGAAATTTATTCTTTTCTGTTCTTTGAAGTATAATGCAGACACAAACTCACTTTTCAGAGTAAGATGGTCGAGGTTCTCAGCCCACAGTATTATGATTAACCATTATTTTCAAAATATGCTTCCAAAATGCTGTCTCAACCCAGACAAAACTAGATGGGAGGCAAACTACCAGTCACTTCAGGAAATACAGGTCATTGCTCTACTTGAAGGGGCGTACAACCCAGTACTCTCTGCTGTTAGCTACTTTTTTATTATTTGTCTTTGTGTTAAATTTCAAGTTATGATAAACGTGAGAGTAACTGCTATGCTGCTTTTTGCATGATAAAACAGAAAAGTGTCTCCATATGCAGGCCTTTTAACCAACCAACTAGATAATATTCTCTCCATGCATTTATGAAACAGTTAAGTGTATTTCTGTCAAACCTGCCTTTCCAAAGATGAATACCCACTCTTATATAAATGAATATTGTGTGATTCTTTACTACTTGTGGGCTAGTGATACAAAAAGAAATATAATTTCTTCTCTGCAACCGCAGGATTTATTAGAGACATTTTCAAAGGAGAGAGCAGAAATAACTGTGTCACTGAAAGTACAAGATAAATATTAAAAACATAATTGTTTTTTAAAAATTGAATTCTTGAGCACAAGTTATACAGAAAGGCAACACCAAAGAAGTTGTTGTAGTGATCGCCTTAATGCATCCCCACACACTGTCAAAGGCAGAAGATGCCCACAAATAGCACATCTTGATCTTTCTCCTGCAGCTGCCATTGGGTCCAGTGAGAACTTTCCCCCAGCAGGTAGTCACCTGTCCCAGGTGAGACGGAAAAGCCCGGTTTGCAGCACATGACTGCTCACCCAGGTCGTGTGTTTATTATCTGGGTTCTGCCCTATCTGTTTTTCTTTCCTTCTCTTGGTCTAATATGACCGACATCTGGCAGCCTATTCCAAATATCAAACTTCACACTTGGTCTTCCCATTTGGAGTCCAGTATGCTCCAGTTAGGCAGAGGAACTGGGGATTATTGCCACAAAAATGTTAAGATCTTTTGGCACAACAGGAAACTACAGATCTTTCAGAGTTCACAAAGACTGTGATCATGGAGAGGTCAAAATATTCTGAGAAAGCTTCAGGCCTTTGTTTATTTTCTTGGTGTTTCCATTCCTTGTGCCCCAGACTGAGAAACACAGGAAAATATTGCAAAGTAGAAAAAAAAAAAACAGCAAAAAACTGAGCACAAGGGAGAAAAAAAACCCCAGCCAGCAGCTTATATTTCCCATTATTTCCCCCATGGTGTTGTGGACTACCCTGTCTTCCCTGCTTTCCCACAGAGTTCCCCAAAGTGACGCTTTTCCTGCAAGATGTGTGGATTGTGTGACTGATGCACACCCCTTCTGCTGCATATCTCTGTGCAGTTTTAAACAACCAGAACACACAAGTGTTGTGACTGAAATAGCTACAATAATAAAACAACAGCCACATAGATTTTATCTTTATGTATTTTTACTTAACTTTTTTTTTACTGAAATTTGAGCGAAGTTTGGCTTTGGACAAGCAATCTGTACACTCAAAGGAATCCAAAATACAAATATAATACTGGGATTCTACAGTAGCCAGAGATGTACACAATGCATGATTTTTTCTGACTGGTACTGTGATGTGGATCCAGACTAATGCTCCTGAAACCAGCAGAGTGTCCCAAAGTTTGTGTAAGCAGAGAGAAGGATGTGGCATAAGATCAGACTGTCCATTTTAATTTGGCTCTGATATATTTTCAAATATATGGGTAGGAACCTGATATGTAATATGATCATTCAACGTGAATAAGCCTGAAAATCCCGTTTAGGCCTGTGATCTTCAACTTTCTGTAATGTGCAACCTCTAAATGCTTTAAAGTTGACTCTCATGCAACAGATTTAAGCTTCTGATGATCAATTTGCTTTTCTTACTTACCTTTCACAGCTCTTTCAGTAGTCCATAGATCCCAGTTGAAACCACTGGTTTAGTCAAAATGGCAAATACTGTTTACAGAGAAAAGGCAAGAATAAAACTATGATGTGGAAAGTAAAGAAAAAGATGGAGTATACACTTCTTACTGTAATCAGTATTTCAGCTCCATAACAGCTTCTGTGGGACAGCAGCTCCTGCACACATTCCCACACGGGAGGCAGCTCACTGGTGGGCCCAGAGTGCTGGCAGCACCCCTGGCACACCTGAGCAGCTCCCTGCAGCCAAAGCCTGCAGGACTAAGGCAAAGTAAAGAAAAGAACCATGCAGGGAGCTCCAGCTGAGCTCCACGAGCACTCAGAGCTGCCTCTGGGTGTCTGCGAGATGGAGTTGGAGCGGCGAGCGCTGGCTGGGCTCACGCGAACTGCAAGGTACTGGAGCTTACCTGGTCGAACAGAAATGCAGATACACACACTGCATTTGCAGGAGAAGCACAAACAGGTAAATCATGTATTGGTGCATATGATGTACACATGTACATATTTTATATATTTATTTTTCTTAGAAAACATTGCTGCTGTTTATGTCCATTAATTTACATATATTTATTCCTACTACAGTATCATTTATAATAATACTTTCATTTCTATAGCACCTCCTCTTCAAGGATCTCCAATTGCTTAAAAACATTAATAAATAAAGCCTCACATCTTGCCTGTGAGGTAGGTCAATGCTATTATCAAACTTTACAGATGCATTAACTGAAGAACAGAGAGGTTAAGGCCCAAATTGTCAAATATTTGTACCTGAAGTCAAGCACCTAAATTCTCATTTAGATGCTTAAATAAAAGTCTCGTGGTTTTCTTTGGTGCAGAACATCTACAACTACTGCTGAAGTCAACAGGGGCTAATGGTCAGGCCTGATTTTAGGAGGCATAACCTTTTAGACAGCTAACAAGCAACTCCAAGTTGGAAAACACTGGTCTAAATACACAAATCTCGGTCAGAGCCACAGTTGATCCCAGTAATTTATCTCCTCAGGGCCTTTATATCATGATATACAACTTTAAAAGGCTGGTGCGGATCTTTTTCAATAGACATAAGTGACACAAACATCATCTACTGTTTCCACAAACTGCGTCCATCGGCAGAGTCTGTACAAACACTGCTTGGTTTGTGGGGTTTCGTGGGTGTCAGGGGGTTGTTTTTCACAGATTTGTGATAATCAAGACATTGCACAGCACACATCACTTGTGCAGTCATAAAACACATCACACATCTTCACCTGCTGTCTTTACATTTCTACAGAGTAAATCCCTCTGCATTTGTGATAAACAGAAGTGGTCAAGTAAAGGTCTATTAAGAGGCTACTTGTCAGAATATCATGCAGACAGCTTGCAAAATACACATACTAAAAGATCACTTTTTAAATTCTTGAATCATTAAGCACAAAAATAATTACCTCATTCCATTACAGTACTGTGTAGAAACACGGAATAAGCAGCATTATCTTATTCCCGATAGAATAGATTATAACAACTAATTAAGTTTAAAAAATTCAGGCACCAAATGAATTATCCTGCAACATAGAACAGTATCTATATAGAGTGTTCTCCTTAATATACTACAAAACCAGCTGTATGGCAATGTTTTTCCATTTCATATCATGAGCATCTTGTCACATTTCAAAGACACCTTTGATGTTCCAACCTCACAGAACAAAACCGTTTTCTACTGTCTGTCACAGAAACTCCCAGCACAAAAGATAAACTTACCAAGAGGGAAAACCACCGTCTCACTACAGCTACCTTGACCGAATGTTCAATCACAAATTTCACTACTGCATTCTACTTTTACAGTGATGCTGAAAGTCCATACTTTAATGTGGGCTTCTCTCACTGCATAAAAATTGAAATCAGTGGCCAGTGAAATACTAATCCCTATGACAGGAGTCTCTTAGCTGTATTTTAGAGCTCCATTAATCAAATAATCTTCCAGGAATTGTTTTAAGTGTTCAACGTAGTGTTTCAGTCTCCCACATTAAATTAGAATTTCAAAGAATTAAATAATACAGCTTATTTTAAGCAACCATGAGAGGGCTCAAGGGCCTTCTAATAAAATTATAATGAAACCATACCCAGAACACTGTAGGAAACTTTGGCTCAGTCTCTTTTAAGATAATACACTTGTGTTACAACTTCTTCTATATGCTAACTTGTTAACTTCATAAAAGGGAAAACAAAAAGCGCATTTAACATCGTGTTCCTGTTCTGCTCCTAACCACAGCCAACCTCTCCAATTATCTTCCAGGTGGGGGCAACAGTAAGCCAGTTTTCTTTAATCGCGATTGTGTCCTTCTGCATCAGGAGCTCAGCAGCCGGGATGCGCTCCCGCAGAGGCGGGGACCGCGCACATCCCAAGATCCAGCTCCCCAGGGAGGCCCTTCCAGCCATCTCTGCTGGCAAGGCGCGCCCTGCCCTCCCTCTTGAGCGGCCGGACCTTCTGTGACCCCTCGCCGGGTCACCCTGCAGCCCATCCCCACCGCCCGTGCCAGTGCCGCAGGGCCCACCGTGACATCGGGCCGGGCGTGGGGCCGGCGGCCGTGGCGGGGCTGGCACCTGCCACCCNGTGACATTGTAGGAGAGCTCCTGCCACCAGCCGCCTGCTGCTAGATGCACCAGGGCAGGAGCCTGCAGAGGCACCAGGAAGCCCAGTTCTATCACCTCCTCATTCTTTTTGCCCAGAATTAGGACTGGTTGATATCACTGGATGCTCTGCTCCCAGGGGGATGGTCCCTGCCCCAACACCTTCCAGGGGGAATCCAGGCACTGCACGGGCTGTTGATGTCTCTCTGTTCAGCTGGGGGATGATGGGGGCCTCCTGGCCAGCTGCTCCCTGTGAGCTGTCAGGGGTGCACAGCCAAGGAAAGGACTAGACATTAAAAAGCCACTTTGCCTGTGCCTTGCTGGTGCCTTGCTGGGCCATGGCTGTCACCAAGGTGCAGGAGGCATCGTGTCTGTGTCCCTTCCTCCTGCCTGTGGGGCAGAGAGTCATTGCTGCCTTCCAGCCTCGGATGCCTTCTCTCTCCCAGTCTGGTGCCGGTGTGCTGTCTCCGTGATCCAAGCAGGACGGCCACCCCCTCCCTTCCACCCTCGGGTAACTCGGAGGCTTTCATGTCTCTGTCCCCGTGTGCCTGGGATGGCTCCCAGCCCCAGCTGCCTCCCGCTCTCCTCCGCAGGTGCAGCGATGGAGGGTGCCGAGGAGGGGCCGAGCACACCCCCACACCCCTCCACACCCCTCTCCGAAAGGATCGGGCTCTCTTTCATGAAAAGCAACAGATGGGTATAGCTGGCAAGTGCGGCCTTCCAGGGCGGGGGCGTTTAATGATGTCTTTAAACATTGTGAGCGTGTCTGTCTCTCACTCGTGTCCCTTCTGCTGTGCAGTGGGGACGCCTCTCCCCAGGCCGGTGCCTTGGGAAGAACCCTCTCGCCAGCGGGGCAGGTCAGGGAGATGAAAGCATGCCTGCGAGCCCCAGCTCCCACCTCCTAGGAGACGGACATCGCCTCCCAGCCCGGGGACAATGGCGGGGTCTGGTCCCCCCGCGTCGTCTCTAGGTGATGTCACATCGATCAGAGCAGCCGTACTGAGGGGAGGGGAACAAACACGCACACACACAAAGGAGCCTGCTTTGAAGTCCCGCGAAGGAGCGTGCCTGCGCCTCCGGGCTGCCCGAACCTCCCAGCGCTCGGGCCACGGCCGTGTGTGAACGGGGCCGGCACGGCACGGCACGGCACGGCACGGCACGGCACGGCACGGCACGGCACGGCACGGCACGGCACGGCACGGCCCTCCAGAGCGTCGTGCGGCGCGGGGCCGCTGCCGCCGGGATGCCGGTTCCCAGCGCCTCCCTGCTAGCTCGCCGGCGGGAGCCGCCCCCGCAGCACGACCCGGCGGGGCTCGGTGCTCTCCCACAGCCCCTCCGCCCTGCAGCGCTGCGGGGAACACGGCTGGATGCCAGGCAGCCTTTTAATCCTGGAGTGCATTTTTTTTAAGCGTTGTGTTGATTTTAACAGTTGACGAGGATTCCCCACTGTCATTATGCTTTGGGACCAGCGGTTACAATGACATGACACTCGTTAGGCACAAACACGGCAGATGAAGGGTTAATATGGGAAGGCAGGGTGACATCTCTTTCATAAACCGCAGATCACAGGCTAACTGATATTTTACTGCTTTTCGGAAAGAACATTTTGTGCACTGTGATTCCCTTTCATTATGCACACTGAAAAATAAAAGGTATTTTATTCCGGAAGCTGGCGGCGGAAGGAGCTGCTGATGTTGTTATTTCCATCCTGATATTGCTGTACAATTGAGAGTTTGTGCCCGGTTTAATGCAAAACCATCCAAACAGTGAGATGTCCATAGCTGGCAACATCGTATGTTAAACAACCTGATAGATTTCACTACATCAAAATCTGCACTGTCTCATCAGGGAACTCTCTGGAGAAACTATTTTATCTTCAAGTGTAGCAGAGGCCATAACAGCGATTATTTCTCTCTGTAGTTCTGAGGATAGCTCTAGGCAAGTAAGGCCCGTGTTTTAGGTACACTGCATTGCCTTGCTGTCTTGCTAAAGCTGCATCTTGGGCGTATCAACTCTGGACTGAGAGCTGTGTCATCTTGACGCCCTCTCCTCTCTCCTGTCCTGTCCTGTCCTGTCCTCTCTTCTCCTCTCCTCTCCTCTCCTCTCCTCTCCTCTCCTCTCCGACATTCTGGATCAGGCGTGCTTCACAGCAAATGCTAAGGAAATCTCTCTCCTTCTCAGTGCTGTCTGTGCTAGGACTTTGTTCTTGAGCTCTGAGCATTCTTGAAGAGCCAAATAAAGTGGGGGGAGCCATTGTTTAGAAAGACTGACTTGGTGGAAAGATGAAAAGCAACATATTTGTAAACTGTGATGACAGATCTGATGATTGTCCTAGCAAAGCAGGGAACTTAGCTTAGCTTAGTTTAGCATAAACTGAAATAATGATCTGAAGTCAAACAGAGAAAAGTAAGAATGTTTTCTGTACAGAGAGATGTATTTTTTTATATAATTTATCCTAAGAGATGATTTTAAATCCCTTGAAAATCTTGGTTGTGTCTCTAAAAAAAAGACAGAAGGTGACTTTTGCTGTCACTGTCCATAGTGCACAGCTACCTGGCCTGTGGAGTCAAAAATCACCCTTTTTAAAAAGCCCACACTGGTTTGCAACCTCAGAGCTAATCTGCCTGATGAATTTGGACTTTTTCATCTAACTCTGGTAACTTTCATTTTTAAATGAAATCTCATTGTATTTACTCAGACATTCTTATATTCTAAAATGTATGTTCCTGGTAGTTTGTCTATTTTGGTTTTGGTTTTTTTTGTTGGTTTTTGTTTTGGTTTTATTTGGTTCGGGTTTTTTTGCTTGCTACTGTTTCCCAGTTAGCATCATCTTCTTATTTAATTAGTTCACTGTTAAAAGATATGTCAGATTATCCCAGGCACCAGCCTTTCCTTTAACATTACTGCCACTTTCATAACCCTACAACTTAGAGTAATTTTCAAAACACGTGAAAGTCCTCAGATCCACGCAAATATGAATTAATATTGCAAGTACATTTTTTTTGAGGCACTGTATCAAATGCTTTAATAAGGTCCAGATACATCAGCTGCATTTCTGGTTCAAACTGCTTTGCCCCTGCCTTTTGTGTTCTGAGTTTTCTTGCCTGATATGTATCTGCCTTGAGGTCAACTGAAACTCCATCTAATAAGTATATGAAAGTCAGCATTGGGAAAGCTTCCTGTAATTCTGGCATGAAAACTACCCAGAATAAATGGGGAAGTTGAGCATAACTGAAAAAATAATAATTTAAAAAAGCTAAATGCAAAATTAGAATTAAATTTACTCTTTTCTTTGGTAAAACTAAGAATGAGGAAAGCTGGTGAGTAGTCACAGAAACGTCCTTGTTCACAGTTATCCCCATGAACACAATGCTGGATAATTTGGTCCCACACAAGCAAGGTTATCCTGTGCTGTGCAGTCCCTGGAGAACATTATTTGGCACTACACGTAAGGTGTAGGGTCCTCACTCCTGGTGAGATGCTGCTTTGTTCTGGAACAGTGCAACTCCTCTTCACCTTTTTTGGTCTCTAGTGGCATTTTCAGGTTCTGTCCTTACCCTTCTGCTAGCGCAGGAGCTCATGTGATGACATGGCCAGTCAGTTCTTGGAGACAATCCAACTGAACCCTTTTTGCTTTTTAGGATAAAATGAGTTTTTCTGCTGGAACAGCTCAGGGAAGCAGGTTGTTGCCTGGGTGCATGAGTGCAGCCAGTGCGAGGGAAAATGCCAGAGGCTGTGTGGTTAGGAGAGGAAATGAGGCTGGGACCACAGCGTGGTTGGTTTACGTACATTTACCTTACTGTGGCACAAAGCCATTAATGATTTCAGCCCTTCTGTCGTAGTCCAGCATCCTGTCATGTGTATATTACAGTTGTGTCATGGGATGGTACGGTCCAGAGCCAGGCTTGAAAGCCTGCTGTGACAAGCTGAAGGACAAGCTGTGCTGCTGTACCCCCTGGCAGCCTTATCTATGCAGGATAGCGTCCCACCGTAGGTCTCTGGGAGGCTGGGGGATCACCAGGCAGGGGGTTTGTGCCACATCTGCTCCCTGTGACATGGTGCTGCCCTGGCTTCTCAGCCACTTGGACAGGGAGGGTGCCCAGCCTGGAATTAAAGGTGGCTTCTTACCTGGATCCTTCTGGTGACTGGCCCTGTGATTGTTCACAAGCAGAGGAGCTGGACCATGAGAACTGGAAAACACCTCTATGAGAGGAATTTAAAGACTTCCTAGGCGGGGATTGAAGAGATGAAATGTTTCTTCAGACTTTTGGAAAAGTTACCGTATTTCTGGATATCCAGATGTATTCTCTCTTTTGGTCACTTTAATGACAATGAGCATTTATTATTTGGATTGTCAGCTTGTAGGGACTGTTCTTTAGCAGGAAACATGTATTAGTTATTGTAAGAAAACCCCAGAATGTAGCTGAGCGGATTCTGAGGGCTGGCTTTTGTCTGAAACACTATAGGAGACTTTGGATGTTATTCAGCAGAAGTTGTGTTACAAATTCAGAGCAAAAGTGGCAAACAACTCTTACAAAAGACACATTTTTCCACTTAATCATTCTGCAGCTGGTAAGAATTGATTTTTAGTGTGTTAAATATTGGGCCTGATTTATCCTGTGCAGTGTGCCAGTTTCGTGCTGGTGCAGAATTTGGTCTAAGAAGAGTTGTAACAGTGTAAATTAACTCATCAATGAGTCAAGCCCAAAACCTCATAGAAGAATCCTCCTGTTTTTCGTAAGGGACATATTGACATACACTCCTGCAGCAATAACGTCATGTTAAGCTAGTTTAATTCCCCAGAAAGTCTGTGTTCTTATACAATAGGTATGTTTTTCACTTTTGATGGGTGGCAAAAGATATGTCTTATTCTTATGCCCTACCGTTGCATAATAGGATGCTGCATCATCTTCTGCTTTCTTCACGCTGACATTTTGTTTAATATGAAGTATTTCTGAATAATTTATAATTAAAGTGCTTTTTTACTTTTTCTGTATTGGAACTTCTGTAAAACCTATTGCATGTGTGGTCTATTGCATTCAGTATTGAAAGGAACGTTCATTTTCAATAATATTTGCAGGCCATTTCAGAGGGCTGAAAAAGAGAAAATGGATTACAATTATGAGCAATTCTACATCAGTCACAGCCATATAAAAATATGTTAATCTCTTAATGTATATAATAGGAAAGATGCAGAAGTAGATGCAGGAATACAATGTTTGGCACCACTCTCCCCCCAGAAAAACCTTTCTTATACTGTAGCTGCTAAATACTGTCCTATTTCAGTTGCCTCAGGAAATGAGAAATGTGTGAAGGACAGACCTTCACTGACCACTCACCTCTGCTTGTGAGGTCTCTGCTTTCTCTTTTCTCCTAGGTTAGGTTTCAAGCTTCTCCTCCTCACCCAGTGTTGACCTGCAGCCCCAAGCACAGACTCACTCTCGTTGGCATCAGTCTGATGCCAAATTGTGCAACAGGTTTATTGGCAATAAAAGGGTGAGGGCTTAAAACTAGGGGTCATGCATAATTTCTGATGGGAATAATTTCTCGTTGTTCCCATCTATTTCTTTTCCATGATGTGTTTTCAGCACATCCCAAAAAGGTAACTGCATTACAAGCTTTTGTTAAGAAAAGGTGAGGAGCCGTTTGAAATTGTGAGGGCATGTCCAGTAGGTGCAGATCCTTCTCAAATAGCTGAGCTTGAACAGCAACAAGGAGATCCCCACAGACGTGCTATGCATAGGAAACCCAGCTCAGAAATGTTTAAGCTGGTGGCAGATATGGGCTGACTCTGCAGTTTGGGTAGAGGTGACTCTGGTGTTCCCTGTGCACACCTAGGTTTGATCCTGCCGGTGGGAATATCGGGATGGATCGTTTGGGCTCCAGAGCAGTGCACTCCTTTGTCCCTCGGGCTGCAGAGCAGTGACACACACCAAAGGAGCTCCCATCTCTTGTGGTGTGGCACGTTATTAATGGCTCCTTGGAGCAGCAACTGTGTGAGGGCAGATCTGCCCTGGGTGTTTGCAGGGATTTAATTCATCTTTTAGAAGACAGTATTTAAATTGGTGCAGTCTTCCAGGTTGGCAGCAGCTTTTGGAACAAATGTATTTGTATAAAATTTACCTTCTCCTAAGCTAATGGCACTTCTTCAAACCCTTTGGTGATGATATAACTGAATCAAGAATCCAGGAATTTGATTTTTGGATTTAACTGTTGTTTTTTTTTTTTTCAAAAAGGGCCAAGCTATAAAGAGAAAAAGAGGGAAAACCTCAGAGAAGTCCTTTGTTTTAGCCAACACTGTGTTTTCTGCACTTCAGAGTAATAGTGAAAATTTAATCCAACACTGGGTGTTGAATTAGGTGTCAGTGTGGGGCTGGCAGAGCCTGTTTGGGCTTGCTTGGAGTAGCAGCCTCTGCAAGGAGAGAGATTTCTGTGGAGCAGGGCATTTTCAGATGCAGAACTGCTGTGTCTCAGTGGCACCTTGGGGCTCAAAACTATGATTATGTTGGCCACAGTAAAGCAGCTGGGTGGGAAAATATATAAAAACAAGATTAATAATTATTATTAATGGTGATTAGAGTAATTAGTGAATGCCAGCATGGCTATTAGCTCTTGGGCAGTTACTTTTTGCTACCCAAATTGTCCTTGCATTGCAATGACATAGTCTACGGAATCACTTTAAAAGATTGCTTAGTCCTTTGGGAGCTCTGTTTAGAAGACACAGTACACATTCCTGTTACTGATTTTATTACAGGATATCACCTGGAGTTAAAATAGGCGTGGTTATCTCTGAAGCGAAATCCTGAGCCAGTGAAGCTGGTTAAGAATTTTTGTCATCAGCTTCAAAGTGGCCAAGTTTTTGTCCTTGATAATGACAGGGACTATTTTTTTAAGACAGCTTGGAAACAACTGCTATTGCTCAGACCACAATATTACGTATATGTGCTTGATTCAATTGAGAATGAGAAACAGATGAAGAATTTGGGAATTTTTGCATTCATACTATTGCATATATGCAGATATTAAAATAATAATTTGTTTGTTTTGAGCTGAAGTGAGCACATGGAAGTTGGTTTGTTGGGGTTTTTTGTGGTTTTTAAATAAACTTTAACATCTTCTCACAAGAAATAGCCAATTTAAACATCATTTGACATGAGCCTAAAACCTACCTGGGTCTTTGCAACCCTGGAGAAGCCCAGCTTCTGCTTTTAAAAGAGGTATTAGTCAGAAAAGCCAAAACCAAGTGTTAGGGTTGAATTAGGAACAATTCTAGATGACAATAGAAAACATCGTTGTGTCGCTGTATCAACCACGTACTGAGCACTGTGTGCACTTTGGTGCCTTTCCTCTAGGAAGGAAAATGTTCAGGCAAGGGCAAGAAGGAGCAGGGACTGGGAAGATCTTGCACATGAAGGAAACCCGACAGACCAGGACTCCACAGCCTGTGGAAGAGGTGGCTTAGAGGGGATACGAGAGCAGGCTGATTGACTCTGCTGAACAAGCCGAGTGACTCAGACACAGTGAAGAGATCTCCAGCATTACAGGGGGATGGAGACTGCCAAGGGGGATGCTGCCAACTTCTGAACTCGCCCTGCTGGGGTGACGGTAACTCTAGAAGGAGAGGGATATCTGATTTGTTACTTGGCATACTCCTGCTGTATTGTCCCTGCTGCTGGCCCACTCATTTTCATAGTATTGGTAAGGAAGTTGAAAAGCTTGATTGTAATGGGTTGATTAGACATTAAATATTTTGTAACAAAAACAGCTAACAACTGGGATGTCTTTCTGATGCGGGTGAGAACTCAGGATGTAACCTTTGGAGAGAAACTCTTCAATTAGCTAAAAATGCAGTTCTAGCTGAGTCAAGAAAGAGATTCCTTCACCCTAATTTAAAATCTAAATTACATTAATTGAAGAGTGTATGGTTCCTGAGTTTTATGAGTAAGAATAACTGAAAATTGATTAAATTGGCATTTTTTATTCACAGTTGTTTTCCCTACAAAAATGTGGACTAAATTTGTAGACTCAGTAGTAAATGCCAGTTTGGAAGAATTCCACTGGATTCATTGCAGTTATTCTAGTTGCACCTTCCTTAGGAAGTATAGAATCAGGCCCTGCATGCATAAGTTTTCCACTTTTAGACCTGAGGGAATATAATCAGGATCCAGGCTGAGGTTCCATTCCAGATCAAGTCTTTCATATGCAGATTATAAAATCAGTAAAAAACAAGCTTAGTTTGGCAGTGACTTCAAAAGAGACCTTTGGATGATTTTATCAACAACAGAAGAGGCAATTCATTCTTCATGCTAGAAATCAACATATATCTCATTTTAGGAGATGTGATCTATACTGACTGGGGGTTTTTGTGTAGAGAGAAAAATACCAAATTTGATAGAATTTTTCTTAGGGCCACTTCAGGTCTCTGTAAACACTTCTGCCCTCAAAAACCTTATCCTGTAATCTCAGAGAAACATTTTTACCCAACGTATTTAGATCAATATTTTTGGTTTATTTATTTATGTTGTCTTGTCTTTTTGACTGCCTGAGGCTTCAAATAAGATTTAGAAGTTTATCCCAAGTTTCTGTATTAATTCTGCAGGAAGCTTGAACATTGAGTTAAGAGTTGTGGTTTGGATTTTTAGATGCTAATGCAAGAAAGCACCCAAGGAATGCAACTTCTCTCAACTCTTGCACTGCAAGAGACCTCATAACCACTAAAGAAGGGAGTTAAAACCTGATTTTCTCTTCAGCTGTTGCCAGGAAATCTGCCAGCCAGATGGATGATATGTGGTGGATGGTCAACAGTCAGTTAAAATATGTGTGTTAGTTAGAATAGTTAAAATTTCTGTGTGTCCTGCCATTGCTTTTCAAAAGTGCATATTCCCCAAATGAGCACAAAGAAATAGAGAGATAATGGAGTGGGCATGGATGTCTTCTCTAACACAATCACTGGATGTCTCAAGTCTTGATGGCTTGCGTAGTGTGTGTGCAAGAGCCACGGTGAATGCTGCCCTAACCTCCACCCTCCCAGTCAGAGGGTGCAGTAGCTCCTCTCAGGTGTGGTTGAACACCTCTCAGATGACATCTGACAGTCAAACGCTTGATGCAGAGGAAATATTTTACTGAAATGGTTAAAAATAATATTAAAATAACGATACATGCAGTTGACAGAGTTTGCATTAAAGGGAGATAACAAACTATGGACACATTTCTCTACTGCGAAAAAATAGCTCAAAAAACCCCCCTAGCCTGCCATTTGGTGATATTTAAATACATTTCAACAGCAAAATGTTTGATCTGGAATGAGGTATAATAGAAAATCACGCTTACTATAAGTTATTAGAGGCAAAGGATCATTTATGACTCTATTCTGAAGAGGGACGAGGGAGCTGCCCAGGCAAGCCCCCTGCTCTGTCTGCCTGCCCCCAGTTCCGTGATGTCTCCACATGAAGGTCTCTAAATGGAGCTTAGCCCTGTATTTCTGCCCTCCATATGGGCCCCTTTTCCTTTTGTCCTTCCACTGGTCCAAAGATGGTCACATTTTTAAGGGTTTGCAAACTGCTTCAGAAAGGAAGGACAGGACAGGCTCAGGCTCTGGAAACACTGGTCACACCTGAAAGAAACAGTCAGCTTCTTTTATCCTCATGTAAGAATAGCAGGGCCTCTGCTTCATCAGAAGCTGAGTAGTAGTTGCTAGAATCAGGGCAAATTTACAGGTTATTAAAGGGTTTTCGCACTGCCCTGTACAGTTAATTTCACAGCTTCCACTATTTGAAGTGGATAACTTGTATTATTTTTAATGAATCAAGGCAAATGCTGTCAGACCTCCTAATGGCTGTTTCTATCTACCATTCCTTAAAAAATGTACATATGTATCCTTCTTGGTTTTTTGCCAGTCAATCAATGTTAAAGCATTGACATTTGGATGTGGGATTTTTTGCTGTCTTTAAAATAGGATCAATGACATTAAGGTTTGTCATGTAAATAGTAGAAATAAAACAGCAAAACCCAAGAGCTATTTATGTTTTTTAGGATGACATCTGTAATGTGGGTGGCATAGAATGAAAAGTAGAGAATTTCAAAGCTGTTCATAGTTGAATGAATTGACTGAGCATATATTTTTTAGTGGTTTAAAAGGCATTAGTTATGCAAAGTTCATGCATGCAGACAAAATAAGTATATGAACTAAAGATAAATCTATGAACTGGCTGCACAAATCTCAATCCATTTCTTTGCTCATTTGCCACTCCCACCCTTTTTTCTCTGGACTGTTCACTCCTGAACAGACTTTTTGCTGAAACTCATAAATTGCCTGAAAAAAAAATAAATTAAGAAGTCAGCAGCTCCCAGCAAAAGCCTCTGTTGCCCTTCCCAGGATGCTTTTTGTTGGCTGAGTCTCTGCAGGGACCAAACAATCCTGATGGCCAGGCTGACCTGCCCTGGCAGTGCCCAGCTCCATACTGCAAATACATTTTAGACGAAAGAAAAGAACCCTCCATCTCCTGCATTCCAAGCAAGTGTTTGGCAGCAATGACTCATGCTGCCATAATGCAGGGATAAACATTTGGAAGATGTAAAGCTGCAGCTTTAGAGATGATGGCAGGAAGTTTGATGCATGTAAGGTGCCACGAAGGAGAAGCCATCTCAAGGGGCAGGGCAGAGAGGTACCCAGCTTTCAAATCCATCCTCTGCTCTGAACAGGAGGAAGAACTGTGGAGAGCATGCTGTGTGCAGAGGGCATTTGGAAGAGGTCTCTGACAGGGCAAGATAAACCACTGCTCCCCAGCACTGGTGAGTGTCAGTTACTTGTGCCCCGGAAAAGGTACAGGATTAAAATCAGCAGCTCCTTTCCCACAGTTTTTGTTCAGTTTTGTACGTGCTGGCTGTGAGCTGCCCATTAGCAGCTGACTGCTCAAAGGCAGCACACTATGCTCAGGCTTCCTGCTGTGCATGTGGCTCAGAGCAAAACTGACTTTTCCAGAATAATGGCTTTCTTGAAAGAAAAGGCAGTTGTAAAAAGTAGGGTATTACTCTGTGTGTGATAATAATTACTCGAGAACTGAAATCTGGTCTCCATTTTCACACTTGCTGAATGAGCCCATGCCAGGAGATGTCTCAGAATAAAGCAAGCAGAAGGAAAGGATGTTTGCTCAGCTGTGCCCTTCCAGCAGTGCTCTTGTCTCTTCAGCAAAGGTGTACTACCAGCCTGACCATTTCCAGGGGAGCTGGTTGTAAGGATCTGGAGCTGGTCACTCTTAGCAAAGACCCTCCCAGGCCCTTTTACAGGAATCATTTACAGAACCCGCTGAATTCCCTTGTCTTTGTGCCATCCCTTCAGTGCAGGCCATGACTGCTGTAAGCAGAGATCACCAGACAGCAGCATGGGAGCTGCTGCAAAAAAACCACCAGAAACCATTTCCACAATTTCAACTACATTGAGGCAAGACTCAGCACAGAGAAAGAGAAGTTTTTACCATTTAAAGCCCAGACCGTTGTTGATAAAATCAGAATTTTTTCCAGAGGGCTCGTATATGGTATTTTAAATAAGATAACCAGACAGGTCAACTCTGATGATAGTTAAGTTGTTAAAAATTCTTAGGGGTTAAGTTCGACATTTCAATGCAACATTATTAATTCTTCTTCTGCTGTTGTTTCCTAAAACACTGCAATAGCAAAGGTCTGGCATAGCCTACAAATAACCAGAAACATTGTGAACACTTCTAGGAATTTCACAGTAGATGTGCGTGCAATTGAAGTGTCCAAGTGATATGGTGCAGAATAATTATTTAAATAACATGCTAATCTTCACTGGAAATTAGCAATACCATTTCCAGCAATGCAAATCATAAGCAATTACATGGAATTATCTGGTTACTTACACTGCAAACAGAGAAGTTAATTATTTCTACCCATGACAGCAGACACAGCTTCAGCACATTCCCTTTCTTGCAGTTTTTGGAGATGCTTTCATCTTCCCAAGTTCTAAAATTTGCTTTGCTTTCATACTTACATTCTCTACAACTGAAAATATGACCACATATATATAAAATAAGGATATTATAATAAAATTATGTGAGAATTATTAACTAATGGGTCTACAATTCCATTTTCCTCCATGCCTAAAGTTGTAGGACTTGATGAGCAGTTTGGATCCCAAAGGACTGATGTATTTAACACACACTGTGTGCTGGAGCTTTACATTTTCAGACCATCTGCGCAATGACAATTGCTGTGTGTTCAGAGCACTGAAGGCTGCAGAGGTATCACAGGTTCCAATCTTTCTGTATCACTCAGCTAAAATAATGAAGGTATTAGCTTAGAAAATATTTTCTCTTAGTCAGAAAAGGCCTACAAAACGTGCAGACTTGAGACCCGTTACAGCTGTTGAGATTCTTTCTTTATTGACCTTTCCTGCAAAATTTTTTTCAAAAAACATTTCTTCAAACTGGATTTTATTTGAATGTTGATATGCATTAAATCAAAAGCAAGAAATTCAGGTGCTGTGGAAACCGTAGTCTCTCATGTGTTGGTTTCCAAGGGTGCTTTCTACAGATTTTTTTCATCTCTTCACCATATTTCAAAATCTTCAGTTCTTTCAGCTAATCTGAGAAAGCTCCATTTTGTTGCCTGCGAGGTTAGTGGGTGGTTGGGTCTGACATTCAGTACTGAAAGTCTCAGATCCAAAATAATGTGTTCAGTAGCTTGTCAACTAAATATAATGAAAAAGCAAAAGTCTTATAAAAAGAGTACTTGTAACTTGTGGTATTAAAGCATACACATTTTAATGGTTCGTTTCTCAATATAAAGAGTAAAAAAATGCAAATTGCCAAAAAATGGTGAAGGAAGATGAAGTAAAGAGTTGGGCTCTAATTATGTTAAGAAAATGACTGAGGAAATGAGAACACATGGGATGAAGCTGGAGAGAAAATTTGTTCAAACTTGTTTAAATACAGTGTGCTGTGGTACTTGATGATTTGGTGGGATTTCTGTCTTTACTTCATGGCCAAAGGATCTCTGTGTCTAGGATTTCTGAGTGCCACCCCTCCCTCTGGCACAGCCCACATCCCACTGCCAAGTTCAGTGGTCCCAGGTCACAGTGTGCTGATGTTTGTAGCTCTGCCCTGCCAAATCTTCATCACCCCTCCAGGTATCAGAGATGCTGCTAAGGCCTCTTCCTGGTACCAGAGACATCTCATCATGCAGTGGCTCTCTGCCTACTGCAGCAGTTTCAGTGGAAGCTTCAATTTGTTCATGTTCCTGTCACTTCAGTGGGTTTTTTTTGTTTGGAAAGCTGCAGTTCTGACAGTTGTGTTTGTAACTAATAAGCCACAGCCTCCTCAGAGGGATCTCAGCTGAAGTAACTCTGAGTGTGATCTTCCACAGTGAAACGTGGTTGCTGTCTGTAGAGTGACAGTGTCTGTAGAGTGACAGTTGTGCTCATATTTTGCTCCTCCAGACCCATTACCTCAGCTTATAAGGGAAAACAAGGCTTGTCTGGCTGTCAGGATTGCAAACTCAGGCTGACATCTGAAAACTGAGCTGTGCTCTCCTACATCATCACCCACCCCCAGCCCTGGAATTTGTACTTCACTCTTAACTTTGTTGATGCTGAAGGCAAAATTATCCACCATCATGACAATGACACCCGTTGTTGTTGAGGCAAATGCCTTCAGCACAAGGCACTATTCTCAGCTTTCTCAAAAGTTATCCTTTGTATTCTCATCTTTCATGCTTTTCCTCAGTCCAGGGGTGACTTTCTTCCCTTGTGAAAATGTAGCTAAATACTGACCAGCTATTAGTGAGATATTTCGGCTCTGGATGAGGCAGTTTCACTAGATAAAGCTTTAAAAGCTTTTTCTGCTACTGGGCAGTTTATAAATAACTTCTTTTAAACATTCTCAGAATGCTACTCATCTAGTCTTTTGCAGAGACATTGGTTCCACTGGTTTTACAGAGAATTGCCTTTCTAAATCTCTAGAAATCTGTATGGGCCACACAAAGTGTGGGACAGTTCTTGAATTTTTTAATTGTTAAATTTGGGGAGGGGGTTTCTAAAGCAAGTCTTTCAAGGAGCCAAATCCTGAGTATTTTTCTTGCCCATCAGAAGTAATGGGAGGTAAGTCTCAGGAAAAGGCCGTTAGAACATTGTTTCATCAGGGGAGTAGAAGATATTTGATTCATACTCTTGCTTTGAGCAAGAGTAAGCAAGTTGTTCTGTGAACAGTAGAAATGGTAAAATAAGGTTTCCAAAGATTTTTACATTTTCACATTACTGGACATTTTCAGTCTTCTGTCCTTGCTTCTCTCCTCAAATCCTCCATCCTCTCTATGGCTCAAACACCTCCCACTCATGTGCTGTGGTCCTGCCTACGACCCTCTGTTCCATCCTGGAAGCATCTCTATTTCCCTCTTCCTGGTCCCCACCAACCAAGCTCCTGGATCCTGCAGCTGCATCCGTATCTATTCGGTACTGGATAGACAAGAGGTGGAATTGCCTGGAAATAGGTGTGTCCTGACTGCGGTCATCAGGCAGCTCAAGTTGTGTCTCTGCTATTCCACTGTCATTTTTCCCTAAAACCGCAGGAAGTGCGAGTCTGGGGAAACCTCTGTTCCTGTGATGAATGTGGTTTGTATTTGCCAGTTGGTTAAAAACTTGGTTGAGGGGAAGTGTTAGAGGCAGTTTGATTAGAACGATCGTTATCTTCCTACGAAAATGTCCAAAAGCCATTAATGAGTTTTCTTTGTGTCCTAAACGTATGAAGATGGTGAACGGTCTAGCAGGGAAGTAATGAGAGAAACAGCTGAGGCCACTTGGCTTGTTCAGCCTGGAGGAGCCTGAGGGGAGGCCTCATCACAGTCTGCAGCTTTCTCACGAGGGGAGGTGGAGGGGCAGGCACTGATCTCTTCTCTCTGGTGCCCAGTGACGGGACCCGAGGGAACAGCATGAGGCTGAGTCAAGGGAGGATTAGGTAAGATACTGGGAAAACATTTTTCACCCAGAAGGTGGTTGGGCACTGGAACAGCTCCCCAGGGAAGCAGTCACAGCACCAAGCCTGCCAGAGTTCAAGAAGAATTTGGACGTTGCTTTCAGGCTCATGGTGTGACTCTTGGGGCTGTCCTGTGCAGGACCAGGAGCTGGACTTTGATGATCCCTGTGAGTCTCTTCCAAGTCAGGATATTCTATAATTCTATGAAACTGGACCTGAAAAGTTTCCTTCACTCCAGAAATCAGTCTATATTAGGAACATAACTACCACAAATCCCTTCACTTTCCACAGCAAAAAAAGGGTCACAGACTTCCATTATCAGCTCATGTAGTACTTGTAATTACTCATGTTGATTCCAAGGCATGGACAAGGCACATTAAGATTAACAATAAGTAGAAATTTCCCCCTTATTTCTTCTCTCTATTAGGTTTAAAGTAAGTTTGATTAATAAAACCTGAATTCTCATCAGCTGGTTGCTGACATCCTCACTGAGACACGCTCCCACTAACCTAAGTGTGCACCTGAAGAGGAATTAGGGAGAAGCTGGCTGTGAATTGTTAGTTCTATTTTAATACCTGGGAAGTATTATAATGACATAGCTATGTAGGCAGATCAGATAAATATTGACTTGTGGTTGACAAAGAGATGTTCTAAAATACCCACCAAGTGCTGGCCCTGGCCATGCACTTTCATTCCTGCTTTCCTGCTTTCCACTGTGTCTGTCCCTGGATGAGATCCTAATTCACTGGCATCAGTGGCAAGGCTCCCAGCTGCACCAGCAGGGCTGTAATTTTACTCTTCAAATTAACATGTTACGATGTTTTGTACATGTTGACATCCAGGTGGACAAAATAAGACTGAAATAGTTTTGAAGACTCTTTCTACAACACAGTGAAAATAACCATGAAGGGACTATGATTTGAATGCATCCAGCTTTACTGAAGTGAGTTTATGTAGAAGGAATTAAGCAATATAAATGCAATTTTTGATTAAAATTCCATTCTTGTGGATTTTCCGCATATCCAAGGAACAGGAAAAAGAAGACAAATGTTTCCCAGACACTTATGAGTGCACCTAGTAAATTTTACAGCTATTGAAAACCAAATCTAGAGCCAAACAGTAAATAATTCCTCCAAGTAAAAGAGGAAAAACATAACTGAGTGGGCACAGGCTGCCTCTCTCCTCAGTCCCTGTGAGCTGGTTCTGCTGACGGGGGAGCCCTGTCATCAGGGCCAGGGCTGAGTGTGCGCACACACCAGCAGTGAGGAAAGCACCTGAAACCTGATGTCACCTGGAGGTTGGGCAAACCTCTAATGATAGAAGATTGCATTTGGAGAAGATAAAAGAAAATGAATCACACAAACAATTAGATGAGATCCATGGAGTCTGCCCTGGAATGTGGATGGGAGTGATGAAGGGCTGTCCCTGGGATTCCTCACAGAGGCCACGTGGTCCATGGCCATGGGCTGGCCTGACCCCAGCCCAGGCTGGGTGATGAGACTACTCTGCCATCTCGAGAGCAGTGACACTCATGGGGCCTAGGTGAGCATCTCCTACGGGCAGCCCGAACAGTGGCACAGGGACACACTGACTTGCTAAAAGGCAAAGGAACCTGGCTTTGCTTTCCAAGCGTTCTGGGAAAAAAAGCCTTGATGCAATCTTGCACAATTTGGGGTATTTGAGAATTTAAAAAAAAGCAACAAACTTTAAATGAGTCTATGTTGAGCAAATGATGATTGTGCAATCCTTGTACAAAATATATTTCTGGGAATAGAAATGGGCTATTCTAAAAAGAAAGAAATGCACTGATGGAACTAAGGTGCTAAACATTTCAAAAGTAGGAACCAGCAAAGATCACCCATGGCAAGGTATGCAGGCCCAGAACTTGAGGGGCATCATCCAAGTGATAACTCCTCTTTTTCTGTGGGAAACTCCATAGCTGTATTTAAAATACAGAGAAAATAGAAACAGAAAATATTTAGAGATGTATCCTTATAGGTGTATGTGTACATGCAGATGCGCAAATATTTGGGAAAAGAAATAAAAGCTGATTCCAAAACCGGACAAAATGAAACCAGGGACAGCTGAGGGTATATTTTATGCCCGAGAAATTAATTGACAGAAGATGAGCCCACATAGCGTGGTGTCCATGTCTAATTGTTTTTCCCAAAGATGTCGGTGTGATTCAGGGTATTCTATCTTCACCTTAAGAAGACAGCAGGAAAAACATCATGGCAGGAAAAACACTAAAGAAAAAGAACGCGCTGAATGTCCTGTCCTCGCCGGGGGGCACCGCGGGGCTGGGAGCCGGAGAGGGGACGCGCAGGGCCCGGCCGGCAAGGGGCGCTCCGGGCGGGGCAGCGCACCTGTGCGGGAGGGGCGGGGCGGGCGCACCTGTGCGGG
>VZTF01002641.1:917151-938676 GCA_013397755.1 Cnemophilus loriae
CGGCTGTGACTCAGCAGAGCCGCCCCCGGCACTGAGCGCGCAGGGGCGCCCCGGGAGGATCGCCCCGCATCCCGCCGCCTGCCCGGGCCGGTGCCAGGAGGAGGGATAAACGGTTCGGGCTGCGAGCGGGGAGCCCCGTGTGGTGCCGCAGCCCGGCTGCATCCCAGCCCCGCGGGGGAGGCTTCTTCGGGTTCTCGGCGCTCCCCCATCGCTGACGCCCCCGGGATGGGGCGGTCGGTGCGAGCGGGAGCTGCCTGCAGAGGAGGCTGGGGGGCACCGCAGCCTCGCCCCAGGATGCGGCTGGGAAGGAGCAACTCTTCTCCGCGGGTCTTTCTCCGTGCGGGGCGCACCTGCCGCGGTGCTGCGCCGTCCCCGGCCCCTGCCGTCCGCATCGGGTGGGGCTGTGCCCGCAGCCGGCCCCGCTGCTGCCGGGTCTGGGCACCGAGCGGCTCGTCCCTGCCCATTGCAGCCGAGGTGCCGATGGAGACAGGCTCAGCTCCCTGCGCTTCCCGCTGGCCGGGCAGGTCGCGGCGTTCCCCGGCACGGTCTGTAATTCTGCTGTGTATCAGAAGGGAACAGGGAAGGGTATGATGCAACCCGTGTGTACAGGTCGGACGACCTGCTTTTTCTCTTACTGTAATGACTTGAATTCATTAGCAGATCACTTTGTGGTGCCTTTTGGAAAGCAGCTGTGATAATGGGCTTCCAAACTCTACCTGCAACATAAACGTGGACTAGCCGTGAATGTCACAACGCTACCACTCCTTCCCTTTCATGCTATTTTACCCTTCCCTATTCTATATCCAGTGCCCAGGTTCCCATTTCAAGCATCTAAAACTCTTCCTTAGCTGCTGCTTGACTCTTTCTCAATTAGTTGTAGTTCAGTCTGTTCACTTCTGAACTACAGTAAGCTCTATTTTGGGTAAACTATGTAGATAGTTCACTAAAGGTTTTATTGTCACTGCTTTCTTTTGAACAGTGATGTAGTTCATGTAGCAGTGTTGATACTAAAATCCTGCCCAAGTTAATGCTCCATGAATGCAGCTGTTCACCTTGAGCTATTGTTTTGGGCTTCGTGAAGTAAGGAACAGTTACCTTTATGTGAAGGTGAATGCGTTCTGGGTGAGACTCCATGAAACTTGGAGATAGAAGCAGAAGGGTTTGTTTCCATAGAATTATGACACTCACATCTGAAACATGAAAGTTGAGTTCAGACAGTCCCAAAATGGAGATGGGAGTGATGGCTTGAACAGTGTTTCAATGAAATGCTAGAATTATAAAGACAGGCTCTCTCTGTTCCTTATTTTTCAAAACTGGAAATGGAAAGTCCATTTTTACAAGGAGGGTCTTCTGCAACCTGACAAGAAATGTGAAAAATTAATTTGGATCTCCCTTAGGCTAAGGCTCAGACCCCCTACTTTGTTGCTAAATGACCTGAGGTTACCCGGCTGTATCTGCAAATAAGCAGGTTTAGGAGTCTCATTTACATAGCAAATTCCTTGGCTATAAATTGTCTATGGACAGTGGCGTTTTCTTGCTGTTAGCTGCAGGTGTTTGCAGAAAGGTGCTAAAGTGCTGCTCCTGCATCTCCCTCCTGGTGACCATGTGTGGCTCTGTGCCCATCCACCCTTTCCCGAAACTTGGGAGTTTCGAAGTCCTTGTCATCAGGACAGTTGATTTCTATGAGGTAGTAACTTTCACACTGCTTTGCCTTTACTACAACAACTGTTTTAAAGGTTCTCAGGTTCTCCTATGTAAGTTCTTGAGCAATCACTAGGTTATACGTGTGAAAACAGAGTATATCGCGTGCAGTGAAGAAGATATGTACGGCTTACTGGGTGATGGGACTGCCACAGCTCCATCTCTCCAGGACATCCCCCCTTTCTTCAGTGCCAGCTCTCAGGCCCCTGCATCTGACATGGGCTGGATCGTGTGCCAGGGTGGCCCAGCTGGAGAGACCTCGGGGAGAGGGAGCTGAGGGCTGGTAGCTGGTGGCAGTTTCGGAGGGGGTGGACACACCTGGTAAGGGGAGATGCTATACTGCATGGAGAGAAAACAGGATGCCTCAGGAGGGTAAAAAGACAGAACAGCTCTTCTCTGGAAGAAGGAGGCTTTTAATTATTGCATACATTTGTACCAGGAGTGCTGCTCACGATTCGTCAGCATCTTCTTTTATGTGTAACCTGGAGATTAAACGTGTGTTTAAAAAAAAAAGCTACAAGGCCTGATTACAGTGGTCACCAGCAGCATGAGTGGCTATGTTTCTGAATCTTTGCCTGCCCCACAGGAGTTCTCATGAGATGAGACAAGGAATGAAACGCTTAGATGTGACAGCCGTGGCTGCATGTGTTTCTTAAATATTGAATCAGTTACCTAGCCCATGTTCTTGATGTTCCTTGGTTACCAGATCATTTAGAATCACTTTTTAACACCTCAGATGAAAACTGTGGTATCTGTGGACGATACAGGATGGTGCTAGTCCAACACACCAGCTGGATTTACGTCCTGGCTTGGACTAGATTTTGAATCTATGGGCTTTTAGTGGAGAAACTGTCTGGGTTTATTACTACAGAAGACAAGAGAGCAACTTCTTGTAATTATCCTGTCTCTAGCTAATACTACTTTCTTTTCTGTACTGGTTTCTATTATTAGTTTGTTTCACAAGGAATTTATTTCTAGAACAGCTTAAAAGGTATCTTTTCCTGATGCTTTATATGAAGTCCTCGAGCTGTGCTTTAAAAACACCAGCTTACTATCTGAAGTTGGTGTTCTGTGAGTGGCCAAATAAAGGCCACATATATTTAAAAAGTGGAGCTTTGCTTATCTCTAATCTCCTGGTGGACTTTTGCTCCTGAAATTGATAGCCTGAATGAAAGGGAACAAAGGAAAAAATAACCTTCTATCCAAAGTTCTTTCTAGAGATTTGTTTGTCTCTCTTCCTCTCCCAGATGCTTTATCATCTTGAGATCTGTCTTCCTGCCTTTGAGAGAGTACAGTTCATGTTTACACTGTAGTTATTGCTTAACTGTCAGAACTGCTCCGAACTGGCACAAAGTTTACAGACTGCCTCATGATGCTTAGTGATTGTATGGTTCTCGCTCATGCCGTAGTTGAGGAGGATAATAACCAGGATAACAGCCAGGTGATGGTAACAGAAACAGAGAAGGTAGGTACAAACTGCACATCCATCTCAGATGTATCACAGTTCCCAAAAATGTGGTTAATTACTTGCAGGATATAGATGACAACACTGCTTTTGTTGTGATGGGATGGCTGGTAATTTGAAGCATGCTCACTCTAGGGCCTGAGTCAAGGTCTCTCTTCTGTGGTGGTCCCTCACAATAGATTTTTGCATCAGCCTCAGAGGCTTGCTTTTTCTTTTTAAATTGATTTGCAGGCTTACTTGGTTTCACATTGTTTCCCTTTCCGTGCAGCAGTAAGTTGGTGGTAGCTAGGGTAGGCTGAGCAGGAGAGGCAAACCCTTGTGAAAAAAGCCCACGAGCACTGCTAGGATAACAGGCAACAAGGCATTTCTGCCTCAAGTGCTAACACTTTGTCCCCCTAGAGAATACAGCTGAACTTTTGGAAGCGCTTCAGTTTGGAGCTGCAGCTGGGGAAACATGAGATCCAGTTTCTTGTTTCAATGGGCTGAGCACAAGGCTCACGTTCCCCAGCGTTGCTCCTGTGCTCTGGTACTCCGTGTCCAGATCTCCCCTACCTGGTGTGGCTGCCATGGGAGCTTGATTGTCCTGCATGTGTCCATTTTTGGTTTGAGGTTTAAGCAGCTGGTAAAGGATAGTGCTAATCTATATGAATGAGATGGTTTCATCAGATGGTTTTGGCCAGCCCTGAGTGACGGTCCTTTGGAAGATGACAGCACGGTCACATCCAAGATTCAGGTAGCGTGTGGCAACACTGTGAGACTCTGTTAGCACTGGGTTTGCCTCTCCTCAGGGAGCAGCCTGGCATCCCTTCTGGAGAACAGCCTACAAAGACAGATGAGTGCTGTTTGTTACCATCTCATCTTCAGGCTCTTGCTGCAGAAACACCTGAAGCTAATAAAAGTTTGTGAAGCTTTGCTGGTTGCGATAGATATCCTGTGTGGTGCCTGCTGCTGAGAGAGTGGGTGCTGGCACAGGGGCACACGAGGGGCCGTGCTGGCAGCCCAAGTCCTTACACTGATGATGGTGATGATGATGATGCGCTTCATGACTCAGTGCTTCCTGGCTCACAGCCTGAGTCATCTTTTTGGAGGCCACTGGACTTCATAATGAGGAGCTGTCAGGATCCTAGGATTAATTCCAGTGCTTGGAGGTGAGCCACTTACTGCTTTATAATTCTGCTGAATGTCTTGGGCCATTAGTTCAGATATCAACCAGAATAATAAAAGCTAATCTGCTGTAATTTTTCTCGTTTGGGTCTCTGGAGAACAGGAGCAGATTTAACAGACAAGAAGCCAGAGAAAATGTGTTCTGGAAAATTCTTTTGGACAGCCAGTTCTTTCAATTTATCTCATTTTTATGCTCTGCAGGGAATGTGTATGGGTCATCTGGGCAGTGGAAGGTGACTAATGACTGCTATGGCAAGTAAATCTGAGGTCTAGAGGGTACAGGTAGTGTTGTCTAAACCACGAAATTTTTATTTAAAATGTCAGTTCACTTTCCTGCTTTAATGGGTTTCATATCCGTTCAGTTTAGTTAGCACCTGTAACTTACTTTCCCAAGGTAAACTGCTATTGATCTAGAGGTAGAGGACTGTGATGCTTTAATATGGAGCTAAATTGCTGATTTATTACTGTTTTATTTTATTACTAAATTTTGGAATATTTATTACTAGATGTAAAAATAAAAAATATGTTTAATCTTTCCTTTTGAAGACAGCTGGCAGTTGCAAACCTCTGTTAATAGGGTTCCCTGAGCCTGTGGGTTCTGGCACACAGGAAGTGGTCACTGTCACCCCAGGCCAGGTCATTGGTATCCCCTTTGCAGCTTGCTCCACTGGATGGAATTATAACTGCTTACCTCAACCCCTTTAATGAGGTGTAGTGCCTTTAGTGTTTCCCATTGTCATTTCCCTTTGCAAAGGGAGAGTGTTGGGGTACTTTATTTTACAGGAGGAGTCAGTGTCAGACACCTCAGTTGTGCCACAAGAGCAAAGCCTGGATGTTTTCAGTGGAAAGGGCCCAGAGGCATAAGCAGTGAGGAACCTGTTCCCTGACAAATGTACAGCCACCCACCAGGATGTGTGGCATGAAGCAGAGGGCAGAGCAAGCAAAAGGCTGAAAGAAGGGTCTAGGAGGAGAAGGGAGTCCTTACGGAAGGGCAGCTGACACCCATGCCCACACACCCACCCATCCTGCAGGTGTGAGGTGCCAGGGTGAGAATGGAACTGGCACTGATTGAAGTATCAAAGCTTGCAAGCACCTGCCAAATAGTGCCACCAGCACCGTGCCAAGTGCTGCTGGCTGGGGGAGTGCCAAGGGGGCTGCAGCCACAGAGTGGCTCGTTCAGTGGGGTAGAAGATCCAGGCCTTGAAGCAGCACTTGTTGGCAGCATCAGGTTACATGCTGGTCTCCTTGTGTGTTTCTCCATCACAAACAGAGCTGGCATCGGCATGGCCTGCACTAATTGCAACTAATAATGAGGCAGCAAGTGAATTAAGAACATCTCATCTGCAGCTCTCCTCCCAGGGGTGGGCTGATGTGCCCTCCCATGTGCCTCTCCACAGCCACAGCTGTGCCTTTTGGGAGTGCATGGACAAGGGATTTGTATATATATGATGGTACTTAACCCAAAGCTCTATTTGGCACTACCTTAGGAAACTGCTCTTTGACTTGAATCCTGGAGCTATCTGCTGGCAAAGAAGTCACTTTACCCTGTGCTCGTGTCTGATTGTAAGAGATTGAAAAAAATTGTTTAGTTGTCTGAAAATGGTATGGTGTTACTCTGTTTATGTCCCAGAAGCCTTGCTGCTCTGTGCCTCTCAGAACAGACCTCTACCATGGAACTAATCTTTGTGCAAAAGAGACTGACTGGATTCATGATGCTGCTGTGTAGAAATAAGTGATTAATCTATGGTGTCGAACTTCCAGGCTATAGCTAATTTCTAAAATAAAATCTTAAAATGAGAACAAGCTTTTTGCACTGAAAAGAAATGTAACAGTGAAGACCTGGTTCTCCATGGTCATTGGCCACTCCTGCAAGATTCTGTTGGGCTGGATTAGGTTAGGTTGAGTTAAGCTTCTGTTGAGGAGCTCCCAGACCTGGGTGTGCTGGGATGTGTGAGTGAAAGTCTTCCCATTCCTCCTCCTCAGTATCTCTGCAGGACACCTGGGGTATCCAGCAGCCATGCAGGCCCTAGTAACACTCTGACTCACTTGGTTTTGGCAGGAAGTCAAAGGTGGTGGTGGTGCTTGAGGGAGATGGGTGGGTGTGTGGGCAAGGTGGCCATCTAATGCTCTGCTGTTGGAAAACTGCTGTTTTGTGGCACATCCTTCTACCCAAAAACAGTTTTAGTAACACTGTACCTTCGGGAATATGAAGTACACTAGATTTTCAGAGGAATCTGATATCTGTTTTGAAGCTGGAATTGCCATCTTTCTGAGCTGCCTGTAATTTGCTTTCTCTGGTTCTTAACTTGTGCTTTCCTCCCTCTGTTTGCAGACACTGGTGCTACCTAATGCTTAAAGTACCTTCCTCAGATGTTCCCAGGCGCAGGCTCTGTGTTGCACCTCATAAAATTGCAGTCTAATTCTCGTAAATTAAAATGCAATTAAATAAACCTGTTCTTCCACTACAAAACAGGGAGGAAGGAAGTCTTTTCTTTCTGCCCTTCCCTCTCCTGCCTCTCTTGCCCTGTTGTTTCCATATTGCACAAATTGGCCAGTTCTTCCTGGAATGTGGGAAGATGCTGAAGTGCATGAGAAGCTCACCCACCACATCTGTCAGGCAGCTGAAACAGCCGTGTCCAACCTGCCCAACCTCTGCCTGGCAAAGCAGGGCTCAGGGAATGAAGGAGGTGAGCTCATCAAGGAGAAGTGCACAGCCCTATTTATGCTGGAGTTCTGCAGCTTTCTTGGCAGGAAAATGCTGCTGACACACATCAGTGATTCAAAACAAAAGCGTAAGATCTGGGCTTCTGGGGAGTTACTCCAGCAACTGGAATGACCATGAGAGGAACAGCTCTCCATAAGGAGCAGGCAAGGAAATAAACGCAGAGGCATTACCCTCCATGTAGGAAAGGTGCATACAGGTGTGTGCTCAAAAGTCTGAAGATCATGGTAGATCACCTGTGGGAGCTCGTCAAAATTATACAGGAAGAAAAGGGGTGAAACAATTCTGATCCCATGACACCGCTGTGTGGAGAAGGTCAGACTGTCTTGCCTTTTTAACAGCAACAAGCAAAAGCTCCAAAGTATATGATCTGGTAGGTTTGAGGGTTTGACTTGGTGATCTTTAAAGGTCGCCTTCCAACCCAAACTATTCTATGATTCTCTTAATCATGGATGTCAACTCTTCAGGCATCTGCTAAGAAAGGAATATAGGAAGTTAAATGGCCTGTGAGTTTGAGTGCCATGATGGACACCTTTTGATGGAAAGTGATGAGAGTCTCTTCAGAACAGGTTTCATAGCCATGTGGAAATCACCAGCTGGAAATGTAGGTATGAGAGGCATGATGCCTGTGAGATGGATTTAGAATAAGCTGCAGTTAGGCTGGAGGATGAGAAGTCAAATAGTCTTGTCAAGTTGAAGGTATGGTTGAAAATTGACTTCTATTCAATAGGTGCAGATACTTATTGAAAAAGCAGGTGTAGACTCAGCAGTAGAATGGAAAACAATAAATGTGGTAGAGATTTCATGGAGGAAGAAAAGTTGTTTAAGATCACAGGTTTGACATGGTTCAATAGTGACAAACCTCTGAAAACTGCCCACGAAATGAATGACATTGAGCAGGACTGTTCCTTCAGCATTGCTGAAGTGTCACATCTGATCTTTGGGCTCTGGAATTCAAGACAGGCATGTTAGGTGCTGTGTCTGGAAAATGCTCAGTATCCCTTGTAAGAATTACCAGATGATTAGGGAGTGGAAGAGAGGACAGTTATGTACTTTTTGAATGCTTATAACAACCTTCTCCTGTGTCAGCCTTCACAGGAAGGAAACAATTTGTTCCTTGTCTGCAGTAGATAAGAAAATAGCCATAGGTTTAAATTTCAGCAAGAAAGTCTCAGGCTAGGTGGCAAGAGAGCAAAGCACTTGGAGATCACCTGGAGCAAGCAGTGCAGTTTCCACCTCTGGTTCGGTAAGGACAGGTTAGACAGACTTCCACCAGAGTGATGGGAGTGTAAGCCATCCATCCCTGGAGGACAAGCTGGACCAGCCTTGGTTTAGACTGTCTGTCAGGAAATGTGAGGCTGTCCTTCTAGTGACTGCAGACATGGTCCCTCACAAGCAATCTGAGTCTCCTTAGCAGCCACTCCACTTCATATCTGAAAGAGACTTACTTTTGTTTCTTTAAGACAGCTTTCTTTTAGGAAGAAAACATAATCAATTTTTCCTTGCTTGATTCTTCCTATTAATTGCCTAAACAAATGCTCTGTTAACTCTAGTCTTATGTTATTCCACTTCATATTTAAATGACTTGGCAGATTCTGTTACTTCTACATATGTTCCTTCAGCACAAGGAAGGAGGCTAATCATGTTACTTCTAGAGCAAGATAGAAATAAACCCTATAATTCAGTCTACCTCCCAACTCCTAATCAGAGTGGAAAGGAAATAATACGAAGATTAAAAAATGAAATCTTCACACATAAACTGAGGTATCTTGTCTATGTTCTGGACCCATTCCAGCTTCAGTGTGCTGGGTGTGTGTTGATGTGCAGATGTGTGTATCTGTCAGCTGACCATCCTTTACAGGCTGAAGGGGAGGCTTGGGATGAACACATACTGGTGTAAGATGTGGTGACTGGATGAGCACTGTGCCCAGGGGGGCAGTGTTGGTGAGAGACCTGCATGTACCTTTCCCATTTCCTGTCCGGGTGGTCTAGCCCTTGGTCTGGCAAAGCCATAGCCCCTTTCAGCCTGACTGCTTCCAGCCATCCTTGGTGCTGTTGGCTGTGCAGCGCTGCTCTTCCATGGTACCTTGCTGAGAGTTTTATGTGATGGCCTTTTTTGGTGCTTGGAATGAGTTAAGAAATTGCTGAATTACTACCAGGATTCTGCCTGATTTTTAGGCTCCCCACTGGTTCTTTACCTAAGACCTCTGAAAGTGCTGTGACTCTCTGGCTTGAAGCTTGAGCATTGTTACATCTCATGCAATGATTGTCTTGCTTCTGCATCAGCTGATGGTTCCAGGCCACATCCCTGCTCATCACGCCAGGAGTGCCTGCTGCTGACACTGCTTGCACCACAGCTGGGAGCTGGAGGTGTCCTCTCTGTGTGCTGGTCAACAAGGACTTGCTACCAACAGCAGAGCTGGACAAAATTTTACGGCATTTAAGGAGGAGTTTCTTGTGATTTCTGCTTGTCTCCATCGTCACATTTCTGAGGTTTTGGTTGGCTCTAGGTGTCCCGCCAACAACACTGTGTAAACCTGGACAGCTATTGAAAACTGGCTGCCTCATGTTCTGCAGACACTAAAAAATTAATTACTTGTTTTAAAGCATTTAAACAGAGTGGGAAGCTGCATATATGTATGAGCTTGGTTAGGTGTATTTCTCATGCCTTGGGGCTCCTCGTGTGTACTGTGTGGGCTGCGTGTGCTCTTGTCCTGCCCCTGCTGTCTCCCGACATCTCTGCGATTCCTCCCATGACTCGGTATTCCTCCCTTGCTGGCTCCCTCCTCACCTTACCATGGGTGCTGTGCACCCGGCGAGGGGCTCATGGCCACACCAGGATCTCCCACTGGGGCACAGCTCCTGCTCCCTGGCCACCCTATTCCTTCTCATGGAGCAGTGTGTTGCAATGTTGGTGCTCCCAGGGAAGGTGAATGCAATAGGTGCTGGAGTGTTATTGGCTGCTCTTGGCTGCTTGTTGGATCTTCCGGGAACTCTGAATGTGTTTGACATGGAGCTGTGCAGTTGGATGGAAGAGCTGAAGCCTTTGATAATCATGGGTTTTGCTTTTTCTTATTTTCCAAAATCTAATTACCAATATCTATTTTTTTTTTGTTGTGACTTGATAGGTTCCTTTATTAACTTGGTACAGTTTATAAACATAAAGTGATATAAAACTGACTGTTTATGCAGAGTACTCCAGTACAGAAGGCTTTTTCCCACTGGTTTTACTCTAAATAGTACAGCCCTGTGGGGCTGAATTGTCTGATTTATATTGTCTTTGTGTATAGCAACACCTAGATTGGAATTTTTCATTTTTTCTTTTGTGCCTCATTTTTGGCGGCTTCTCTAAATTTAGTACCCTTTTTTTAAACTGCATTAAAAAACCTTACAGTGAAAAGCATGTAATGTGTTAATTAGGGGCTTTGGGAGGGAAACTCCTAATCTTTTAGCAAGGCAATTCTGTTGGAAGGGGAGCAAGAGACTTCAAGAACTTCAATTAAACATGTACATCTTCTGAAAGATCCGAAGTAATTGAGAGCTGAGAACAGAGTGTTGCTGAATGGGATCTCCGGGTCAGACTCTGAGCCTTAGAAGTCTGATGCTGCACAGCTTGTCTCTAGAGACAGGGCAGGAAAAGCTGGGGCCTGTTTCACTCTCTGACAAGAGATGTCCCAGAGGAATTGCAAGGAGTAGAATCTTTGAAGAGCTACTTTTTTTTTTTTTTGCCTAAAAATATTTTTAGTTTTTAATCTATTATGTTAGTCGTTCAGCTGCTGTTCCTTTGCTTCAGCTTTGAAGGCTAAACATTACATATACACGTAATTTCTAAAATGATGGACTCCTCCTATGCTGTGTTATTGTATACCCAGAGCCACCACGGTGTTGGTTTGCCCTGCTCTGCTGTCCCTGTAGGAACGTTTTGGGGATGCTCCCATGCTCCTGGGAGGTTGGGTGGGTGCTGTGGCAGCACCTGGTGTGGGTGCACCCCTGTGCAGAGACTGCAAACGTAGCATGACCTACAGTAGCCATTTTCTGTGCCAATACTTCAGCTGGGTAGTTTATTTATGGAGACTCCTACATCTGTGAGAGTTTCTTGTAGTCTGAGGACTTGAGGTTTTTCAAACTAGATATTTTACAGTTGATGAGGAGGATCATTTTTGTGAAATTACCTGCCTTCTGTGTCTGTGAATGTTGAGGCTTATTACATCTTTCTTCTGAAATGCTCTAAAAATTCTGACTTTATCTACAGCCTTAATTGCTGCCCATTAAAACTTCTTTGATCCAGACTGGACAGCTGTGGAGATGGATGGAGGGGCTGACTTGCTGAAAGGGCTTCAGGGATTGTGGAGGGTATCAGGTCGCTGTAGTACATTAAGAATAACCAAGTCTAAAGATACGAGTTACTTAAAATTAGAGATTGAATAAATTTCTGGGAATGTTAGAAGATGTTCACACAAATAATAGTGATGAATTCTTCTGCACTGGAGTTAGAATGAGAATGAAGAGGGAAGACACTTCACAAAGCACTGCACTCTTTCCTTTCTGCAGAAAGAGTGGATGTAGATAGCAAATGTGAGCTAACTGCAGTCTGAAGGTGCGTGGAGGAGGCTTGCTGTACCTACAGTGCTTTGGGGTCACAACAAGTGCAGACATCACTTTATTACCATGCACTAGCAAGCATCGAGTGGAGCGATTCTGTGCACGCGGCATGCCTGGCCTGTGGCTGCTAGCATCATGTCACAGACAGGCTCTTTTTGTCCCCTGCCACACACTGGCTTGTGTAAAGTTAAAAAAAATAAGGTGTTAAAAACCCAACCAAACAAAAACATCCAAACAAGGGTGTAAGTGATTTCTGATAGAAAAAAAAATGGAAGAAAGAAAAAGAAAGGTTTTTTAAATCATGCGGAAGGACTTGGACCTGCCTTCGGCCTGGAAATATTTTTTTAACTCCACATTTCTTCTAGAACCTGATAAACCATACTTTTCCCCACCAAACAATTACTGGAATTAGAAAGTTTTATCCCTCATCCCATGAGGTTGCAAGTATAAAAGCATTACCTTAGGGATGTGTCTGATCCTCTCTGAGCTAAAGCACACAAGCACATAATTCCCAATACCTTGGAGACTGGTGCTTAAGTGAGGAGTCAGCGGTGCCAGAAGAGGGCTTTCTGTGGGGCCGTGTTAAGTGTCACCAAATACAGTTTCAGGATCTCAGACAGAAGCACTGGAGTTGCTAATTGCACTGGGAGTGTTTTCTAAGTGGCAGATGAGACTTGAGACACTCAGACTGATTGTTCTGTCATGCAGCCAGCCACAGCATAGAGCTATCCTAGAGGGATGCCAGTAACTCATCTGTGACCTCTGTGACTGATAGATGGGGGAACATCTCCTCTGATCCTAGCATTTCAAAAAATGTTGACTCATCTTTTCTGTTTATTGATGCAAAAATCAATTTAAGTAAGTTGCAGGGTTTTTTACGATAGTTGAATGGATGCAAGTTCTTCCCATCTTGCTTTTGTCATCTCTGTGTGGTGTGCCTCATCTCTCCATTAAAAGCAAATGAAGAGACTGGAATTCCTATTGCCTTTTGCAATGAGTCACAAGTGCATGTCTAGACTCCTTAGACAATTTCTGTTTTCTCACTAGCACGTAGGATGAGAGTTTCTCTTTAGTAAACTAGTTACACAGCCAGCTCCAAGCATAACAGTTTTCCTATCTGGAGAGTTTTACAAGCTTATGTCAAAGCTGTATCTTAACTTAGTGTGTCCATGCTGAGACCTTCATGATCCCTTCTCAGTTCTCATCTTTAGGAAGTTTTTTCATCTTGTATTTACATAGCCAACTTACATATTTTTAATTTTTTGGGGAAGATGGAGTGAGACTAGACTGGCTTCTTTGCTCCTCCCCTCAATCAAAACTCCTGTCTATCTATCTATCTACCTGTCTATCTACCTGTCTATCTATCTATCATCTCCTTATTTCCTGAAGTGACAGGTGTACCTACAGAATGTGATTCACTTGCCTGTTGCTCCTGCTAACAGAGTGTGAGGCTTCTTAGTTGTGTCCTAGTCCCAGAGGGCAGCAGCACATTCTTTTCTAGATACATTCAACAAGTGGCCAAAGTCATGGACTAAACAATGTGTGCCGTTGTGTGGCTTCCCAGCTCTGGAGGGCTGGGTGTCACCTTTTGGAAGAGGGGAAACAAGCATGTTAGGTGGGGTGCATCTAATGAAATCATCTAGCTGCCAAATCCAGAGACTGAATGAAATCTCATGCTAAATAAAATGAATAAATAAAGTGCTAAAGTGTCACTGTTTGCAGTGTATCTGCTGGTAATGCTTAAAAAGACAACCTGGTGGTTGTTACTTAAAGATACCGGAGTGAAAATCTGGTGGTGACAGGCGCAGCTCTTTCTGTGCCCACTCAGAGCTTTGTGTTCCCCTGGATCTGCTCGTGCAGCTGTGGTTGCTGAGCCCAGTCCCACATACGAGCTGAATCTTCCAGCTGTGGCACCTCAGTGTGGGGTGATCCCATGAGATCCTGCCAGTGGGAGCACGGGGCTGGAGGCACATGGAAGAACTCAGTGTTGAGGGCTGCTGTCAGTGGCACCTGGCAGCAAATTTCAGGGACTATAATGAGGCAAATTTTAAATGGAGTAGTTCAGTAATTGCAGTTTAAGTTTTTCACCTCAAAATGCATTTCCGGTGAAAGCATTGGTGGCTTTGTCTACAGGTGTAGAAACTTCAAACTTAGCACATCAATGCCTTTTACAAAATACACCTGATTACCCTGGAGGAAATGCTGATCCCATCTTTTGAAAGTCTTTGCTTGTGTGGCTGCGACCTTAATTAGTCTGAATAGATTTCTGCCCTGCAGGAAATGTAGCTGTGCTATCACTACAGTATTCATTTTAGTATAAAAGTTGAACTTCATTTCTTGACACTTCTTATAACAAACGGTTTGATTTAAGGACTGGGAACTGTTGCAGTTAAAACATTTTGTTATATTTTTCCAATTCACTAAACAATAAAATTCTCTCATTTTCAGGGTTGCACACAGAAGTATATTGTGAAGAACTACTTCTACTACTACTTGTTCAAGTTTTCAGCTGCTTTGGGTGAAGAGATATTTTATATCACTTTCCTTCCATTTACCTACTGGAATATAGATCACTCTGTGTCTAGAAGAATGATAGTTATTTGGTCTGTAAGTATTTCTCTGATTAATTTAATCTTTAATTCTGTATCCATTGCAAATGAATATTTAAGAACAAGAACAACCCTTCAAACAAACAAAATCCCTTCAAACAAAAGGAGCGCAAACACTATCCATGTGTTACTCATGTTTAGGAAGCAAAGGCATTGCAATACTGAGAGAGGAGGCAAGAGGCATCATCTGACTCGGGGTTTCTTCATCTCTGCCACATCTTGGACTGACTTTTTTTTCAGCACAATCACTGATTGAGCTGCTTTTGATACAGTTTGCACCGAACAGCTGGGAAAACACTTCCTTCCCAATGTGTCATAGTATTTCGGGGATAATTTTTCATCACTTTAGGAAATCTTTCTCTTATTCTCATTTCCTCTGTGTAATTTCATATAGTTCTGGCTTGATTGGAATTACTATAAACTTGATAGTATGGGCATGTGCAGGCTGCAGTCTGTTTCTCCAGTCACTTGAGGGGGGAAAGATCAGATTGTCTGTTGAAGGCTAAGACTTAAAAGCATTGATTTTTATAATATGAGAACATTCACAAATCAACTGACTTCACCATTGCTTCAGCATGGGTTTGGGGTATCAGAATAATGTATTTCCTTTGTAGCACTGAAAAAACAGGAGGGTACCAGGCACTTCAGGCCAGGACTGGCTGCTTTGTCACTGCCATTGCTCATCTCGGTATTGATCAGATATTGCTGCCCAAATAAAACTGTTTAAGAACAGAGAAGGGAGGTAGGGAGCACCTCTGCCAGGTGGCAGAGCCTGGAGGTTTAGCTATCAATCTACACTGATTTAAGAAACTGAAGCTTGGTAAAAACTTGAATATGATATCTAAGTTTGTTTCTTTACAGGGAAGCTTCTCTGTGATCTAGTAAATCCTGGTTAATAATATTCTGTCTTTTGACCAAATAATATGATAAGAAATAATAAAACCAATTTGAATTGGGTCCTACGCTTCAAATATACCTGGTCTCGGACAGAAGACATCAGTTGCTCCATGCCAGTAACCTGAGTCAATACATTTTATAAAGAGAACACGAAAAATAACTTGCAGATGAAATTTAGAAGTAGGTGGACACAGTATAACTAGAGCTGGGTTTTGGCCAGGAGTACACCTACAGCTTCTGGAAACGTGCCACAGAAGATGAAAATTGGTAGTCACTGCCTTCTGGGTTTGCATATTGCTCAAAAAAATGAGCCTTTGGAGTTCTTTACATGCATTTCTGTAGACTTGCCTTGCCTTTTCCTTTCAAAGAGTTCATCGGAGTATTGGCCAGATCTAGTCTGACTTAATTAGAGTATTCAAACATGTGATATTATGATAATTAGTATTATTTTTCACTTAGTGAGTTGTGGAGTTGAGCTTTATACTGAAAAGCGGAAACTCTTTTAAACACATGGGCTTGCGGCAATCTGTGTTTTTAAAACATGTTAATTATATGTAATTGTGAAATGGATAAAAATGTCTGTGCAGGCCATGCGTTAATGTTATGGCGTGTTCAGCTGGGGGCGTCTCTTGCTGGTGAGCAGGGACTGGCACTCATGGTGCTGTGAGTTGTGGTGGTCTGTCTAACAGAGTCATAAAATCATAGACGGGCTTGGGTTGGAAGGGACCTTAAAAATCATCTACTTCCTTCCCCCCTGCTGTGGGCAGGGACACCTTCCACTAGACCAGGTTGCTCCAAGCCCTGTCCAGCCTGGCCTCAGATGTCTTGGTCATGGATGTGACATTTGGCTCAGCTGCATGGGAAACACCAAGGTGTCAGTGGCACAAAGCTGTGCTTTTAACTAAATGGGAGGTTTTTGGTGATGCAGTTTTGAAGAAATACTTCTGGAGGGATGATGATGATGTGGGGCTAAGAAGAGCTGTGTTAGATGAAAGTAAAAATCCAGGCAGCCTGATGGTCTCTGACAACAGCTGTGAGTGGAGGGCTGGGAAGAACATGAAGGGATAATTGCGGGACCCAGGCAGAAGGCTCTTATCCATCTGGGGAAAGGAGCTGGTATCAAAGGGAGAGCCCTAAGGGAAAGGTAGTAGTAGTTCCCCTTTAAAGGCGGTGCTCAGGATGAGGAGGGGTTGTTAGTGAAGCTCTTCAGCAGGGAGAGAGAGTGGACCAGCAATGACTTTTTCAGGAGCCTGGGGCAGAGCACACGGGTACATTGGGAACATGGTTGGCAGGGATGATGGTGACAGAGAGGGTGACACCACTGGCCAGGAGAAGTGGCTCTGGAGAAACAGAAGTGGTGCTAAGGGTGGTACTTTTTGTGCTGTTTCCCACTTAAACCTATGAGTTTCTGCTGCAAGTTGGAAATTACAATGTCGGTGTCCCAGGATGAATCAGGGAGTTTCTTCCCTTAAAAATTAAAGCAACATTAATGCTGTTTACAAAGCCTTCCTGCCATCTTATCTGTAATAGTTTATGTGGAGCCAGTCACCCCCATTTGAGAGAGATAATTTCAAATTGGAGTAGGGCCAGGGATGATTAAAGAACAGACTATTTTCTGAGCAGAGACTGAAAGCCTAGATAAATCCCTAGCAAAATAAAGTTGGAGAGAGAATGGGGCTGCCTGCAAAAACCATGGGAAGGAAGGAGCTTCTTAAAATAAAACTACAGTCACAAGAAGAAACATACATAAGGCAGTCATAAATAATTTCATTTGAAGTCAAAGGTGGTGAAATAGCTCTAGAAGGGTGAAGGGCAGTAAGAAAAATTATAAAGAGTTTATTTCAGCAGCAGCAGAGGAGTGGACTTGAAACCCTGGAACATCTTCTTCAGCCCTGGGTCCCCAAAGCTAGCTGCTTGTGCTTTTCTGTTTAGGTGGATGGTTGTGGGAAATGCTGGCTGTTGTTGCATCCAGATGCTTTGGCAGCTTAAAGCAGCGTGTTGTGCTTCCATGGTGCCTTGCCTCTGAGGATTCACGGAATATATGCAGGCTTTACCTCTACCTTTTTGGGTAGAGGGAGGAAATAACTGTACGAAACCTCTAAGCAAGGTGCTGAGTCAATGATGAAGGTACCCTGGTGTCTTTGCTTCTCTTCTCCAGCAATTTGAAGTAAACACTCTTGAAACTGCTCAGGCGAGGCTTTCATGCCTTTGATCCTTGCAGTTTCAGCCAGGAAGTGCAGAGATGAAAAATAGCTTCACACAGTCCCCAAATGTACTTCAAATTTACTGCACATCTCAGCTTGAGAGGTGAAATCTTACTTTGTTTCTGTTTGTTTGTTTTTCACTTTTTGCACTGCTTTGGGTTTGAAATCTTTATTTTGGTGCAGAATTTCAAAGGCAGAGACCTGGAAAAATATACTTACTGTTTCAGTTTGCTATTCAGCATGCCTGGAGATCTCTTTTCTGTTTTTTTTTTCCTCAGGCCACACCCCTTTATAGCCTATAAAACTTTAATTTATGCAACATTAATAAGACCTGGCTGGTGTGGACTTTGTGGGGGCAGGTGTGGATGCTTTTGGCTTGTGACAGTGATAAGCTGCTGACTCAGGGGTAGGTGGCACCTCTGAAGGAAGGCAGAGTTCGGGTGTCTGGTGATGCCAGGCTGTGTGTGCCCCTCAGGGCTCCCTGAGCAGCACTGAGTGAGGACATGTTCAGCAAGTCTGAGAAGGTCCTGGGTCTGAATCCATAGCAGTTTAGCTTTCCATCTTGCTTTTCAGAGGAACGGTTTTCTAAAGGCTGTCAGCACTTAGTTACTCAGCAATTATGAGCTCTGAACGCCCTCTCAGGGTAACCAGGAGTTTCCTAATCAGCAGGAGTTTACCTGCACCTGTGATGCCACTGATATTGCTGTGCAGTGATTGAAAACACACTTGGATGCAAACTTTGGGTTTAACAATTCTTATGTGTTTGTTAGTTTTAGTGCCTTGCAACATTTCATCGAAACAAGCCTGGAACTGCTGATAAACAGAATCACTTGAAAGCCAAGCTCTTTAAAGCACCAAATATTGCACTGCACAAGAACATGTAAAACTGTATTCAGGCACATAACTACATGTCAGAATACAAAAATAAATGGTGTGTGCAAGTTGATAAAGTGTTGATTGAATGGGAATTTTGCAAGAGCGGGTGGTTGTACTCCACCCTTGAAGAAAAAGTGCCAATAAGTCTTTCATAACTGAGACGAGCTCTGAATCATTCAAGGTGAAGTTTAAGTTGGAAACCTTTTGTATTTCAATAGAACTTCTTGGTGTAACAGTTTGCCAGTTTTAGACGTTAGAGGACAAACCAGATCAATGTGACAGTACTTTTCCCTGCTACCAGGAGCCTAGACCCAAATTTCCTTCTCTAAGCCCATTATAAGATAGTCAACTACCTTATAGTTTTTGTCTAAAGGCTTCTTTTAAAGACAGAGTGAATATGTTAGGGTGTTGGCTGATTGTGCTTCTGGAGGCTCGAGGTTCTACTAATCTTGTTCTGGTTTTGTGTTTCTGAAGCCTGAATCGAGACAAAGTCCTCCCTCCTTACATATATATATATATATACACACACACAGATATAAGTATATAACTTTTTTAGGAAGCTGCCCATTCTATTTAGGAATTCTGGTCATTCTGTGTCTTCCCTGTCCCCCTGCCTCCTGCTGCCCTTTGCTGTGACGTGAATGCTGTGCTGCTTGTGGTGGGCTGGAGACCTGCCTGCTGGATCTGCTGCTCCCATGGTGGCTGGGACAACCCAAGGGTTTGAGCATCCCGCCAGCTGAATGCGACCTTGAATTCCCCATTGGCCCTGGCCAAACCCTTGGTAAACACGAAAAGTTTCTGTGCAGCCAGCACAAGGTTGATGTATTTTCTGGAAAACAATAACCATGCTGGAAATGGCAGGTCCTGGAGCTCTAGGAGAGCCAACTACCCTCTCCCACAAGGTGTGTGTGCCTCGAGGAGGATCCCAGCCTTGCTGCTGGCATGTGGGGAGCAGCCAGGTGCTTCAGGAGGGGATGGGGAGCAGGACACAATCTGAGGGTGGCTTAGGGTCCCCAGGCTGGCAGTGCCTGGGGCTCATCTGCTCTGCAGGGCTTCCTCCACCTGGGCTGCTGCCAGGGCCAGGGGCCAACAGTGCTGCTCAGTGACTTGCATGGTGTGCTTTCCTGAAGCCAAGCCTTAGTTCTTGGCACTGACTTGGGGGCAGGAGGGGTACCTCCACGAGAACATGCTCTTCCTTGCCCTGTTCCTCTTCCACTCTGAACCAAGTGATGCTCGAGAGACGCAGTCACAGCTAGTATCTGCTGCAGTGTTTATCTGGTCACTTAACTTGGGGGATGCTGAGAATAGAACAGTGCAGGCTGGGTGCTTGGCTTAATTTCTGTATGGTAAATCAAAGTCACGCCTGCCTCAGCAACCACATACAGTCTTGCCTTCTGCTTGACTAATCTGCAAATGTCGGTTTATTAATAGTGCATCCTTCTTTTTTTTCTCAAGTATGCTTGGTCACTCCTATCAGTGCACAGTGCTTGTGAAAAAAAAACCGAAGTAACATCATTTTCAAACTGTGAATTTCCTTTCTGGGAAGATGACATATACTACTGCAGGCCAGGGTTTCTAGAGCCGGGTTATAGAGTTTCTATTTTGGAGCTAAACCAGCAGATTCAAAGTCAGGCTGCCACACTGTGAGTCTCAGGGAAGAAGTTGCCAATGCTATTTGACCACGTGTCTTCTCTAGAATTTCATCTTGTCCTTTTAATAGATCAATAATGAAGATGAGGAGAGCTGTAAAATCACAAGTTGAAAACAAATATGATCCGGTTCCCCTTTGTTAGCTGAAATATTACAGAATACGAAAAGAATTGCTCCTCCTGACCTTCATATTCCTGTGGGAGGGTCAGGTGCGTCCATCTCATGCAGAGGTTGTAGCAGGGGAGGGATGAAGGAGGATGTCCACACACAGCACACCTGCCGCACTGAGCCTGTTTCCTCAGTCCTGCCAGGCTCGGGGTCTGGGCAGCTGCCACAGGAATGTTCCACAGGGGAAATTGCACTCAGTGGCACTGCTGCTGTGCCTCTGCACAGGGAACTGGCTTAGCTGTGTCTGTCTGCTCCATGTGTGTCTGCGCTGTGGTGGTAAATCTGCTTCCAGAGCTCTTGCTTCCTGTCACAGGAGTGCTGTGGGAGAGGAGTGAGGAAAAACCATTTCAAATGACAGACAACACCTGCAGGTGAGAAAAACCTCCTCTTAGATGGTTGACTTACACACCAGAGGTATGGGAATGTCAGGGAATCAGGTCACTTCATAGCTTTCAGATGCTGAGAAGGAGGGGAGCAGCCCCTCACCCTAGAGGGATCTCCTGCAGATGTTGGAACAAATGAATTGGTGACCACACCCGTGTGGATGCTAATGCCTCAAATTTGGTTCTCTGATTGTTCACTAAAGCAAGATCTGTTAAAATACAAAGATAGATTTGTCTTGTTTATCCTGATGCAAAGGCTCAGGTGAAAAAGTATTTTTGGAGATAGACCATATACATGACTCAGAGCAAATTAAGAGGAAGCTCTCAGAAAAAGACTACAGAGGCTGTCTTGCTGCTATAGCAACTGCCAATTGCCTTTGTGTAGTAAAATGTAATGCTGTTCACCCTAAGTGGCAATAAAGCCTTGCCTTCCCTTCACCTGGAGTCCTGGCTTACTGTAAAGGGTTGCTGTGGCCCTCAGCACAGGCCAGCCCAGCTGTAGTGGTAGGCACCAGAGTTTGAGGAAGGTCTTAGGTTTAAGTTGCTTACAGTTTTTGGGGTGTTTGTTTGTTTGTTTTGTTGTTGTTGGTTTTGGTTTGTTTTTTTTCTTTGGTTTTTTTTTTTTTTTGGTTTGTTTTTTTAATCGCTGCTTACATTTATTGTGAGGACTTAACCCGGAAGAGTTCAGAGTCATTTTCAATGCATTGGGAAAGCATGGATGTGCATGAGAGAAGGGTGGGGGTGGGCACTGCCGGGTAGGTCCCACTAGTGCTGCTCCTGCCCGGCTCTGTGGCACAGGGCTGTCCCCAGGGAGGGCACCCCGCTGCCCGCCGCAGGCAGGTCTGGCAGAAGCTCTGTTTGCTGTGCTGTGCTGTGAGCAAGGAGCCCGCACAGAGCCTGGGCAGTGCCGTGCTCCTGCAGCCCGCACAGAGCCTGGGCAGGGCCGTGCCCCCCCAGCCCCTGCAGCCAGCACAGAGCCTGGGCAGGGCCGTGCCCCTCCAGCCCCTGCAGCCCGCACAGAGCCTGGGCAGGGCCGTGCCCCTCCAGCCCCTGCAGCCCGCACAGAGCCTGGGCAGGGCCGTGC
>VZTF01002641.1:938937-951703 GCA_013397755.1 Cnemophilus loriae
TTTTTTTTTTTTTGGTTTGTTTTTTTAATCGCTGCTTACATTTATTGTGAGGACTTAACCCGGAAGAGTTCAGAGTCATTTTCAATGCATTGGGAAAGCATGGATGTGCATGAGAGAAGGGTGGGGGTGGGCACTGCCGGGTAGGTCCCACTAGTGCTGCTCCTGCCCGGCTCTGTGGCACAGGGCTGTCCCCAGGGAGGGCACCCCGCTGCCCGCCGCAGGCAGGTCTGGCAGAAGCTCTGTTTGCTGTGCTGTGCTGTGAGCAAGGAGCCCGCACAGAGCCTGGGCAGTGCCGTGCTCCTGCAGCCCGCACAGAGCCTGGGCAGGGCCGTGCTCCTGCAGCCCCTGCAGCCCGCACAGAGCCTGGGCAGGGCCGTGCTCCTGCAGCCCCTGCAGCCCGCACAGAGCCTGGGCAGGGCCGTGCCCCCCCAGCCGCTGTGAGCAGCCCGCGGGGTGCAGGTGACACGGAGCACCACCTGTGCGGGGGAGCTTTAGCGATGTGCACCTGCCGTCACTCTCCTCTCGGGAAGCCTGCCAGTTCAGCTGCTGGGGGGTGTTTTACCCCACCCACAACTGCTGCTTCTGCCACATAATTCAGGACAACGTGTGTAAAGTCACGTGCGCTGTGCCCAGATAAGCTAAAGGCAAAGGTCTGGTGCTTCAGAGATCGGTGCTTAGTCTGAGGATATTCTGAGGTCCCCTGCACGTTTCATGGAGGTCGTCTCACCTCTCTTTACCATCTATACAATGTGTTTCTAAAAGGTAGAAGGGTCAGAATTTCATCTGGGATGCCAGGAAGGGGAGGGTGTTGTGAGGATGCCTGGTATTTTCACTTACCCATCCCACCTCCAGCATTCAGTCTGTTTTTCACCATCAGAGGAGTCCTAGCATAGCCTTCATTTTTGAGATGACTCATTTCCTTTTCTGCAATGCTCTTACGTTCTAGTGCTAATAATACTTCCACAAGTGGAAGTCATTGTTACAGAGGACTGCTGATAAACTGGCTCATCCTACCTTGCCTCTCAGATGGTATCACAAATGGCAGCCTCAATGTTTTATGTTCTGCCCGAGAGAGTAATTTTTCTTTCAAGCCTGGAATTTAATTAACTTCCAAACATGTGCCTGCATCCATTTGGAAACTGATGGCATTAACTAAATAAACCCACGCAGTAGGTTTTTAAAAGATGTTTGTTCCTTGAGTCTTTGTTTACTGTGAACAGTCTGGGGCAGGGTATTCACTGTCTTCCCTGTGCCGTGTGTGTCTGTAGGAGCAGCCAGGTGTGTCCTGCCTGCTGCTGATAATAAAGCAGCGACGTGATTCACATGATGAGAGATAAAGGATGCAAAGGAACCAGCAGTCACTCTTCCATGCTCTGGTGCTGGCTGTAAGTCTAGCACTCTCTGGCATGTGCTTTGCTGTAGAGATGAAGGAACGTGACTGGCTTTTTCCTGGTCCTGACTTGTGGATCTTGCCATCTTTCTTTTAACATGAAGCTGTTTTTTAAATGGCTGATGGGAGAGAGAGGGTTGCAATGTGGCAGTGGGTGATTGTGTTGCTGTTCCAGCAGATGGCTAACACCAGTATGGGAAGGATGTTATTTTAAGCCTTCTCCTTTGCTGGTGGAAGCATGAGAAGCAGAAGAGTGAGCCGTCTCACACAGCAACTGAGCTTTCATGGCAGACACCAGTTAATCTGATTTTTGTATTAAAAAAAAAAAGGAAAAAGGTTTGCTTTGCTTTGTTTTAAAGAACCTCCTCTGCCTATGTGTAGCTACATTATCTAAAGGGAGGAAGGTTATAGCAGAAAGTAAATACATCCTACAGGGACAGCCTGGCTAACTTTTCTCAGATGTCCTCACAGTGGATGCTGAGAGCCTGCTGCCTTTGGGAAGAGACTGCTAAGGAGCCAAGGATGCCCTGGGCATGGCTGGATGGGTGGCACCTCTCAGGGATACTGGATAGTATTGCCCCTTGCCTCTGCTTCTGTTGCTGACCTGAGAATGCAACATTTCCCCTAAAAGTACTGTGTTACTGTGCTCGGGGGCTAATTAATGCAGCCCTTTCTTAAATCTCCAGTGTCCTAAGCTGGGAATAAAAGCCTTTTACTGGGGAGTTAGGCAGGAGAACTGGTACCTCATGTTGCTTGTCCAGTTTTCCCTCTGCTGCCTCTGCGAGGATGCCGAGGCTGACATTTAATAACCACACGGGTGGTGCATCCCAGCAGGATTCCTGCAGCACCTGGTGCAGTGGGTGGAGTGGGAGCTGCTGGGAATGGGGGAGCTAGTGCTGGACACGGCTGGGCAAGGCAGTGATTCAAAGCTGGGTGTGGAAAAATTTCCCTTACAGCTCTTGTCTTTGCAGAAGAGGGGTTGTGAGGGATAAGGAGGAAACTAACTTCTCTGGCGTGGGGTGGGAGCCAGCTGTCTGTCTCACACTGTCCTGTATTGCTGAATCTCATCAGCCAACCCTCCTTTTGGTCCCACTTCTGCTCAGGTTACCACACAATGCAGCAAAACCGCCACTTCCTTCGCTGACAGAGCTAATGGAAACCCCTTTAATAATTCAGGGGATAAATTCTGCACTTGGAGGGGTGCATTCTGTGGGAAAAAGCACAGAAATACATGTGGTTCTTGGGTGGGCTGCATGGGGATTGCCTGACTGACAGCCCTGTGGCCTTTCCTGTCCCCAGATAGTGATGTACATAGGCCAGGTCTCCAAGGACATCCTGAAGTGGCCTCGGCCCCTGTCACCACCTGTCGTGAAGCTGGAGACGAGGACGAATGCAGAGTATGGGATGCCGTCCACCCACGCCATGGCAGCTACAGCCATCTCCTTCTCCTTTTTCATTGCAACCATGGACCAGTACAAGGTAGGGGTACAAAAAGAAAACAAAAGAAGAAAAAGAAAATATATTAAAAAAAGAAAAGCATGTGTCTGCTTCCAGCAAGCCACATAAATCTTGCAAATCCAAAGATGCTGCTACTTCCAGAGGAGCTCTGTATTTATTTTCACAGATGTGTATTCTTCCCTGTGCTTACCTGTAGCTGGCCAATAATAGACACAAAAAGAAATTTAGTGGAAATGTCCTTTCTTTTGCATGGACTCTTCTCAGAGCTGCTGGCAGGCTGCACTGCCCTGCTGTGATTTGGTGGGTTCACTGTGTTTTTGCACGTGGGGTGACCGTGGAGGGAAGGTGCCTGGTGCCAGCATTTGTGGTCACCCCATGCCCACCAAGTCAGTGCTGCCCATCGGGATGTGCTGGCTCCCAGGGAAACCAAAGGAGCTCTGTGTCACCTGGTTTCTGTATGAAAGGAAAAGCATCCTTGGAAATCCCCTGGCTCTAACCTATGTTAGACTAACAGCATACAACATGACTGGAAAGCCTGTTTGTCAGAGAAGTAGCAGCAGCTTCACTGCACTGGAGCCCTAGGCTGCTTGGGGAAGTCTCATCATTTTTCCTCGTCATCTTTCTAAGAGGTTTATTTCCTGGAAACTCATTTCTCCATGATGATTATTTTTGTTCTGTTTTATGAATCTAAGCGTGTGTTTCCTGTACTCTAGCAATAATAACTTCCTGGCTGCATTGTATTTAAGAATGTTTCTCAGCCTTCTCATGGGATAAACCCATGTAACCAAGAGGGCTCCTGCTCCCTGTGTGGTAACTGGTCAGAGCAGCTTGACAGTGGGATGGGGACAAGGAGCCATAAGAGGACATATTTATCAGCCCTAGAAGGCCAGATCCATCCCATGTGTCAGAGCTGCCAGGAAGACCTGGTCAGCATCACCTTCTCCTCCTCAATCCACGAGTGACCAGCGGGACACGCAGCTCTTCACAGGCTGTCTTGTGTGTCTTGGAAACTGCCATGAAACAATAAAGCTGCTGTCAAATAATTAAATGTTTTAATTGCCTCTATTAAGATGGAAGAATCTCCCAGTACATTATGCTGCTATCTTCTCAAGATGCCCTAATCATCAATTACTGATCTGGACTAGCTCCCAGACTGCCTGCTGGGGGAGGAGTCAAGTGGGTGTAAATTCTCCAAAGGCTTAGAGAAATGAGGAAAAATAGTGTTTTATGAACTGGGAGTGACATCTGCAGCTGGCTCTGAGCTCTCTATTCAGGGGACTGGAGTATGCCAGGGGAAAGGGTCAGAAGAGACTTGTTATGCTTAGAATTTCCACAGAAGCATTTTTGTGCTGACCTGTGGCCACCCTGGTCAGACTCTGGCAGAAGATGGGGACTTTGTGTCAAACTGGATGAATTAATTGCATTTATTTATATTTTGAGTTGGTTTATTTTTTACAGAAAAATCTCCCTTATGGACTGAAAGGAGCCCAGCGGCCCACTCAGTTTCAGGATTTGAATGAATGGATTAAGGGCTAATATGTTAAGCTTATTCTTTATCAAATGTGGGGTTTTTTCGTTTTTAAATGTTGATTTATTTAAATGCTTCTTTCCATGTTTGTAGGCTACTCAGAGAGGGTATTAAGCAAAACCAGCTTCATAAGAAGATGATTAAACCTTTAAGTGTCACAGGGAAGAGCAGTCCTGACTGCTCTAATAGCTGGATTGTAGTTTCAGCCCAGACATTGATTCTCTCCACTCAGCCCACTGCTCGAGGACTATTGATCACGCTTCTGGTCAGACTCTGCAGCTGTCACAATCCCCTTGGCTGAACTGAGACTGCAGTGCTACCTCAGGCATGGCTTGTACAACATGCTGTGCCTTTTCCCTTAAGCTCTTTAACGTGGTTTTTGCAGATAGATATTGTAGGGAACAACTCTGAAAATGCCATCTGTTTCCCAGATTTCCCCACACTGAGACCAGATCTTCCAAAAGCAGGCACCACAGGTAATGAAATGACCTTCTAGCAGGGTTGCATGTTGATTGAGGGGGGGTCTTGTCTCAGTTCACATTAATCTCTTGGGGAAAGTACAGCTCAGGAGCCTCTTCCCAGCACGAGATCCTTATGTCAGTCCAGCTGCTTGGTGTAATGGGTGTATTTATTTTTTTTTTTCGCTTTTCACAGTATCCGTTCGAGCTTGGCCTGGTAGCAGCGTTTGTGTTTTCGACATTGGTGTGTCTGAGCAGGCTCTACACAGGGATGCACACAATCCTGGTAAGGATGTGCCTCCAGCTCTGCTTTCCTACAGCAACTCCTATCTCCCACTCTTCAAGGGATGTGTGACCTGCCTTGGCCGTGCCACCACGGGAGTAGATGGGTTGTGCCACTGAATTTCAAGCTGTGCATTCAAAGGAGCTGTGAGGAAACCCCCGGGCTATTGCTATTTGAGTCCGCAGGGGAGTGGTTTATAGCACCGGGGAGGCCCGGTGCTCGTGGGCCGACGAGCCGGGTGAGGTCAGGGTGGCATCTCGACTGGAGTTCTCCATTTCGAAATTTTAATTGCGAGGAATGCGCTTGGGCAACTGACGCTGCTCCTTAGCTAAGCCCTTTGTGCAACAGTATCACTGTTTTCCGCGAGAAACACCCGGGGCTGGTTGGGCCTGGGAGTGCCGGGGAGGAATTGCAGGTTGGTGAGTCACGATGGTAAAGCCCGGCAAATGAGCTGCCCTTGAGGGCCTGGCCAGCAGCAGCTCTCCTGCCACCGTACAGGCACACGGCACTTAAAAATATTATGACAAGTTTCTTGTTTTCAGCCGGAAGGAAATTAATTCTTAAGGGACTGAGATGCACAAATACTTTGTCTGAAAATAATTATAAAATATCTGTGACTTTATATGACAGACTTGCTGGGCACAGTTGCTTAGAGATGTCACTCCTGCTTTAGGAACAGATTTCAGTGTGCCTGTAATAGCTGGTTCTTTCCTGACAAGAGGAAACTTTATTGATCTGTTATATATAGTGGTCAGAGGGGTGGTCCAGCTTCTTCCCAAATATGAATAAAAACTTCTGGCTGTTTCCTCACAGGAGTTTGATATGTGTTGTTGGTTCCGCATGCATAAATAATTGAATCTTTTTTACTAAGTAATAATTATGTTTGTAATGAGACTTGATGACTGTAAGAAAGAGAACCCTCATGAGATTAAGCTTAGCTATAAAATATAGCTTGACCTTTCCTTTCAGGCCCAGTGGATCAAAACAATATCTTACATCGAAGCTGCAGACACCCTTTCTTGGCTACTGACCTTAAGTCAATCAGTAAAAATTCTTTGCATACTTCTCTTGCTGACCCATCAAATGAAAGACCCCTCTAAATTTAGATGGATTTTAGGGTAAAGAAGAAAAAGTCCTTTGTGCTTTTGACATGATAGGAAAGGGCTGTAAAATAAAATTTTAAAAAAGCTTCTTAGCTGAAGTGTGAGCAATGATGCCTTTCAAAAGGGCAAATGTACTTGGCTGGGGTCTTTATCCTGTGTGTGCCATGGTGGGGAGCTGGGGAAAGGTCCAATGACCACAGCTGCCCAAATGCAACCCCTGTCTCTGCAGCAGCTTGTCACCCACAAGGACTGACTCTGCTGTCCCACCTGCAGTGATGGTTCTTTGGGGAAGAAGTGCAGTTCAGAGCTGTTTCTGACCCTTTGTGGGATGGCTCCTGCCCTGAGCTGTGATGTCACAGGGCTGAGGCAAAGCAGTGCCCAGCCAAGCCATCGGCTGAAAGAGCCTCTGGGTTTTTAACTGAGGCCTTAGTAGAAAAGATATAATAGTGTATCAAGTGGTCATAGCATTTTAGTAGAGCAAAGGAATGGGTAACAAATATCCATGGACTTGGTCTAACTGAATTTTTCCTGTTTGAGGAACCAGAGGACGAGTGACAAGGACAGTTGCATCATGCTTTCCTGCAGGTCCAGTGCAGAATCTCATCTTCTGTAGTCTCAACTCTACAAATCTATCTGTATTTCAGAACTGCTGGCCTTGCTTTTGAACGAGGAGTGGTATCAGAAAGCGCAGTCATGTCATTAGAAGAGATGTTACCATTAAAGACCTTCTGGAGAGGCAGTCAGCTGGTATGGGAGCTATCTGCATCCTTCCAGCTGTACCAGAATGAATACTATGCTCAGGGAAAAGGGAACAGACACCCATGGCCTGGGCTGTTACCAGGAGAGCATCACCCAGCCAGAGAATGGGGTGGCAGCAATGCACTCGCACTGCTGACAGGTAATTTAGTTACAACCACCCATCTCCACCTCAACATCAGAGTGTCCCATGTGTGTGGAAAAACAGGTGAAAGGCAGAGTCCTTTCTTGTAGGTCTTAAATGATGGAGTCTGAGGACCTGGTATAGAGGGGATCTAGAGTTACCTGGAAAAGGCAAAATAAAAAAAAAAGTAAAAATTTGGGCACATTTTGAAGCCGTGAATCTGTCAGTTTTTGGGGGTTATTTTTGAGAAACAAAAAGAAATTGGAGATGATATGATTAGTAATTGTTGTTGTTTGCCTTTTTTCCCCAGAGAGTTGTATTTTGGAAAATATTACTTTGCTTTCCATCTTAAAACATTGGCTCAATTTTTGGTCTGTGCCTCAATGCAGTGAACAGGTTTTCCTGTCTCACATCTGCTGAAGCCATTCCCTCCAGAGCCACAGATGATGTGGTGAGAACCTCGCTGGCACTGCAACTGCCTTGAGTTACAAGCAATAATGTCCTGTGCCGACCAGCATGGTCACTTTCTATAACCTAAAAAACCTGAAGGGTTTTTTGCCCCTGAGATGTACCCCTTTAGTGTTGATGCATTTATTTCTGATTACGCCTCCCACGGGGTGTGTGTGTGGGGGGGGGGGTTCTGGAGCTCCCATCCTGCCCCTTTGCTGGTCTCTATTTCAGGTTTTTTCATACTACTATTAATCCTGAAATTATCTTAAATATTTTAAAGCTGATAAACACACAACATATTCACAGTACTTTATGCATTGTGTAGTACAGTCCTTGGGGGATGAAATAAAGTAACCCTTAGGGGTGTAAACCAAGTAAGATATTTCTGTTTAGGAGACTGACTAGTGTCTCACACTAAATGAAAACGTAAGGGAACTCAGGTAATAAAGACAGAATAGGAAAAGTGTTATTTTTGCTTGGATTGGCAGTATCAGGGGAGCAGGGCAGATGTCTGGCGCTGTGTGGGAGCAGGGCTGAGCTGCATGGCAGCGGAGTGGCTTTACGGAAGGTAGATGGAGCTTGGGGAGGACTTGTCTGTGCTGAGGGAGCTGGAGCATCGCAGCAGGGTAACAAGAGGTTTTAAATTTTGCCTGTAGTACTGCACCTTGAGCAAAATCCATGCCTGCTTTATTTAAAAATTCCTTTATAATTGCGGGCTTGGCGAGAGGCTAATCTGTTTACACAGGCAGACAGGCAAGAATGTGCTTCCTGGGAGTGCTAACAGCAGCTCCACCCCCGGGAAAAACTCAGGTCCTGCTCCGGGGGGCACAGCAGGCAGAGGCCACAAAGAAGTTTTTCTCACAGGACTCGGAGCCATCCCTCCTTTTCCCATCTTCTCCTTAGTTTAATAGGCAAGAGGGGAAATCATTAATTCTGCACTGCTAAATGTAAGTGTTGGTCTGGAGCTTGCCCACCTACTCTGGGTGTTCAAAAAATCAAACCAGGACTGAAGGGAGTCACTGCAGAGAGCCACGGCGTGTCCTGAGCTCTCCAGCACCTTCTAGTGAGGAGTTTCCAAAATGAGAAGCCCATATATTGGTGGATAGGGGGAAAAACAGAATAAACCATTGGCCTCCAAACTTTTTTGTTCAGTAAAAAAATTCTGAACGTCCATCCCCTATATATATGTACATATATATTTACTTGCAAATTGTATACGTGCACTACTGTACTGATACATACATTAAAAAGCACATACAAAATATACTCCAAAAAATATAAGATAAGGAAGAAATAAGCACTACTGTTAAAAAATGCATATATTTTATTTTACTTAGGAGTGGTCCAAAAAGCATGTTCTGCCCCTAGCCCGATGGGTTGCTTTGTGCATCCAGTTTGGAGAGCACGGGTACAGTGCCACTGGTCAGGGGCAGAGCTGATTGTCTGGGTCCTGCTTGAAACCTCCAGGAGCCACGTTACTGTACTGGGGCTGAATGGGAGGATAATAAAATTCAGAAAACTTTAATCAGGTTTGTAAATAGGGACTGTTTGCAACTGGGTTGGGAACTGCTGGAGTCAGCTGAGCAAAGCTTTTGTGAGGGAATGTTAATGTTTGGTTACATTTCTTTAACTGGGACAGAAAAGCATGTGAACAGCTTTTGAGTTTTGCTCCTTGATCACCCACAGAGGGCTATTGAGGACTTTTTCTTCTAACATGAGGTGGACAAACAGCTGGGTGGGAAATGGATGTACAAAGTAGGGATGGGATTTCTGAGCGTCAGTGCTGGGAGCAGCCCCCAGCTGTTTTGTATTGAGGCAGTTGCTTAGTGTTGGGCCAAAACATGCTTTGTGTGTAAAGGTATCATCTAAGAATTGACATCAATACATGAATTACTGTGAAATATTGACACATAATGGCATTTTACACACTAGACATCTGTGAACAAGTTTGCGTGTTTCCATGGCTAGCCTCATGTTTTGGATGAGGAAATAAATGGAAATTTGTATTAGGAATATGCAAAATGGCTGTAGGACTTGCTTAAAACCAAATGTGCTGTGAATCTAATGAAAGTTGTAAACAGCTGAAGTTCAGCCATACAGGAGTAATGCATTTACCAGAATGTCATTAAATATTTCTGTTGTAAAAAGTCCCCTCGTTCCTGCCTAACTCGAAGTGAAGTTCACATAAATAATTTTCAGACTGTGACCAAGCATGGTAGTAGTCAGCTGTCATGACTCGTGAAAAAGGTATAACCTTAGAAGAGGACATTTCTGTCTGCGACTAACTTCAGCTTTTGCAGTGCATTTTGTGGCTATACTAACACTGGTGCCTCTGCGTGACACTGGAAGGGCAGCATGGGGAAACTCGTTTTATTGCTTTTTACCTGGCTGCTCTCATACAGATGGCTTTTGTTAGAGGTTACCTCCTGTCTCCTTCTAAGCTTTGTGGCTGACAACAGTCAAGTTCTCAGAACACCTTATTTGCCTCTGTTAATAAATTAGGGTTTAACTCTGTGCTTGCTTCGGGCACTGTACTGAAAACCGGATTTCAGAGACTTGGGCAACAAATTTCTCCTTGCTGTATCCCTACCCGGAGGTGCCTCCCTCCCACTGCTGGCAAAAACCATAGCACACACACCACATCCCACAGCTCTGCACTTTCCATCCCTGGAGCTTGTGTTCCTGGGATGGGAGCCTGTCTCTGACAAAGTACAGCATCTTCCTCGCTATGCAAAGCAAGCAAGGGATAATAACACTGATGTGACGAAATTGCTTGTAGGGTTACAGGAGGGAAAGGGTTTGTGTGAAGGCAGCTCACTGCAATGTTGTCCCTGAGATGGAGTTGTGCATATGCTTTTTCCGAGGTAGTAGGTGGAGAATGCCCTCAAAACATGAGAGCAGGTGAGGAGGAGAATGTGTGTCCACAGACACATGCATATGCATAAGGCTAAGGATGGGTTTGTGGATTGTCACATTTTGTTTAGCACAGGCTTCGGGCTGTCCCTGCACGTGGATAATGCCATCAGTAGATTCAGGGTGTTCCTCTACTACTGGGCCCCACCAACGCAGATACTGGTCTTTTATCATCACCCAGATACCTGGTTTACGTTCCAGATCTCACAAAGCCTTTTAAATGTGATTTCTTTACAGGATGTGATCGGCGGAGCACTGATTTCGGCTGTGCTACTCATGCTCTTGTATCCTGCGTGGGACACGATAGATCACCTGCTGTTAACCAGCCCCTTCTGCCCACTGCTTTCCATAGTTGTGCCTCTTGTCTTATGTTACAACTACCCCAAACTAGACTATTACAGCCCTACCAGGGGAGACACCACTACTATCTTAGGAGCAGCAGCTGGAGCAACTGTGGGATTTTGGTTAAACAACCAGTACGCTGCTCCAGCCTACACCAGCAAAAGTTTTCAGCCTGGATTTCTTCTGGTCACCAGTGCAACGGTGTTCGCGCTAGCCAGGTTCTTCGTAGGGATCTTGGTTGTCCTGCTGACGCGCTGGGTCATGAAGAGTGCGGTCCTTGGCGTGCTGGGCTATCAGTACAAGTTCCCCATTCGCGACCTGGAAGCCCGGAGATGCCTGGAGGTTGAGGTGCCGTATAAGTTTGTAACGTACTCCTCTGTTGGCTTCACGGCCACCGTGATTGTGCCACTGCTGCACGAGCTGCTGGGACTGATGTGAGCACAGCTGCTCCTCTCTGAGCCACCTGCAGCACCACTGCTTTGGAGACGCGATAATCCAGGCTGGTGACTCGACCAAAAAGTGTTTTGTGCCTTTCTGCACTGGTGGTGGTGGGTTTGGCTCTGGCTCGATGCCAGGTGCTCACCAAAGCTGCTCTATCACTACCCTCTCTCCAGGGAGAGGAAATATAACAAGAGGATCATGGCTCGAGACAAGGGCAGGGAGAGATCACTCAGCAGTTTTACTGTCACAGGCAAAACAAACTCGGCTTGGGGAAATCAGTTTAATTTATTACCAAACTAATCAGAGTAGGATAATAAGAAATAAAACCAAACATTACAACCACCTTCCACCTACCCCTCCCTTCTTTCAAGGCTCAACTTCCCTCGTGAATTCTGTACCTCCTCTCAACCACCATCACAGGGGGATGGGAATGGAGGTTGCAGTCAGTTCATCACATGCTGCTGCTGCTGCTGCTCCTTCCTCCTCAGGGGTAGGACGCCTCACACTCCTCCCCTGCTCCAGCATGGGGTCCCTCCCACAGAAGACAGCTCTCCAAAAACTTCTCCAATGTGAATTTTTCCCATGGGCTACACTTCTTCATCCAGCATGGGGACCCTGAGGGGTCACAAGTCCTGTCAGGAGCCTGTTCCAGTGTGGACTTCCCACAGGGTCACACCCTCCTTAGGGCATCACCCTGCTCCGTTGTGGGGTCCTCCACTGCTTGCAGGTGAATTTCTGTTCTCCATGGGCAGCAGGGGAGTATCTGCTCTGGCACCCAGAGCACCTCTTACTCTTCCTCTTCCTTCTGTGATCTTGGTGTCTGCAGAGTGGTTTCTCTTCCACATCTGTCTGCCTGCAGCTGTACAGGTTTTTCCTCCCTTCTTAATTCTGTTAACCCAGAGGTGCTGCTACTGTCACTGATGGGCTCAGCCTTGGCCAGCAGTGGATCTGTCTGGGAGCCAGCTGGCATTGGTTCTGTTGGACACAGGGGAAGCTTCTGACCTTCTGAGAGAGGTCACCCTTATAGCCCCCACTGCCACTACCATGCCCTTGCCACACAAACACAGAGCAACTGGCCTAAAATATCTGACTTGGAGGAGTCATGGGAAATTGCTGTGCACAGATAACTCTGGGTTAAAAATCACTGACCCCACCGTGTCCCATAACTAGACACCCTTCGCCCAGGCAACTAAAAATGACAAGCACACAGCCAAAATCCCTGCCAGAGCAGCAGCAATGGCTGTTCTGCTGTGGGGTTGGGGGTGCTGGGGAGCGGGACTGTGCCTCTGCCTGCCTGGCTGTAGTGCTGCTCCTGAAGGAGTAGAGCAAGCCAAGGCAGGGCTCAGGTTTGGGGCATTGGGGAAAAAGCGGCTGGCAGGGTAGGGGGAGAGGTGACCAGCCAAGGGCAAAGTGCCATCATTGGGCAGAGCTCATAGTGTCTTCTGCTGGCACTGCCAGACCAGGCTAGTTCTGTGTGGATGGTTTTACTCATTATTGCAATCTAAAAAAAAAAAAAAAAA
>VZTF01002641.1:951728-994860 GCA_013397755.1 Cnemophilus loriae
AAAAAAAACAAACCCAAAAGGTAAAAGAGAAGGAAAATTAACACAAAATGTTTAATGAGATTTGCACCAAATTTACCTTGGATATTAATAAGAAAGCCTCCACTAAAAGATCCTTTGCATACAAAACACTGAGCAGAGTTATCACAGCGTTGAGGCTTGAGTTCAAACGGTTTAACTCCAATTTAATTCCCCTGGCTAGGGGAAAGGAAAAAGTCCTTCCTGTTGTGCAGGGGTGACAAGTAGCATCCATAAACTGTGTTGTGGGAAGGAGCTGAGCAGTGACTCTGGTGACTACAGCACGAGGCAATGATATGATGCCATCATTTTCTGCTGCTGCACAGCATCACAGTTGGTGTTCCACGCATCCCGAAACACTGCGCATACACTTGTAGACTAGCAGGGGAGGTGTGCCCATAGGAAGGCCATCCCTATAACTCAGGCTGCTAATTTAAAACAATATATATCAGCTGTTGGACCAACGAGCTGTTGAGAAATACAGCAGTGAATGTGGTCTGCTTAGCTAGAAAAATGTACCGTGCTGTTGCTGCAGAGCTTCGAGCATGACCCCCGTGCCTTGCCTGGCAGAATGTACAGTGAGAGCCAGCTTTCTAACCATGTTCACTTGTCTTCCTGGCTGCGAGAAAAATGAACCTGAAGAATGTAAAGGAGGTGCTTTGCCATCCATTGACAGGTTGGATAAACATAATTCCAAAACCGTAGCTGAGAGTTCTGTCTGAGGAGTGCGAGGTGTGCACGTGAAAGAGCTGCGCCACTTTAAACCCAGGTTGCCAGTCTCCAGAAGAAATGCCAGCAGAAATTTTAACCATTTTTAGATTTGCTCAGGCTATGGATAAGCTGTTTTATATCAGGCTGTGTGGACTTCACACGTGCATGCAAACAGCTCCATCGAGCCTTTCAGCAGGGCACATGGCCTCTCACACCTGCCCCTGGGTGAGTGCTGGACGTGGACCACCACAGCCATGGGCTCCCATCCTCAGCCTCTCTCCCTCCCATACACCACAGAAGCGCTGCCATCAAGTTTAAAATACCTTTCAACCCCTTGTGTTAAGAGTGCTGCATGACACACAGGTGCAGTGCACAACTGGAGCCCTGCAGAGGGGCCACACCACAAAATTGGGAAAAAACTTGGCAGCAAGTTGAGCGTTTAAGCTGGGTATTGGAATTACTCCCAAGAAAGGCACAGTTTGACAGAGACATTCATGCAGCTTTATGTGTAAAATTTCTGTTCTGATTCACAGCTCTTTTATGCTATGAAGATTTTATAAATTATATATAAACGCTGCACAGGTATTTTTATAGTATTCACCTGCATGTGATTCATGCAATAAATGCAAACTCTACTTGGTTCAAATCTTAAAATAAACCTATTTTGCAGAGTTTGGTGTCTGTCTGTTCATTTTGCATCCTCAATTGATACTTGTAAATGACTGATGTAAAGGCAATGAGTCCCAGTTAGAAGAGCTTCCCAAGTGCAAGCACCCACTCTCCCCACGCTGTCCTGCTTGTGGCTCCTTGTCTTCTGCTCAGTCTAGCTCCATTCTTTGGCTCCTCCAGAAGGATCCTGCTTTTTAAAAAACATTTTTTAAAAAGACTACTGGTCTACTAATGACTGTTTGTTACAACCTTTGCAAATGGAAATGAGTGAGTTACATGTAATTAGTGCCAGGGGACTTTTGGGCACTGGAATCTCCTTCACGTGCAATATCTACTTCTAATAGATGAAACAGTTAACTGGAAGCCAATTTAAATTAACATTTGCAATGATAGCATGACAACCCATGAACTGCAGAATATTTTGCATTAGTTGAGAAGCCTAACAAGGTTTTGTGGTCAAAATGTGTATTTGAAACCAGGCAGGGCCACCTCCTCCCCACAGCACCACATCCTGCCTGGAAGTGGTGTCACTCCAAGTGCCCACAGCTGATCAGGGTGAACCCAATTGCTGCAGCATCCCTGGGCCAGTTGGGTTAGGCAGGGCTTTCAGCTGGGCTCTGTGCTGAGGCTGTGCTCCTGGGATGCTCACAGGACCACAGCCACTCCTGCAGGGCCAGGCTTGGAGAGGCAAGTCTTCTGACAAGGTGACACATGTCACCCTTTCTGTATTTCATTAACCTGAAGCATCAGCTCCTCACTGCAAATCCGTGTGTGTCTTTGCTGTCTTTGGAAATGCTCCCCACCTCTTCATCCCTGCAGTGCAGATGCCTTTGCATTTCCAGTGTGGTGGTAGAGAATGAGGTTTTGTGGTGAGTTATTTCCAGGGTGGTGGTAGAGAATGAGGTTTTGTGGTGGGTTTGCTGGCCATGTTCTGTACTTTGTAACACAAAGGCTCTAGCTGAATCCTCTCGAGTAGGCACGCTTGTGCTTTAGAGTAAAACACTGCTTTTGATGTGAATGGAGTGGGAGGTAACTTCCAGAGTATCACAGCCTGGGTTGTTGTGTTCTCAGTACTGTCTGTGCTGTCTGTTGTGGTCCAGCGTTACAGCTCTCCCTCCTGTGCCTGCCCACAGCCGAGGGGTGATGCAAGACAATCTAAGTTTCCTTTGTTATGCTGTCAAGAGGGATGTAGCAGGCGGGCACCGGTAGCTTAGTCCATTCTGTCCTGCCTGGAGGCTGCCTTCTCCTGATCTTCTCACTTTGCAAATCGATTTCTGGGCATGTGGTGAACCCACGCTTCTTCCTGTCTGGGGCATCTCTGTGTGCTGGTGTCCCAGTGCAGAACCAGCTACTCTGTCAGAAGTCAAACAGATATTGTACCTTTTAGCAGGGATTAAGAACCAAAGGAGCAAGCACTGAATTTCCCTGCTTTAATTTTCCAGCAGTAACTTTGCCATGACCCCAGTCTCCTAATCCATCCAACTTTCTATGCAAAATCACAAGCAAGCTTGTGCCTTGCTTTTCTGGATATAGTTGATGTAATTTAGGGAACAGAAGGAAGCAGTCTCAGTTTCAGTTTTGACCCTTCTCAACTGTGCTACAGGGAGAAGTTAGAAAACACAGGTACCTCTCTGAACAGGGCAGAAGTGCAGCTGGGCAGTGGGTGCGATCTTGCACATTTGCTGAGCCCCGACTAAAGCAAGGCCCTCGCCTGCTGCCAGTTCCTGCTCCTGTCAGAGCTTCCCCTGCTGTCCCGCTTCCTGCCTGCCTGCCCACTGTCCCATGGCCACCCCGCTGCCACCCCGCTGCCACCTCAGCCTGGCAGCAGGCTCGGTTTCAAGGTCACCGGGCGGTCAGAGGTGTCGCGTGTGCCAGGCCATGATCCCCTGGCAGCCTCCTGGCAGTGCTTTTGCTCAGCCTATTCCATGCTCACCTGCCAAACCAAGGATGATTTAAATTTCAAGCGAGCACAGTGCCAGCCTGGAGATGGAAACAGTCCCAGGCGTCACCTTTACATAAACACCCTTGTGCAATAGCAAGGGTGACCTGCAGGCACCGGGGCCAATGCTGGGAGCTGCAGCCAGGCTGTCTCAGGGTTCTGCTCTTTGGAAAAGCACCACCAAAGCACAGCAACGACGAACCCAGAGCTCAGAGCTGGTGTCCAGCAGAATGGAACGCAGCAATCACCCAGACAGCACACTAAACCAGCTCTGATCTCTCTGTCACCAGCTCTCCAGCCTTTTTTGCTTGTGTTCAGATCCCCAGCAATGACCCAGTACCCACGGGCAGCAGGAGCAGGCCAAAAGTAATCCATAATTGCAGAGTAGTAGTTAAAAATCCCACTTCCAACTCTTGTTTAAAAAGAAAACCCAAGTTCAAAAGATGTTAAAAAACTGCTCAGAAGCCCCCACCAGCAGCAAAGGTTTCCTTTGCCAGAGCCCATGGCTACAGCAAAGGGTAAAAGCCAATTTCAGTGCTCACAGTGGCTGGCTCCAGCACGAAGCTGTGTAATAACTACCTCGAGTACTGCACACAGCTATGAGCTGGCTGTAAATACCAGATAATTGCTTTGGAGCTATGAAAGACAAAGCCTCGCAATAAATACACCAGACTTATATGAAGTGTCCCACTCATCAGGAATCACAGTTAATCCTGAGCATAGCACTACAGCAGAGCTTGAATTTCATTGCAAGGCTGCTGGCACCACAGTTAACTGGAGGGGTCAGGGACTCTGAAGAGGCTTTTTAACCTTTCTCTCTATTCTCATCCTCTACTTTTAGCAACTAATGGTACTTACCTGGGACAAAGCTCGTGTTTTTGGAGCATTTAGCTGCCAATGCATCAGCAAATTGTATAAAAAAGAAGCGAGCCTAAAAGCCTCACAACACATGCCACTGCAGCTCAAGCCCTTAGTCCTAGCTTAAGCTAGTCTTCACACTCAAAGGACAACTAAATTCTCAGGAGAACCAGGACACCCAAAGAGTCAGAAAATCTTGTGTAGAGAAATATATTTAGTGCATGCAAATATGACTGCACTCTGCTGCAATGCAAATCTGCCTTATTGTCGTCCTAATCCCCGTGCATGACACACCAATAAACAGGGAGGGTTAATACTTTCCATCTGCGTTACAGATTGCTTCCCACACTGCGAGCCTGCCTGGTTACAGTTGTGTAGGCATCATGGAGAGAGAGATCCTGCAAACGCCAAGCTGCCTAATCCCTTGGGAGGTTTAAAATGTGAGCTGCAGTTTTCTCACTCTCCGTGGGCACTGGAGTCAGTCGTGCAACGTATGGCAATAGCTATATTCTCATTTCACGTCTGTCATGCAGAGATAATTAAAATCTACACTTCCATCTGAGGGGAACAGTAGGGTTTCCAGATGGGTAACTGTAGTGCATATTTCATACTGGATTATCACTTGCACCAAAAAGCCTTGCCTGTTGCCTTCCCACCTGTTGAGATTATTGATGGGGCTGCCATTGAAAAGCCCTCGTGGGCCCAGTGATAGGAGTCTGTGCAGCTCGTAAAACCACAAGCTTACTTCACCACTGCACATCCTTTTACTCAGTGGGGCAGTCATTGTGACACCCTTCTCCAGCAACTCGCAGATGTCCCCTCTTGGACAGGCCCCTCCTGGGATCAGGGTCAATCTGGCTTTCACAGCAGAAAGGAGCCACAGTGCATCAGCCTAACACAAAATACTGGCTGTTGTTAGCCTGCAGCATTAGCAATGGTTATAATACTGCAAAGGAGGGGCAGCCAGCTCCACAAGCCAGCCAGTCAAGGGCTGCTTCAGGGTACTGAGCTGACCACCCACTTGGTGACATTCCCGCAGAAAGGAAGGATCGGGCATCACTGTGCTGGATGGAGCTTCTCAGTTTCAGAGAGCAGAGGCACAATGCACCAAGCTGTGACACAACTGCTGCCAGAAAGCCACCTAGAAGGAAAAGCCTGACCCATGAGAGCTTCTCATGTACTGGCAGTGGTAGAACTGCCAGAAAAGTAACCCTGCCCAAAAGCTGCGTGGTCCTGCTGCACAGCTGGGGTCCAGAAAGCCCTGGTGGGGCTGGGAGTGCAGCGGGCCCACGCTCACTTCTGCAGACAAACATGCCAGCCTCAGGCAGACAAAGGCTTTGATAGCTTTCTGCTACTCATGCAAAAGACCACTGGCATATGCTCTTAAATGTGCTTTCCCATTTGTTTTGGAGCTTTAAAAACCGCCAGGCTGACATCAGCAATGAAAAAAATTTCATTCCATCCCCTCCCCTTTCTGAATTTAGAATGATAAAGGACCAACAGTTATGTCTGGAGCAGGGAAGCAGATATTACACACATCTTGCTTACAAAATAGCTCTGGTTTTCATGAAACAAGTTTATTTTCCTCCTCCAGCCATTGATGAGCACATGACAACCGTATAGAATAAAAGCTCAACTCCTTAGTTCTGCTCACATTCACTCAACATTTGCTCTAATCAATTATCTTATTTCATGCAGTAAGAAAAGAATGAGATTCCTGTTATGCAGTCATAATCAGTTACAGTATGAAGCTGTGTCTGTGGAACATTTCTGATTTTGAAAACTAATCATGTGCTCTGCCATTACATTTCTCTTGTAAAACACTGGGCTTTGACCCAACTTGTTTCTTCCCCCCTGCCCTTTGAAAACACTGAGGGCACAGCCTAGTCTGAGATCCCACATTCCTTCCCTGCAGAAGCCAGCCAGACTGCACTGTAAAGAACACATTTACTCAGGGAGATGGGATCTGTTTTGCTGGTTTATTGGAACATAAAAGCATAAGCGATGTCCCCTGGGAGGCAGACAAAAGAGGAGAGGGTGCTGCATGTGACAGTGGACGGCTGTCGGAGGGTAAAAGTCACGTCTTCACACGAAGGGCTCAATACTGATCTCTAGGGCAGAGCAAGGCATGGTGAGCTCAAACTTGGTGATAACATCAGGGTGTACTACTCCAAGTTTCCCAATGCTTTGACCTTTGACAAAGACCTCAGCACAGCGACCAGGAAAGAAAGCAGTGCCTGTAAAGAAAGTGAGAGAAAAATCAATATTTCTTTGGGCTGGAGGAGTCAATAGGCATTTAACGTGCAGAACAAAGCTCTCAGTATTAAACTTCTCTGTGCTGAGATGCTAAGAAGGGGCTCTCACTTTCTTGCATTAAGAGTTGTCATGATTGATTGATAGAGAACAACAAAACACGGAGTTAAAAATAAAATGTAAAGCCCAAAGCATGGGCACTTTTCACACTCCAATTGTTTTGAGTAAGTTCCTCCTGCAATAGAAATTAGCACAGCTGAGTCAGAGGGCTACTGAAATGAAGAACTTTTGCAGCCTTTAGGCTATTTAACATCTGAATGTCTCCCACCTTAGTCTGTTTAAAGAAATAAAGCTTGCTGTCATCTAAAGGGTAAGAAGGCATGTCACCCTTGATTGCCTGTCACATAATTAAAACCAACCTGCATTCCTCATATGGAGAAGAACTTTTTCAGCAGTTTCCTATACACCATAAAACTGCGAAACAATGAACACTCAAAGGAAGCCAAAGATTATCTTCCTCTTACCTCAAACCAAGTCCCAATTTTTAGATGTTACATGGAAGTTTTTTCCTAAAAATGTAGTTAAATTTGCCATGAAGAACATGGAGCAGCTGTGCAGACTTTTTTATGGAAAGCCTTTCCTACCTGGGAACTTCCCTGTGTGTGGTGGCTCTACCAGCACTATGTTCAAGCCTGTCTATAGCAACTAAACTTGCATTTTTTTGGCCTCTGTTCTGAGGTGAGTGGCATTTTTATCTGACAGCCGTTCTAAAGACAAACCCACACCAAACTAGACAGTTGCTCCTTCTGAAAGCACCTCTTTCCGAATGAGTGTGTGGAGGCAAGGTACAGTGTGTGGGACATCCAGTGAGCAGTGCTGCAGGCAATGCTGTGATATCACAGGGGGAAAGGGGAGAGGAGGAAACAAGGCCACTGAATCCTCCAGATTCTGAATCCTCAGAAAGCTCCTCCATCCTGTTTTTAATGCTGCTGCCTTCAGTGTCCTCAGCAAAAGGATCACAAGAATTTCCCGACAGCACCCTCTGGTTGCTCCAAATGCTCCTTAAGATTCAGGATCAGCCCAGGACATTTTACTGCGTATACAAGAAGCTACTTAAAAAGGCAATAAGGGTCCAAATGAACCTGAAACCTCAGGAACATTTTCATGATACTCTGATCACTAGCGGTCAAGCCCAGAGATGTATTCTCTGTTAGGTCCCCAGTGGAAATAATTCATTTAAGAAGTGTCTCCTGTGAGGTTTGTAGTTGTAACTTGCAGCTACAAGAACAGCAATTAGGTCTTTTTCTTGCCCGAGTTGCTGCAAGTGCAAATTAACTTCAATGTCCATTTCAGTTTTGGCTACCTTGTGAAATCTGACCACAGTAGTAAATGACCACAGTAACATTGCTTAAAGGCTGTTTTAAAAAAATATTCAGAAGCAAAATCTTTTAAATTATCCAGTTCCAGTCTTAGCTACAAGCACAAACCAACTACTTACACTGGATGTACAACAGTGAAATTCCCTCACCCTGGATGCTACTGGCACGTGACTCCAGCCAGAGACACTTGCCACTGCCAAGCTGCACTATTCAAAACAAGATGAAACAAATTTAGAAAAGAGTCAAATGTCAAACATATAGATCACTCTGCAGATTGTGCGTGAAAACATAACCTAAAAATAAAGTTGCCTTTTACTTAGTGGTAAAAGCTTTCCTATTTGTAAATAAAGCTGGTATTGTACCCAAGATGTCAGCAGCACACAGAGACTTTCTTTTAGACACTTGACTGTAAGCTTTAACTGGCACAAGAGCAAGAACCAAGCAGAAGTTCATAATGTTGGCGTGGTACCCCACTATAAATCTATAGGAAAAAGAGCTTTGACAATAGGGTCAGTTAAAAAGCTGTGAGTCTGACTTGTCTGTTCTTCTGAGCTTTCTTCTGTGTAGTCTTGGGAAAGTTATTTTATCTTCTTGCACATCTAGATCCAGCTATGTCATGAGATTAACTGTTTTTAAACTTGTTGTAGATATCTGATGGGGTCTAAAATAATACTGTATTCAGTCAATCTAACAAGGGCAGTTTTCCAGATCTGTGGCACTTCCCATTGTGTGAAACAATGCTGTTTTCATACACAAGTACTCTGCTATCCGTCACCAGTTGCTGGTCTCCCAATCCCAGTGAGTTCCAAATGTGCTGCTCCAGGCTACGGGTTAGACACTGAGCAGTATTTTCCATCTCATGCAGCAACTGATGCTGGACCATGATGTTACTTTTCTTTGCACATCCTTGCAGCAAAGAGGGAAATATATAATTAGTATCAAGGGGGAACATTTAGGTCCCCAAAGTGCAGGAAACAGGACCTTCAAACCACTTCTCAATTTCTAGTTAAGCTGAGCCTGAAATGTTGGCTGCTTCACAGGGCAGTCACCAGTGTGCCCCATGCTCTGCAGACATGGCAATTGCAGGGCATAATTCTGTGGCTGGAAAAGATCAGACAATAAGCAAATCAAAATGAAAGAACCTGTTAAAAACTTTAGAGCCCCCATCTGTCCAGCCAACACATGGCTCTTGCACCAAAGAAACATGAGCTGAGAAACAGGTTTACAGAGAGTTTATGAACTCTGGTTAATAATGGAACTATTATTATGGTAATTGGCTGCACTACAGAATGCTTCAAAGTATATTCCTGCCTGCCAAAAGGGCCTCCACACTGCATCCCGCAGAGGAGATCTAAAGCCTTCCTCATCTTAGTGACTCTTCCTTTGACCACACAGGTGGTAAGGGAAGGAGGCTGGCTCATGCATTGGACCGGGTGGTGCTGCTCCATGTGCCTCTGCCAGGGTACCAGAATTTGGAGCATATGTAAATTCAGGTTAAAAAATTCAGACATTGAAAGGGAATCACATAAAGAAAGAAACAAAAACTCAGAAGAAACATGAAAAACCTGAGCAGAAAGAGGGGAAGGAGAAACAAGCATTTGCAACTGGGGAGAGCTTTGACTGAGAGACCAACCACAAGCACAAAAGGAGACCTGAGCTAGAGGAACCCACTGTGCTGGGGCAAGACACAGGCGACAGGAGAACTGGGCAACCCATGGAGTGGGGCAGCAAACCAGGAGGGTCATCAAAATAACCAGGAAACAAAGGTAAGGACATTTTTCATCCCAATTTGTGTGTTTCTTGTATTAACAAGTAAATAGCAATGGTGGTTAGGATTTCCAGCAAAGCTTGTGTTATGGACTGGGCAGTGTTATGTGACTTCAGCTCTCGAAGCAAAGTAAAAGCTTCAGAGCGAGAGTCAAGGCTGTATGAAACACATGTGCTGGAGCTACTTGCACACATGGGAAACCAGCAGAAAGCGCACACACTGCTACCTCGTTTGTATAAATCACACCAGAAGTTGAAGCACAGTGCTCTTAAGCTTCATTAAAGCCCTGCTGCCAAAAGGAGCCTTTCCAGAATCACTGGCAGCTGTGACCTGCAGCTTTTGAGCAGGAGTTCACCACAGTTTGTCCTGCATGTCTACGCAGTATCATCAAGAACAACATGGTTGTGAAGAGCATGGTCTTCCCGAAGAAACTTTCCCTAGTCAGGTATGCACAAAAGCACACCTGGAGACCCCACCCTGAGCAGGAGTGTTAGGAAGGGACTATGTTTGCTGCTGGTGCAATTATCCTGAAAGGCTGCTCTTGTAGGTCCAAATGGTTGGTTGTACCATCAACTACAGTAAGAGTCAAAATTCATTTAAAAATTTTATTTTACTGTACCTTCTGTTTTAAGGATAACAGATTCACCACTCTTGACATAGTAAACCCTTTCTGCTCAGCACACAAATAGTACTCTATAAACTTCACCTTGAAATCTAGTCAGAGAATGTATTGCCCTTGCTGACAGAGACCCAGACAATGCCAGAGGAAACCTGAAAGTCTAGCAGTGGAAATCCACTCTTAATATGTCAGGTGCATAAGTGGTAGTTAGGAAAGGGGTGGGGTGAAATCCAATACGCATTCCTAAAGAAGGGATGCCAAAGCCAGCCCTCTCTGCTGACACACTACACGCAAGGGAAAGACAAAAGCTACTTCTCGTGGCTGCAAGTAAGAATTTAATTTCTAATGTTCAGTGATGTAGAAATAATACCTTTAATTAAAGCTTCTGTAGCATGTCCTCAAAATCCGTAATTGCCTTTCTGTAGTCAGGCAACAGGGCCACTTTGATTGCTTTGGGGTAATTCTTTGGCCAATAATCCAATAGAGCATGTAGTCTTTAGCACATTTTCTGGCTAATTGACCCTCAAAGAGCTCTAAGTTCCCTGCACTCTTTGTTGTCAAACACCTTGCACAGTTTCTTTTCTCTACCTTACTCTCCCTTCCTTTCAAAAAGAAATAGATTAAAGTTGTATTATAGGCCTACAGTTGCACTAAGCCTTCAAACCCACTTGTTTTTTCCTGTAATTTGAAGGAACACTGGAAGCTGAAGCTTAAGAAGGTAACACAGCACAGCTTATCTGGCCTCAGCAGCCTTTCATCTTAATTCTCCTCCCTTTAGTGACTCCAGCTGCCCTTTCACTACCTCATCCCGACTCACCTGGGGAAGTATTTTGCCTGTGCTACACTGGATGGAATTTAGTTTTGTGAGGTTAGATGTTGGTTTTAGGATTGGTTTCTTCACACTTTTGACCGATTCCTTCTTTTTGCAGACAACGCAAGTCAAATGCAGAGTCAGGGGGCACTATCGGACCAGGCAGCGTGTTAAAAGGCAGCCACCTCTTTCTGCCCACATACACAGCACAGAGAGGCTCCCAGAACCTCATGCAAACTAACAGCAACCTCAAAATCAGATCTTGTCGTGGAATTACTTACCTTCAGCTAATTCTTAAAATCATAGACATCTCAAATCTTGCATGATTTTTGGAATGTACTGAGAGACCAATTGTTCTCGTAAGTTGCACATTGTCAGCAGTTCTTCTCCCTTATATTCTCAAGCCCAGAAACATCATTCTTCTTTGGGATCACTGGGATATTTATTAACTTTAGTCTCTTGATTTGTAAATCCTGTGCCAGAACAACTGCCATTTCCCTAGATCACACCTAACTGTAGTGACACATCAGGAAATTCAAATTAGTACCATTAAATTTAAGGCATCTTCCTTAATTACCCCTCTCAAGAAAATAATTAACACTTGACAAAAATCACAGAATCAATATCTGTATGATGTGAATGAATACGTCCTCGTCTAAAGGGCATCTTTCATTCTGATCTCCTCCTCTGTTTTTCCAAAAGCCTTCTCATACAGGGCATAGCAGAAGAGGGTAAAGTGACAATCAGTTATTTACCTGGACTGCTACACTGGATATCCAAAAATAGAGTTGAATATTAGAGTCCTTGTGCAGACAGTAAGGCTGGGAACATGAAGAATCATCCACAAATTCGCAGTAGTCAGTCAGGTAATTATCTTCCCCTATTACATGTAAGTCAATGGCTGAGTTTTTATTAATTTGTATTTCAGGGAGGGTGTGAGGAAAACAAACTCTTTATCTCATAAGAACCTTCACATACAATGCTATAAGCTGGATTGGTTTTTCATTCTTGCTGTGGAGTGTGCCAGGAGCTTTAACAGAGGTTGTTTGGTGTTGCTGGATGTCAGAAAGTGGTTCAAGAATGCAGTAGGTGTGAGGCACCTCTTTATTCACCTGTGTTATCCTCAGGATTACAGCAGCCTCAGACACTTAAAATTATCTGGGTAAAATCACTGAGTTCCTGCCTTTCCTAATGGAAGGTAATATCTGTGTAGATGCTGAGGCTAAGGAATGCAGACATTTTGGGTCACTGATCTGGGTAACGGCATTTCTCTTACTCAGTGCTGGGGTTCTCTTATTAAATGCTGCATGCGGAAAAAAAAATAAGTAAGAAACCTAGAAAGAAATCTATCAAATTCCATGTATTTCTCTAGAAATCAGTATTTGTGTATAAAGCTCAAAAATTTGCCTTTGTGGGGCTGTTGTGAGAAACAGCAACTCTCCACTGGAGTTTAGTTGCACTGCAGAGTTACCATTACAGCGTTAATCTTTGCTGTTAGGCCAGTTTATCTGATTTATCCAGATTTATCTGAAATGTTATACTTTGTCTAAGAGTCACAAACCTATGCTGATTTTGTGTCACAGCTATTTTGTCTATAAAACTAAGGAATTCCTAATCCCAAATAAAGCTCACTTGTTTTTAAAAAGAAGTCTTGCTATTTCACTTGAGTTGGAGAACACAAAGCTTTGAATATTAAAAAACTTAATTTATTTGTGTTCCATAAGTGTTTTTATCACTCTTTGGATATCTAAAGGAATGATTCATCCTTGCAAACAGCAGAATCTGTCACAGACTAGGAAACAATAAACCATATGCTTTCTGGCAGGGGGTATAACATACTCTATGTGTGCTCAGCAAGGCTGCTGGTTTTAGCTTGTTAGGCTCTGCTTTCATACAGGCACTAAAGAATAACAAGAACCAGCACTAAGCCAGCCTGCAAGTCGACTTTAGAGTGTCACATTTGGTTTGCATGTTGTTTAATCACTCATGTCCCAGACCAAGCTGCCCTCTCCTCCCAGTGACTTGACTGAGATAACCAAGAGCCACCCGATGTTCTGTTTTCACAGCTCCCCCATTTCATGCCTTTCAGAAAATGACTTGACAAACTGGCATGGAATAATACATCATTAAACAATGAATCTCAGCAGTCACTGGAACTGTTCATCACTTAGTTTTAGCAACTAAGGCTTATGTTGCAAAGCAATGCCTTATGGCTGAAGCACACAGTGGCTCCAGCAGGAACAGAAATGCCTGAGCTGAGTGTGAGCTCAGCATTTCTTTGTGTATCTGCTCTTTTCCAACACATTCACCACAAGCAAAGATAAAGTCAGCTCCTCCACCATGGGCAACAGGTATCTTTGGAGCCTGCATTCACACTGATCTAAATGTTTGAGCCAATACCTTGCAGATTCATGTTTAAAATGTTATTGCAGAAATGAAAAGGAAAAAAAAGTAAGATTAAATTTGAAGCACTACCCCTCTGCCTTCATATCAAAGTTGAAAAATCACACCAGACTGGAGAACTGCTAAACTATAAAGTATAAAATTGACATGCTCATATTTGGTGGCATTAATATCAGTATGGTAGTGAAAATAAACGCAGATGCATGCTCAGTTTGCCTCCAGCCACAGCAGCCTGTGCAAATGAAAACAGAATTGAAGGATGGACCTGTGGGGATAGGCAAATGTAGCATTTCTTCAGAGAAGCCAGAACTGCCCCTGCTCCTCAGTGCTTAGATCAGTTCCCCTGCTCCCTGAGACAGGAGTTGTGCTATTGCTGCTATTTCTGCTACTGCCCTGGATGAATAATTTCTTTTATAAAGAAGGCATTGCAATATTGAAAATACAGTTGATGATTAAGAAATAATTTTCTATTTCAAAATGTAAAAAGTTGGAAATTACATGAATCTATAATTATACAATGCAAAGCTGTGCCAGACATTTAAAATTCTCGATGCAAGGAAGACTTTTATCTGTTTAGACTTGTTATGATGTGTGATTAAAAAAGATAGTTGCCTTTGGGAGGCAAAAACAAAGGAATTAAACTCTGAAGAGGCCTCTCCAGTAAAGGAACAGCAGAAGAGCAAAGAGTTGTCAGGGAGAGAAATTGACAGCTTGAGCTCAAGGAACACAAATGTCAGTGATTTAGATGGTTCTAGGAGTTGGCAAAAACTGATAGAAAATGAAAACACTTAACCATCAGGAGAAATGCTACTACTCCTTGGAGCATGCCTAACCTGTCAGAATAAAATGCAATGGGAAGAAAAATATTGTAATCTTTAATAGTTAATACTTGTAAAAAGAGGCACTAGGAGACAGCTTGACACTAGAAGATAGCTTGTGTCTCTTTTCAAATACTCTCGACACCTTTCCTCACAGTGTTTTTGTAGTTGCCATAGATTTTTTCCCCCTCCCACTATAGTACACATACTTCTACATGAGTCAATTCAAAGGAGTTTCTCTTCTAAAATAATCTTCTGGATTTGAGAAACTAATACTTTCTTTGTTCTCTAATTGAATTTCTTTTATTTCATATATGGGGAAAAAAAGTGTGTCAATCCTAATTTGGTGATGAAAGTTTAAAAGACAAAGAAGCCTAAGCCTGTCAAACCTTTTATTATCCCATGCTGTGCTAAAATAATGTACTTTAACTCACACACCCTTTTGGGGATAAGGGTTGATACTTCAAGGGTATCGAGAAGGAACATTCAAGAAGTTTCAGGGAAGAACTGAAGTGACCACAGGAATGGAAAAAGCCCTTCTCAAACTCACTTCTGAGAGCCTCTTTTGCATAGTAAAAATCAACAGTATAACACACAGCTAATGAAATGAGACCTATTTCTAAAATCAAACTATGAGTTTTGCCACAAACTCTGTGCTGCTTGGCCTACCTCCATCATTTCCAACAGCAAGATACCTCTGAGGTGTCCAGTGCCAGAGTGTGCTGCCAAATTTTGATAAACCAGGTTTATCTGGAGAGACTCCAAATACTGCAGACTCCCACTTTGGCTACATCAATAATATAAGCAACCCTCCTGTTTCCTATCTTTCCTGGGTACCTCCTTGGGTATTAAAGCAGTTAAAATCAAATTTGAGGCATTAACACCAGAGTAGGAAAATACTTGATAGAACAGAAATAAGCTTGGCACAAATTTATAAGGATTTAGTTCCTATAAATCTGGAGACCTGTGTTACAGAAAGGAAATAGAGACCAGAGATAACAGACAATTAAAGGGAAATTAACTGAGCAGCCACACCCACTTTATTAGATAATTTAATGCAATTTTGAGTTGTTAGAACTGTCATTCTTCATGTAACTAAGTTCTCTTGATGCTACAGAAAAATCTGTTCAAGAGAAAAGGATGAGAAATTAATCAGATCTCAAAGTAGTGGCCAACACTGGAAAAGCAACAAGAGTTAGTGACAACCATCCAAGTTTGCAAGATGATTTATAATTAAGCCATTTTAATGATCGGTTCTGAAACCCCTTGCAGAATTAGGGCAATGCATTTAAAAGTACTAAAATCAGTCAGGTTTAAAAAAAAAAAGCACCTGTTCTTACCTCTCAGTGTTAATTCATTAAGCAGACTGGGAGGTAGGGAGGGGACTAAACAGAGAAACAGGAGTGGAAGATCTTCAAGAACAATTTCTTTGATAGATGAGTACTACTAGTTTCACAACAAAAAAGAGGATAAGTTTTGCCCAAAACCCAATCCATATTTAGTGCTGAAGTGAATGTGGTCAAAAATCAGAAAGCTCCTTAGAGACAAAAATGAAGGAAATAACTTGCACTTCAGAAAAATGTGATTAATAACAGTGGCTGAAATTCATCAAGGAACTGAAAAAATCAGGAAAGATTAATTACTGGCTGCAATAAAGACAGCATTTAAAAAACACTTAAGAATATTGGAAACAAATTGTCGGTAGAGTACTTTCATTTACTAACAAGACTGGCTGAACTTTTATGAGACAGAAGTGTATCAAGTCTTTAATAAATATTTCTTTTCATCCAGGGTCGGGGGGAGGTGTGGTTGAGCAGAGTATGGTGTTGTCCAGTTCACCGAAAAAAATGAAGAGTATGTCTGGTTACATCTACCAGGATTAGGATGTTTCTAAAACGCCAGGAGTCTCAGGCATCAGAATTGTGGTGCAATTCCCAGAGCAAATATCCTGCCTGCTCCTGTTAACTTGGAGTAACAATACTGGGAATTCAGCAGTACTAGTAAAATGTTAATGTGGTGCCAGTATTCCAAGGTGGATGATCTAAGTTGATCCTCAGTGATAAAAAAATTGTGGTGAACTGGCAAATGTGAAACTAACAGGAGTGGAATACAGTGAATTACCAGCTGATGTGTTTTATAAAGAACTGATGTTTTCAAACAAATGTGATTATCTACCAAACTTGTAATTTGAAAGACTATAAATATAACTAAAAGGATGCAATGGCACCTGTAAGAATGACAGTTAAGCGGACTAAGAATTGTCTGATACCTCCCAGTATGTGAGAAATTATATCTGGAGGCCTGGTAAAATTGGCACATTTCCTTTAGTTATCTCTGAGTAAATAGACAATTATTGACATTTGTGACCAATGCAATGGCTGCCAAGACAGGCAGCTGAAAGGCCAGGATTGCTATTAACAGCGATCAAGCTACAGTTTCTTAAAATAAAGCAGGTATTAATAATGCCAAGCTCCCTATGAGCACTAAACATCTGTACATATTTCCGTCTCCCAGTTTAAGCTGATCACTAGAGATAGATGCTGCAGTTCAATTCTATACATCTAACTTGGAATTAGTCCCAGATTTCCCTCCTCTTGTCTTGTGAATTGAGGTTCACAGTCTAAATCTTCTTTTAAAATTGTTTATTGTGTAATTATTATTATAAAAGCAAATGTTTATTGATGTTCTTAGTTATGGAGATAGCTATTACACCTCTAATTTCACAGCTAAACTTTACTAAATAAGAAGCTATTACTATGATTTACTGTGGAATTAAAATTTTCTACACTTTACCACACCTTTCATTTAATTAAATAAGGACAGTAAAAAGAAGGGAGTGCAGCTTCTTCTGGTTTTTTTTTTGAAGGACAACTGTCAGTTACTGAATGAAGCAAGAGTTAGTATGCATTTATTATGTACACATTCATGTTGAACACAAACAGGCTGACTTCCCAGCTTTAGCTTTGCTAAGCTGATCATTACCTTAGAAGAATGAATGGCATGAACATTTAGTTTAAAGAAGTTAAATTAATAAATTCAAGAGTTAGCTGGAATCCCTGAGAATCAATACTGTAGAAAAAGGAAGCTCATGCCACAAGCTGACTCTCTTTAGGGGTTGCTTGTTTTCATGAGATTGCTATTTCAGTTTTGGCATGGAGGACAGTGGGGCAGACAGGGGGAGCAGTAGCCATGCACAGATTTCCCGTAACAGCTTCTGTGAACCTGTCAAGTTGTTTTGTTTTGATAAAACAGGGATGTTATCTTCTCTTTTCAGTTTGTGCTCAGTTAAATTCCATGTGCAAAGTATGGAGACTCTTGAAAGGTACTGCAAACCAGGGGTTTCCTCCTTAAATAAGGGACTCTTAAATGTTACATTAAGAGTGAAGATAATTACACCTTCCACTTCACACCACTCCTTTGAAGACTGTGATATATAATCCACTGTCAGGATTTCCTAAGCCCTTCTTTATTCTTTTTAGCCTAAGTAAGGCTTTACTATGGACCCAAACCCCATGATTAACGTCACCTCCTGCGATTGTCGTCTTGATTTCTGGAGGAAAATAGTCATGTCAGATGGTCATCCAAATGCACAAGATCCCTAAAATTTTGCAGAAAACATACCCATTCCTGATTAATACTTGAAATTAAGAATGCCTTCCAATATAATAATCAGAATGCCTCTGGTTTTCAATTCAAGGGAACTAAAACCCATGAAAGCGAATTAAAAATTAAATAATTTTATGAAATTACCTGAAAATATATGACCAAATTTGTTGTCTCTTTCCACCTGTATTTTTATATTTTAAGAATTGTTTGTTTACCTTCTAATCATATACATCCATACTGATATTTACATTTTATTAATGGTATGGAATGGTTAAGCCTCAAAAATTTTATGCCTTTTTTTTTTTTTATTACGGAGCACATACAAGTTTGAGGATTGATCATACTCTTTTTCCATCTATATTTGATTATGGATGCCTGTGCCATAAAACAAAGAGAAAAACCGAATGCTTTTCTAGGCCAGTATGATTCACTGTCAAGAAGTTAATTCTGTGCATTTTAAAGCAATGGGTAGTATTTCAGAATCCTGTCTTTAAAACTTTAATTTTGTATGTTTAGTGGTAATAAGAAAATAATGAAGTTCCATTAGTAACTTTTAAGAAACTGGAAAGCATTGAGTGTCAAATGTATGTTGAAATTCTCAAATTCAATCACTCAAAAGCCTCTCTTTCTTAAGGCTGCTCTAAACAGCTCTTCTCCATTTATTACCTAGCTCAGATTACACCAAAGCATAGTGCAAAGGCCAGGGGAACATCACAATTTCACCCATATTTTCTAGCATCTGTACTTTTTTCACAGGTGTTGCTAGAGAGGCAAAACCACTCTGACCTTAAGGTCAAATCACAGGGCACTTAGGTGTTGGCAGAACAGAAGGAGCTCAAATAACCATGATTTGCACATATGGACCAAGCAGGACTATAGCACAGGCATTTCATCTTCCAGAAAGAATTTGTAAAAGGGTCAAATATATGCCCAATACATCTCTATCTATTCTCTGCTGCTCATTTAAAGCTAGATTTTATTCCCTGTACTGTTTTTCAATAATCAGTGGGAACTATTTTAATCAGTCACACAAGGAGTAAAAACAACTGGCCGAAACTCTACCTTTGAACTGTGTTACTTACTGGTCTGAAGCTTTGTTTAAGATTATGGACAGAGACAGTACCTCTAAATCTCTCTAAATCAGAGCCCAAGGATAAACCCATTTCTCGCTGTACAAATTTGTAATTTGGCACAGGCAATAAAACAGCTTCGTGCAGATGCATCTCAAAATCTGTGCCATGTGTAATGTCCTGATTTCAAACCTCTGAAGTAACTGGCACTGTTCTTATGAATGACTTCAGTATCCTGAGGTCTCTAAGATGTTACAGGGTATCTTTGCTTCACTGGGCAGTTACCCTGTTCCATCATCTGCCAACATCTCTCTCACACTTGCTTAACTGACAAATTGTGAAGCAAGTTTAAAAAAACCAGAAATAACAAATAAGCAAACCAACCACTAAAAAACCTGAACAAAATTCTCCAAATTACTCTGACTTCCAATCATCTCTGCAGTGAAGGTCTCTGGAGCAAAGTTGGTGCAGTGACACTGCATCTGCTAAGGCACCAGAGTATCAGCCATCTGCATTGATACCGAGGTTAAATACCAATGTCAAGACAACCGCAAGGAATCCATGTGCCATCCCAGGAGAGTTTCTGAATCACTGGTGAAACAGAAAGTAGGAGATGCTTTTCTTTTTTTCTTTTTTTTTTTTTTTTTTGCTATAACCAAAAGCCACAAACTGCTTGTAATATATCGCACATGACAAGGCATAATCCACCCTCTGCACTAAATGTGTCGTGGAGTAATGTCATGGGAATGCAGGGATTTTGAGTGAGCATTGTAAATCTCACAGCATCAGGAATACTGAGTAGCACTAATATCTAGAAAGAACTTCTTCCCTATGTTAGGATTATTTTTGAGGTCTTTTTCCAGTTTCTTGAAATCAGCTGTCATGTTACAACACAGAATATAAAACACTTACAAATATTTTTCAGTACTAAAGTAAAGTCTTGGTATGTCTATTCAAAAAACAGCTACAGAAGCATTTTGAATAGGAATAGAACAGTTCAGTTTGACTTCAATGGCAACTGAGTACCCAGCTCCCAGAGGCTCTTCTAACTCCCCATTACCACACCCCCCTTCCAAATAAGAGGCTTTGCTATTACATGTTCTGTGCTTGATAGAATTAGAACCAGAAGTACAATTGTATTAAACATTCTTCTGGTCAACCTGGGAATCCTATTAACAATACTCTAACAAACCCATTGAGAGTCTGCCTAAATAACGCTGAGCAAAATAGTACTTTCTCAAATAAAAGATGGAAAAAAAAGCACCAATACATCTGACACAAGTGTGCACTGAAGTGCCAGGAGACTACTTAGCTCAAGTGTTATGTTTGGCATCTTGGCAGCACACTGCAGAAAAGGGAGACATCTAACAAATTTTCATTAAAGGTCTATGAACAGGAGAGTTAGGTCAGGCTGCCAGGGACCCTGTGTCAGTGCCACTGTTCCAGGAAGTGCAGAATGGAGGCACTTCTTTAAGCTGAGTTAGTTTGAGTCAGTGTCTTGTATCTCTGAACACCACTGCATGACATGTAAGTAGAATCATAGTTGCCATCCCTGCAGCCTTGCTTTTCTATTCTGTATTTTCTACACTGTTATTTTAGGTAGCAGAATAGATGAGTTGCTGGTGCTGCTCTCTTATATCAACCTGTGTTCTTGCAATGAAGGAATCAGGTCAGCCTGCTTGCTTTCTCTCTTACATGCACAGGCACATACGCAGAGGAGATTCTGCACTTAAGGATGTTATTTTTAATTCATGTGCAGCTCACCCTGTATGGAGAAGGAACAGGGCTGTTATACAACTATCTAAGCAGCAGGGTCAGTCTCAAAGATAGCAGATCTTTGAATGAAAGATATATAAGGCATGAATCTTCACATGAATGTATAAATAAAAGGTACCTATAAAAATCCCCCCTACAGATAAAGCTATAAACTAAAAGATAAGGTGTAAGAAGTTGCCTTTTCCAGGTTCTGTTAGCTAAGGAAAATACAGTGGCATATGCATCAGTTCAGTGAATTCCTATGTACCCTTGCCATCAGCAGATTAAATCATTATAAACAGTCCACGAAGCTCAGGGCATATGCTGTATTATAGGTTCCCTTAAAAAGCTGTGAACTCACAAACTACATTAAACTATCCAGGACAGCTCACAGAAAGACAGCAATCCCATTTTACAATCAGTGAATGCAGTTAATGCCTTTTCACTATCATTCCACCATGCTGCAGTATGACAGCACATATCACGATATTAATCCTTAGTCTCTACTGAGAACAACCAAAAATTCTCCTCACATTGTAGGGGAACATTTAAGTTCCAGAATAACCTCTGCTGTATGCTGTAGTTCTTTCTTCCTTACCTTCAGCTGCCTTGATGGTGTAGCCATTCTCTTCATTTGGTGGTACTTCCAGGAGCTGCATGACCCTGTCCAGCAAACCATGGATGATCTCAAAGCCTGGGCTTTTGCTATAATAAATTGCACATAAACGTCTGTAGTTTCTTGCCCCTACATCTGCAGAAGAAGGAAGCAATTACGTTACCTGGGAAACTTTATCACACTTCTAACCTTAACTTTTGCATCACTTTTCTTCTGCTGCCCTGTGAGTCACTTGTGGCTGAAAGGAGAAATAAGAATGTAAAATGGCTTCTGTGACAGACCTGTCATATAGCCTGATGAAATAATGGAGTTTCTCTTACCCACTGGACTCCCATAGTCAGAAATGTAAAGAAAGATTTAAAGTACCCTATGCCTTGAGCTGGAAAGAGGGTTGTTATATACCAGTATCTTGTATGCAGTGACAGGTACTAAGCATAAAGCTAAGTGTTAAAGAAATTTAAAATAGATAAGCCAAAATGCAAATACCCAGTAGGCATGGAGAAGCTTGTGATGCTGGTGGGAAGGCTATTTATAGAACTCGGCTGTAGATCAACTACCAGCACAAAACAACCCTGCAACAACCTGAAATGAGCGTAATCAGGTTAGCATGATGATTATCTGTGAAAAGATCTTAATTCACAGAGGTTCCCAAATCACAACTGATGCTTTCTGGGATCATCTTGGGCATCCCTGCAACCAAGCGATTATGAAAAATGTTCTACACTGCACGAATCCAAGAGAGTGACATGAGTATCTCCTACTTCGGACAATTCTTTAAGTCAAAACCCCTCCTTATGCCCTCTGACATTAATGATTTCAGCAAAATATGTTTCCCTTTCTTTAAATTTGCAGAATGAGTATGTAGTAGCATGCTGTTATACTTGTACCTTGAGGCTACCCCACTGCAATGCACACTGTGTAGGACTAGTGTGGCCTGCTTTTGAGGCTCTACTCATTGTGGGTTTCAACATTTTGATCAACTTAACAGGAAGCAAGCTCAAAGAAAAGGAATGGGTTTTTCAGGCAGCATAGAATTAAGTAGTGAAACTTCTTCACTGCAAGATTTTGTGGATGCCAGGAGTTTACACAGCTCTGAGGAGGCAGATGAAGTCCACAGCTGATAAATCCACTGCTTCTTACTACAAAGAACTGCATTTATGCTGGGAAGTCCCTGAGCTACTCCTGGCCATAGAGCAGGGTAGCCCTCTGGCAGCATTATCCACTTGTACCTCAGAAACTCTCCTGCTTCTGCCCTGACAAGCACTTTTAGCTGGAGTTACAGTCAGGCATTAATGTCTACCACATGAGAAATTAGAGATTACATGAAATTTACATCTTGTTTATTTTCTCCAACTAAACACTTAGTAACAAAAAAATCTGTCAGGAACTAAACAGGAAAGCATTTATCAAGTGACCAGAAAGGTTAAAACAGACAGTAAAACACAGGAGTGGAGCCTACATACAAGTTGAAAGCTCAGTCTTTTTGAGACAGAAGTCATTCAAAACTTCTAGAGCAGCTACTTGGTACCACAGCTGCAAGTTCACTCATCAGTCACTGAAAGCTGAACTTACTGTGGCAGTAACTCTGCATTTTGTCACTCAGCATTTTTTTCCCTGTCATTATAATAATGTGCAGTGTTAAATAATGCTGGAGAATCCAATCCTGAAATTAAAATGACAACACAGGAAAGTAAAGGCTACAGAGAAAATATCAATAAATGCAGCATCTGATTTTGGGTCTGAGCACTCTGGCTGCTCTGTCTCTTTGTCACGTGTGTCTCTCTTTCCTAGCTCTACTACGATACCAATCAGTACTGCAGTCATAGATGGCTGATAATTTATTTTCATGTTGTACTGAGCAACAGAATAGAAAAACTGATTTTCCTTTCCCTAAGACAGCATGTTCTTTGGGCTAGAGGTTCAGTAGAATGGTTTCCTTTTTTTCAGTGAGTCATTATGGTAGCAGATTTTGTGACAACTATCTGAATTTTAATTTCATTATAATTAAGATAGTCAATGGGGCCTTCAGACCAGAGTTCTTAACTAAAGCATCAGAAATAAACATACACAACATTTTTTATACGTCATATTTTCAATTTTAGGAATCTTTGGTAAAGGAAAGGTTGCTTTTTCAAGAATTATAAAACTTACTCCTTTACAGAGTTGTATCACAACAGAGGACGTTCATTGACTGCAAGCGACAGGAAGAAAAAAAGATATTGGGAATTGTAGGCAACAGCTGGCAGATGTTAGAAATGCTTCAGTTCTTTATAAGTCACTTATGAGCTCTCATGTCATGCCATGAAACATTTCTATTTTTCAAGTGAGCCTGCCACGTATGTCAACCCAAATTATATAAAAATATATATATGTGTGTATATATTTCTGAGACTTCAAAGCACTTCCTGGGGATGCTGCTGAAAAACAACCCAAAGGATGGGCAGCTGCTTAGGAATATGTGAGCCAAAAGAGTGCAGAGGAAGATAAAGCAACGCTGTACACTGCTCCCTTCCAAATTAGAGATGCTTCAGAAAAATGACCTGGTCATCTGAAAGGGGACACCTGCTCATGCAAACTTGTCTTTTAGCCTTCCGAACTATTTTCTGCAGATAACCAACACTTCCAGACAGTTGGAAATATGCCTCAAGAGGTGGCAGCAGCTGTATTCACAGATGATGTAAATTGTGCTAAACGTGTGCTACCATAAGCTTGCCAGATTCTCCAAGATCACTGGTCGGAGGTGATCTTCTAATGGATTAATTTCTTTTGTTGTGGTGAGAGACAGGGTATTCTCTGTTAGGCCTGGTGGTAAAGGTGCTGATTTATACCCTAAATGAGTGTAACTATCCTACCAGGAGTGATTACCTAGTGTTACAAATTACCCACACAAATGCTGTGCAACATATTCAAAATCAGCACATTTCCTTCTGCCTTGAGAAAAAACATTTTTACTCAGATTCGGTTCCATTTAGTTATATTAAATCTGCCACACATTTCGCTAATTTAATACATCAAAACTTTCTGTCAGATAAGTCTGAAGAGAAATATGTTCAGTTCACCTTGGTAAGCCCAAGCTCTGTGTAAGAAGGTACTTTATTAAAACCCAGTGTGTTTAGAAGAGCTAGGTTCATTCACACATGGATGACTGCAAGATGTCATTTCAAACACAGTTAATGTCAGTACTCTTTTGAGCCGTACTTTTGAAATTATTAATTGGAAATTCTGCATGCCAAAATCATGAAATAATAAAATTAAATTAAGTCAGTCTGATGACATAAGCCTTGTGCAGGAAGTCTCATTCCATATGTGAGAGGATAACCCTACACTTTTCAGTGTTTGCAGTTGCCTTTCTCCACCCCCCTCTTTCAAACTGTTTATTAGGCATATTTTGGAAGTCAATTTGGGAAAGACAGTAGTTATTCTAAACACACCATTAAAACTCATTTCAGATACTGTTCACAGTCTGTAAGTGCTCAGTCCATGAGAGGGCTGCCCAAGAGCAGAGAGCACAAAGCTGCTGCCTCAGAAGTCTTTGTCTGTTGCAATGATTCCCATCAAAATGAAGTACACCACAAAATCATTCTTTATAAAACTGTTAAGCAGCCATCCACATAAATGAAAGCTTTCAAGAGCTGCACTTGACAAACACAAAATAAAAGTAACAATTTAACTCACAAATGTTGTAATGCCAGAGTAAATGTGCGCTTTAGTCTAAGATAAACAGCCCCACTCTTGATTCTGAAGAATGCCGATGCTATTCTGCCATCTGTCCCACGTTTTTTGCATTCTAGCTAACTGCGTGCCCAACAAGGAATGAGCTGCACCACCAAACTGTCTGTATTTAATAAAAAAGAGTCTACATGGTTTGCTAAAACTGCTTGTTTTGCTTGGCAAGGCTCTTTTTTCCTTTAAAAAGGAAAAAAAAGGTAATTTACAAATTAAATTCATCACCAAAGCAATTTACTTGCCGTTTTGTTTGTGCCTTATATAAACCTTTGTTTTGCAGATCCCAGATACTTTAAACACAACCACTAAAATCTGAAACCAGATAATGAAACAACAGAACTATTTCTACCACTGAATTTAAAGTAATGCCAGCCTTTTTACTGAGAGGCAAAACTCCATTCAGAATTGCAACTCTCCCCAAAAGTTGTAGCTTGGGCACTCCTTTTCCCCCAATATACCATAGAGAAAGAAATGAATCTGTAACATTTAGGCAAATTTTTAACATTTAAAAATCCATTTTTACAGTCCATTGCACTGTGATATATTTTTCCAGATAAAGGTAATTTGAAATTTTGATCATGTACAGTAAAATCAGCGCAAAGAGGCCCCAAAACACAGGAAGGATTTCACTGAAGCTTTTGGAAAGTGAACAAGCTGCTTTGGCTGTTTCATGTACAACAATTAAGGCTACAGAACAATTCCAAGGCAGCCACACTTTCTTAGCATAGTTGGATGAAGTGGAAAGATAAGGATAATATTTTTATTAATGACAGAGGAAACTTTATACTGCGGAGCTTTGTGTTTACGGATCCGGTTTTTTACACAGACTTGCTCCATTCTCTACCCTGTATCTCTGCTAGCAATCTCATTCTTGTATCAGTTATCAGCTTCCCAGAAAATAATTTGCAAGAACAAATATAAGCAACCCTGTTTAAAGATGACGGAAAAGAAATTCATGTTGAGACACGCTGACCCCAAAATCTTCCTCTGAATAACTGCTCTCTGGGATAGAATCTGCCTATAAATAAAACCTGCTCTTCCCAGGCTCGAGACATTCTGCTTTCCAGCCGGCACAACCCTGCACATCACTGAGACTGCAGTGGTCTAAACAGGCTCTAGAACTGTAACAGCAGCATGCCTTTGGTATTTCTGCTTTCCAAGGTTTGTGCCACTTGCAAACACTGCCAGCAGGTAGTTTCTCTTATGAGTTATGTCCCTGATAAGAATATCAGTTACATTCCTGATAAGAATACAAAGGAGCACTAGATTAAGAGCAAGAAAAATAGGCACATCAGCAGAAGCAATTTAGAGCAGCTTATTTTTTTGGTGCAAAATTGTCTTGTGTTTATCCTTGCAGTTTTTCACTATCCTTGACAGATTTTAAGGAATATTTAGATGCTTAAAAATAGTTCAGTGTACCTCCTTGCACTTTTGAGAGAGCACCTAAAATCAACAATGTTTCTAGCCATTCTAAAACCCAGCCTGTAAACCAAGCTCTTAAATCTGGTGCTGTGCACATTAATAAAAAATCCCACTGTAGTATGGAATGACTATTTATTATGGAAATGCCTATTTTAAAGGAAATACAGATTTACTTGCTATTACCATTTGGTATGTAAATGTATTTCCATTACCAAAGATTCTGAGGAACCTTCTCTTCTTACCCGTATTAGGATCTTTTACTACAATGTCAGAAATCTCAAAGAGTTTGAGAGGCAAGGGCATCTTTCTGTTGGCAGCAATAGTTTTCAGCAGCCCAGGAAGGAGGGTTGTACGTGCCACCTGCAGGACAAACAGAGATGCTGCAAGTCAAATACCTTCCAAAATATCTTGTTTTCTTCATTTTTTTTTTGTTTTGTCCATTCGTAACAAGAGTTTAAAAGTAGTCAAGTGCAAATACGGCATTTATCTCTTGTGTTTAAGCAACTTTGACTTAGAATTATTAAACCTGGAAATGTACATTCTCTCCATGTTCTATATACTGCATTTTCTCAAAGAGTTTATATGTGAGCTTAAAAACTGGTACCTTTCACAGGTGCTTCAGTTGCAGTGCAGGGTAGAAAAATGATACAGAAAGTGCAAAAAAGTCCCATAAATTTCCCCTCACTTATACAAAAGGCAAATTTTAAGTGCGGTTTTGGAAATATTAAGTGTTATCTAAAATGTTATTTTATACTACAAGAAAATGCTATGTAATATTCAGTCATGGACAACCCGAAATCCATAGAAAATATGTTCAAGGAGCCAAGCAAGAGACAATCATAGCTGTGAATGAATCTGTAAGAACAGTAACACTTCCTGTGTTCTCCATTCAAATACTTCCTTTGAATCGCACCTTTTTTATTTGTCAAACTAGAAGAGTCTGATTCAGAACATCTATTGTAAGAGGGGTGGGAGTGACTGCTCCTTGACTGCAGGTTAAAAGTCACCATGTGCTCAGCCACAGTTACTTCTTACGCTTGGTCATGCAGCATTTCTGTCTATTTATCCTACTTTTCATAACCAGTGAAGAGTTCCAGCTGCACATTCAGTGTAAGATGGTCCCTGGCATCATCCTGCCCTTCCCTTGCCGGCAGAGGACAAGGGATGGGGAGAGCCCTCCTGAGAATCTCATCCCAGCTACTACCTAAAGCTGAAAGTTCATAGTGCATCACAAAGGGCAATTCTTCCCAATTTTCAGGGAGGCCTATAGATTTTAAAATATTGAAGCTATTTTTGCCACAAGGAATTATCCATCCAATAATAACCCTGCTTAGCAGCACTGCTACTGCAAAGGCCTGCAGTCTTGCAAGAACAGGAGTCTGAAATTGCATCTGGCTAGAGGGGCTGCCATGTTTTCTCTTTCTGATCACACTTTATTGTTTATTGGGGGTACATTCTATATTGTTCACTGTAATCCCCACGCTAAATGATAGAAATGAACAGGTGGTAATGGTCTGAACAGGTTCCAACAGTGTCTTGCATGACCGCTTATTTGTGGTACCAAATAAAAGGTGTGCAAAAATTCTGTTTTTGAATCTCAGAGCAGCAGAAGACTGTCATCAATATTAGAGATAAGATCTAGGAAGATATTTCACAAACTCAGAGAAATCAGATGTACTGAAGATCTTAAGGGAAAAAAACCACAAATCACAAAATAGTAATACCTCACAGACTCCTGAAATTTTTCAAAACCTTTCTAAAGTGAGTTTACCTTTGTATTTCTTAAGCTAGAAAGAAAAAAAAGGGGCCTCTAAATTTACCTTCCTTGTAAACTAAAGAAAGCATCTTAAAAAAAACAACAACACTCTTGAAAAGAAATATAAAACTTATGGGTACGCTCTTTGGTATTTTCAGCATTGTTGAAAATACTATACTTGAGCTCTTATTTTCTGCTCTAGCTAAGATCAAATTATCTAGAAAGGGGTATTAAAATACTTCAAGAGCACCACAGAATTAAAAAAAACCAAACCAAAACAAGAGTAATAATGATCAGTAATTTAAAGAAACCAATCCAAACATTTCCTACCCAAAGTTCAGGAAGTTTAGAGACTGACAAGTCTAATAGTTCCTTCTATGTTGAATAGGTTTTTTAAATAAGGGAGTTGATCAACCATCTGGGATTTTCTCCAATAAGATTGCTCAATTTTGCCACACTCTACCACACAGAGCATGGTACTTTCCTTTCTTGAAAAGCTGATAGTATTTCACACTGCAAGACAGATTTCTCAGGGAAGAAGTAACAGAAGATGACACGTTCAGCACATAAATATACACAAGCTCTTTAATGCAGGAAATACAGCTTCTAGTTTATAAATTTTATTTCCTGTAGGTTCCTTTTTCTCCTTTTTAAATATAGAATCCATGACAATATTGCTTTCCAAATATGACTGATCTCACCTGAAACTCTGCTGTTTTGGGGTTTGCTATGCGTACAGCGTTTGTTGCAGAGATGTCCATGCCAAGTTTATCTGAAATATCTTCCTGAGAGCACTGAAAATGAGACAAAAACCTATCAAGGTCAAGTAGTTAAAATACAGTAAGCCAATGATGAAATTTGATATAAAGAATAAACAATGGAACTGTAGCACTGCCCCATAATATATCCTCTCACATGTAACACTCATAATACAAATTAAGGCCTAGTCTTAAGACTAAGTAGGCAAACTGGTTTTTTTACAAATGTTAATTACTAACTAAAATAAAGCTGGGTTTAAAAAAAAAAAGCAAGTGTTTACTTAGGCTTCTGTCATGGATTGTTGTCATTTATTTTAAAAACAGGCTCAGATTCTACACCCTGACTTGCAGTGGGCGAAGTATTTTATTCTGAAAATAGCACTTGTAGAGGGACTGGTATCTGTTCTTTCACACAAAGTAAAACCATCCCTTGAGGGAAACTTACATAAAGTAAAGTGCTTTCTATGAAGAACAGCTCATATGGCCAAGCCTTCAATTTTCTGAGCTGCATAAGATTCTTGCAGTTTGTTCAATTTTTGGGGTTGGAGAGTTTTTAAAGCCTGTATTCTAAAGGTAGTAAAACAATATGCATTCACTTTATCAGGCTCAGCCGATGTCTGTACACATACTGCAATAGATGCTACTTCTAAGATCCACACTTCAGATTTCCAGAATTTATAGCTTTATTAGAGTAACAAAGAAACCAGTAGCAGACTAGGCATGTAATTGAGGATTTGCTTGTGTACTGCAGTCTTCCAGAAGTGTTCCTTTTACAGTGGCAGCACTCAAAAAGTGTGTTGATAGACCAACTGTGAGAAAAATGAGCAGATGATACCATCTGAAAAAGCGGATTATTGAATAATAATAAAAAAAATCCCAAATAACACAAGGAATGCTGAACTTAGGAGGAGAGAACTGTGTTAAACAGTTTTCAGATGCGTATCTAAACTACAGCATGTTACTGTGATTTAACTAAATGCATTCTGGCTAAACTGAAGCTCCTCACAGAAGGCAACATTATTGTGTACAAGTGTAATTTGGGGCTCTAACCAAGGAACAGATTGAGTGCACAAATACATAAGCAGTGTTTGTCATGTAACACTGGCGTACAGAATGTTGTAGCCTAAATTATAGTTATCACAGTCAAGCCTCACACTGGTGTTTTAGTAAAGTGCTGGGGACACAGCAGACTGTGGGTTTCATCCTGCCACGGCAGAAATACAAGTATGAAATGTGATATCATGACACACTGCATGACCTTCAAAAATTCTGCTGTTGCAGTTCATAAAGGTTCTCAGTTGTAGCAATGTAATACATTAAATGTTCCAGGCATATGACCTATTTGGTGCTGAATAAAATGAACTGTATTAACAAATAAGGAAAAACTTTACAAGTTTGATTACATTATATGAATTATTTCCTCAACATGGTACTACCACGGGTCTGAATACCTCTATCAGATATTAGCACTGCAGGAGGTAATACTACTTATTGTCCTGGTTACTCAAATGTGTTAATAACAGAACACTAAAACTGGAATATATTTTTCAGAATGAGATCAAATTTTGCTTTTGAAGCTCAGTGAAATCTGAAGGTGTTAAAATTTTATTCAGTCCATTCAAATTCCCAAATTTGGTTGCAATACCTGAACTTTTCAAATACCAGAAGTGTTTTAGGAGCCTGAAATGCTGCATCTTAAAATATTTGAGTAAATTATCAAAAAATAATCTGTGAGCACATCACTTTCTCTCTTAAGAGGTTGTGTACTTTCAAGGATTTATATCTCTGGCCATCTAGTAAGTTTTAGGTTGAGGACGAAGTTGAGAAATTCCACAGAAATTTTAATAGAATATGGGATGGTAGCTCCCCAGATGCTAAAATGCGCACAAATTGGACATTTAGGCAAAGGCTTTGAGCAGATTTTGCAACAGAAAGGATTTTTTAAAATGCATAGTATATTTTCAGTAGCTGCCTATGCCGGTCTCCACATATGGACAGTTACCTTATACATTTGGAAGGCATGGGAGTGTACTTAACATTTTTGGGGTTTTTTTTAATAGTAGATCAGGTTCTCTGATCCTGTTCACAACTAAGGGGTATGAACAAGTAGCCATGACAAAGATATTGTTTCCTACTGTACATTCCATTTCAGCACAATAACCTTGCTGTGTAATTTCCATAGTACAAATTATGCCAGCTGTTAGAACTGGAGTGGCACTGGCTGCTGCAGAGTCCTAATTCTTGGTCAAAGACTACTGGCATGGCTGTAACAAATAATACCTACAACCAGTGATAACAATTCCAGGTTTGTTATCTATATCCTATATATCTATTTGTTATCTATATTCAAAACCCCACCTGTGGTGAAATTTACAGAGGATGTCCCCTCAGTGTCTGTGAATTGTAACTTTTTAATGGGTATTTTTAAAATAAACTCTTTGCAGACTGAATAATTACATACTAGCTTGGTATCTAATGCAAGGAATTGTGGGCAAGTGACAATACTACAGAGAAATATAGAAACAGGTAAATCTCAATACACTGTAGAAATACCCACCAGAAAGTACTAAATTCTCATGCTGGTTTTCCAGATTATTGAACTATGATGAATTTCAGATCTGGTGACCAAAGTCTCGAGAGAGATTTGCTGTCTTACAACTTCATCCTATCAAGTTAAACTAGAATCTGTCCTTCAGCAGCTATTTTCCCCTCTCTACTTAGAACTACATGCCACATTAAGTGACTCATTTAATTTCCCTGACCGACAAACTCACCAAATATTATACTATGATTCCAAAGCCCTAGTAAACAATCAGCTGCCAAAACAGTACTGGATAATACTAATACATTTATACAACAACATATCCTCAGCCCATCCTCTGCTGTTTTGATTGCATCACTGTTCCAAAATGCAACTAAGAAAAATATGAAATCAATGTAATATACCAGGGCAAAAGTGAGTGCTTCAGTGAATCCAGCAGCTGCCAAGTCTCGTCTCAGAAGTTCTGCGAGCTTATTGAGGGGGAGCTAAAATGAAACACAACAGTTTTCAGCTTCCACCTAAAAGCATTTTGCTATTCTTTCCCGGGGTGATTCTGCCTGTTACATGATGGTGAATTCACTAGGGAGGGACTATGCTTGTGTGCTTAAAATTTTTGAAAGCATTAGCCAGCTGCCTTTAGGCTTGCCTGAGGAAATGAATCTCCCAATTAGAGATTTAATACGGGCTCCCTACTTAAACCCTGTCTTTTTTCAAGTACCAGCAACCACTGGTCTTGGACTTATTCAAATCAGTGGGGCATCTGTTTTGTATCCCATCCATGGTAAATACCTCTCAAGGCAAAGCATGTCAAAATATTTAATTCCTAGGTTCTGTTTTCCCCAAAGCCCTTCTGGCATGCAGCAGTCATTTACTGACAACAGAGCATTCATTTGAAGGAGCAATCTTACTTGATTAGCTATGGTGTACGTTTTTGGAATCACCATCTGAATGTTGTTATAACCATAAGCTATTGCTGCATCTTCTACGATATCACAGGCATGGATAATGTCCGCTCTGGTAGGAGGGATTTCAATCTCTATATGGTTCTCATTCCCTGTGACGTGTGACTTCAAACACATCCTAGTCAGCAGCTTTGCCAGGCTTGATGGAGTTTCACTGAAACAAAACAAGAGAGTGGTAATTTACAGGTTTTGCACTATACTGACTGGCTTTGTAAAGTAATCAATGTTTCTTCTGCATTGCCTCATATCCTGAAGATTCTGCAAGTGCTTTATGGACTGTACACAGACTTAGCATTCAAACAGAAGCAGCTCAGATTCTCACTCATGAGATGGTCATTTTGCTTTACTTCATAACAGCTGTGTGAAGCCCTAAAGAATCATTCACTTCCCCTGAAAGCAGGGGAAGAACTCTTACAGAGTCGATCTAATTACCCAAGATAACCTCCGAATTTTTGATAAATTAAAAAAATTACAGTCTAAAAATTTTTAAAACAATGCAATAATCCATGTCTTCTAGTACCTTTGTCATGGTTAATAAAAACTATGTTTTCATTTGCAGTAACACACCTGATTCCTATTTTCTTGTTAATATATTCAGGTTTCACCTTCTCTGTTCGATAAGCCAGTTCCTAAAAAGAAAGACAAAGATTTTAAGCATACACAATTTCTACCTAAGAGGTTTCAATCTTAGTAATCTAGCTTCTAATCGCTATACTAAAATGACACCCACAGAAGACAAATGTGGAATATTAGGCTATATTAGGCATTCTAAATTTTGTTGAAAATATACTATAGTATGTAATGCAAAAGCTGTTCTTGGTTAAGCTGGAAGGGTGAATGTAGCATGAAATCCCCGTTATTGAAACTTCCGATAATTTCTGATATATGCAAGTAACAGAGTCACTGAAAGTTTCTGGTGAGCAGTTCATCCTAAGTCAAAGCCCTAAAGCACAGAATGGTCATGCATGAGATCTCATGGTCTTGTACAGATCAAATGATTTTTAGGAGGAAAAGGAAAGAAAACTTTCTGTTTCTTTATTGGCACACAAATACCTACCAGTATTTTACTTAGCAAGTGTGCAACATATTTAAGAAAGTTTTTTTAATGTATTTATTATTTATGTATTTCATGTGTTTCTACACTTCTTGATACATAAATCCTTAAAAACCATGTATCTGAAACTTCGGAGATTTTTTTCCTTTATTTTATCTAGGGAAGCTGCTTTGGTTACTGCAGAGATTTCTATTTTGTTGGATATCTTTTCAGGATTCTACATCTTTCCTCTGGTGATTGAAACTGACATTATGAAAAGAAAAAGCTAAAATGACACTAGAAAACCTCTCAGCAAAAATAAGTTTCTTTCCCTCTGAACAGTCTGTACTTGTTTGATATATCTGATTTTATGAACTCAACCAGATCTGTCTTCAGTTACTTTCAGGAAACAGGAAGAATTGCTTTCTTTATACTTATTAAGAGAATAAAAATGTAAGACTCCATTACTGCAAAGAGGTCTGTCTGGGGCTCTGAACTGCACTTGAAGTCAACATTCTGCCTTACAGATCTTTACATAGTTGGTGTCTGTAAAGTGAAAGACTGAAAAATGCAGTGTTACAAGGTTATTTTAACTGAAGGGCATTGAAGCTTCCAGATCTGATAAGTACATTATGCTGAGGCTGATTTCAGTTGTCCATAGGCATAAGGCTGAAGGACCTCTTCCTGCATTAATTTTTCCTGATTCGGAACACGTAGGTTTTAAAAGCTGTAGACACAGATTATGACCTTTGATTGCAATCTTTACTTGTTCCTGAAGAAGTTCCTATCACAGGCACTCTAAACCATAATAGTGTATTTTTAACGTCATCATAATTCAATAGAGCTTCAGAATGAGTTTCTTAGACAAGGAGAAGCTGGAGCTGGAGTTATTTTTTGTGAGCTTAGAGGAGGTTCTGACTCACTAATATACAGATAGTGCCAAGCTGGGTTTTTACACTACACCTCAGAACCAGCACATGCTGCCACTGCAGGAAAAGAACAACGTCGCTCTTACCAGACTTTGTGTAAATAAAGCCTTTTCCCTAAGGCCACAGAGATATCCTAATGCTGTGCTTACCGGATAGATGTGGGTCTTTCCTTTGGGATAAACCACTTCTGCTGCTTCAACACTGAGAGAGACAGAAAACTATAAGCAAAAATGTTTTTAACACATGGCCCAAATGTAACGTCTCTCTGCCTGGAGATTTATACTCACGTGAATGGCTTCTCACAATATTCACTGAACATTGTGACTATAATATCAAGAACAATTTTTGCCTACAAAACAAACATAAACATCACATTGAAATCTGTCATCTACTGTGTTGAAGTAGACAAAGTATCTTAACAAAAATATAGGGAAAGTATCTCATCTTACACCCTCTTCATTCTATTCTATTTAATAATAACCAATTTCCTAGCAGTCTAGAATACTACATTGAATTTTAAAAAACATTTTCCTTCTGATGCAGACATTTGTGCAAAAGCTTGAAAAGCTTTGGTTTTCAAGGTTCTGAAGCCTTTGTGTATCTTTTCTAAACTCTGTTCTTTAGAAACACAGGGTTTTTATTACCATTTGGAGTTGGGTCTTCCTAACCTTCTGTCTAATTAGTCATTTTACTGAAGTTCAAGTAAGAATGGAGAGGCTGAAGGACTGTGCATTGTTTAGCAATACACTATCAAGGAACCTCTGCAAATTTTTTTTGTTTTACAGTTAATATTTTAAGAGATTAGTATAATGGAACATAATAATGAGATTCAGATGAACTTCTCAATCTACAAAGGGGTTTTTTTGATGCCTGACAGTGTAATTTCCTTCGTGTAAACAGAACAACACCATATTTATTTTTACTATCAAGACAAGCAGTAGCAAGAAACAGTTATTTATTAGTTTGCTTAGAAGCCACTGCCCAACATGCAAATTTATTTGTGCAGTTAACATATCATTGTGTAGTAGGGTAAATTAAAAGCAGTTTTGCTCTTCAACATCAAGTTACACACTTGAGGGAAACTATCAATAAATGCACAACCTATATTCAAGAATAGGCAATTATAACTCCTCGGCTTTCATGCTTCAGCTTTGAGTTACAGAATTTGCATATGGAAAGACTTGAATTTAGCAATTATTTGCAAAGCATCCCTGCTTGAAAAAGATAACGAAGTAGAAAAATCTTTGTCTTTCTTCCCTCAGCCCAAATTTTCAGTAGGAGACAAAATACTCTTTACGAAGAGTATTCTGCCAAAACAGGAAGTCTTAGTAAATGTTACTCTTTTCAACGCCTTTCAGATTTAGAAAGAGAGCTCAACAAGAACAGACAGTCTCTAATTTACTTGAATTATTTTCTCATACAAGCTGAACACTTAGTGTCAACATAAAGATACAGTAAAATCAAAATTCAGTGAAAACACAATGCTATCCATAGAGCAAGCCTGAAACTGTGTCAAGGGGATTCCACAGTCCTACAACTTTTGTATTGGAAGGCTGGCTCCATATAGTAAATGCCTTGTTGTTGTAGGTCTTTGTATTGGAGCTCTATTATCCAAAAGGAAAACAATTATATTAATGCATAGCAAAAGCAGGAAAGATTAATTTACCTTTGTAATATCTGTGCCTGTACATTCAATAAACACATTTCTGGTATTTAGGCTTATTTTTGTATGATCTCCTAAAACATATGAAAACAAAAACATGTGAAGAAATATGACTTTTATTGCAGTAACACTGATACTGACTCATTTTGTGCCAGTAAGATCACTGTCATCTTCTACAGCTTAAAAAAGCCACTATGTACTGCATCAACATTCACAGCTGTTGGCAGAATAGCAGCTCTTTTCATTTTTGAATTCATGAATCAAATAAAAGGAAAAAGATAGACCAGACACACTGACTGGGTTATGCTTTACACTGCAAGACACAGGAATTTACAGGTATCCTGGCACTCAGCTGGAAAAGGCAGCTAACAGAACAGCAGCCATCCGCTGTTAGCAAAGGGCTCTGCACTACCACAGCATCCCATCTTCCCTGGGTTTAGCCTCACATTTACATCACATGTGTGATGTATGTCATTTCCTTGGGCAGGAATAAATGAAGTGGTTTTTAAAAAGTCATTTAGACTAATGACTATCAATAGTCTTTCTGTGATCTCCTGACACTGCTGATACACTATAGGTTGCTACACAGCAGTGATTTAGGTCCTAGTACGGGTCCCTTCTAGGCTATGAGTTTGCTTTGTCTGTACTGGGACTTATGACTTGTGCACTGAAGCACATCCCTGTTGCACTCAAAACTTTTTTTATCTGGAAGAAGCACCTGCAGTGTCTCTTTTGCAAACTGGATGCAAAGTCCCCCAGTAGCTGGTTCCCTACAAAAGTGGGATCTGTTAGTAAGCCACAAGCAATCTGGAGCAGCTGTACAGAGAACTCATTCTGTCTGTTAGGTACAGATGGGCAGTGCGCACCTGGAGTGAATTCCATTGCTGGGAACCATGCAGGAATGGGCACACACAGTCCTAGAACTGTGTGGGATCATGCCAAATCCAGTCTCTCTGTCCTTTTTGCCTTTCCTTGCACCATTCATCAATGCAGATGCACTCCACCAGAGCCAAAGAAAGCATTTGGATATACATGGGAATTCCTGCTTCCTTTGTTTGACCCTGACCTAGCTTCTCTATCTGAGAAATTAGGTCACAGCTACACTGGAAGTTGAGTGTGCCAGAGATCTTAGGACTGAGGCATCTTGTACTCCCTTACAACTGTGCTGTATCTCTTTGCAGATGGAATGTATTCAGCATCGCTGGACTCGCTTCAAAGCAAACAGAACCCTTCACTTCAGTGCTTGTAGATAATCCAAACAACCAATACAGATGTTTACACTGCATTATCTGTTTAAAAAGCACCTCTGACCTGGAAGCCTCTCTTAGATACTGTTCTCTAAAGCAGAGACAGGTGTTAAATTTAGCTCAATCTTTTAAACTGATAAAATATAAACAATACACGGAACACCCCCAAGCTGGAATGAACCTAACAAAGAAGGATCAGCCACAGTGGTTGACACCACCTTCAATTCAGGACAGTCGTTAGCAGTCCCTGCCAGAGTTTGAGCTGCCTTTTAAGAAGATTTGGGTTAGCTGGATAAGGTCTATTAGGAAGCATACATCCAAAGAGATTATCACTGCAGATTTATTGGTCAGTGTAGGGAAATTTACTGATTCCTGACCTATATTTCAGTATATAGGTACTGCAATACCTTTCTTAAAGGAGTAATCCTTGTCATGCCATTAAATGGCTTCAGTAAACATTGTTTTCAAAAATCACCCATGGTTTCTTTTGCATTCAGAGGAAATCCACGTTTAGAAACAATGCAAAAAAGTCTAGACGAATTTATTCTTTTTAAGCAATTAAAGTCTCCTGAATCACTTGTGTGATAGCAATAGGATCCATAAAAACTAGTTCCCATTGCTGGTAAGTTCCCTGCTGTGACCTCATAAAACGGAGTACAAAGTTGTAGTTACCAGTTACAGTTATCAGTTTATCAAATAATTTCTTGCTGGCTTCTTTCGCCTAAACAAAATGCTTTCCCAACAGAAGTTCCTGAAGGAACTTTATTGAGTTGGAGAAGAGTATGAGAAGATAAATGAAGAGGTTTGCAGTAGGACTTTCACATCCTTCTGATGAAGATGAGAAAAAGGAACCCTAGCAGCCTAGGGAGGGAGCAAAAAATTTGACTACCTTTAAACTGGAAGAAAGAAAGAAGACTTTATAAAACTGTAAGTGAAACAATTTTAAGAAAATATAATAATCCCTATGACATATCAGTGTTTCTGTCAGACACTAATTCACACAAAAGACAGCAGTAACAGTACGAAGCAGTCACAAATTAATCTTACCATTGATGATCGGTGGCATGGACAGAACAACCCCATTGCTGTCATAAATGACAGGATAACGTGGCTTGTTTTCAATCAGGTGCAAATAGTGCCGGAGGTGGCTGTCAGTCTGGAGAAACAAAGCACAGCTTGAATTTCATTTCAGCTCACAGGTGAACTTCATACAGCCACAATCCTTTGCCAAGTGATTAAGGGGAATTTTGAAGGTGGGAAGGATTGGGTTAGAGTTAGGTACTTTACTAGCAAAGGCTGTTTGCTCCCAGCAGCAGGAAAAGTTTGAAACGAGAGAACCGGATTTTCGGTTTCCTTGAGAAGTGCTGAAGATTATTTAAGGAGTCTCTCAAACATGCATAGGCCATGCTGTCCAAATGATACCCTTGTTCACCACAGCAGACAAACATTGCCAAATATCCTTAGTCTATAGGAACTCTTCTTAAAAGTGATAAAAATTAGCACTACAGTACTTTCAGTTATAAACTGCTGGATACTGACACATTTATACCTAAATTTGATTCAAATTTTACATTTGTTCTAATGACATAGGTATGTGCTGTACCAAAACTTATTTCCTTTTAGTCTCTCTTGTTTCTGAGCTATCTTACTCTTTAGTCAGAGATATTTGAGGATTTGTCTCTATGGCCAGTATGTGTGTTCCCAGAGAGTTGTATATTGTAATGACAGTGATAAATAGTATCATTTTCAAATGCTGACATTGGAACTGGCCCACATAAACATTGTAAAGTAAGACTTGATAGAATCTTTTCCTAGCATTTGCCTGGTTTCATCAGGATACTGAGCCACGAGCAGTGTCAGATTTTAACTCGAGCGTTTTACACAGCTATGCTTGCCTAATATGCAGTTGGGTAAATAATCCAACATCTTCCCCAAGTAAACTGGCCAAATGAAGGTTACATTAAAAAATCTGGTAATCTCTACCCAACATTTTTCCCACCTTTGTACACTAAATATTTATACATAGATAAATACACAAGCATTTTACAGTATTAATAAGAGCATCATGAAAAGCAATCTTCATGTTGATAAATCAGAAGTTTACTACCAAACCCACCATTCTAAGAGTTGCTCTTAGCCCTAAAATACCACAATGTATCTTTCACACAAAATAAAAATAAAATATTACCATGTACTTCTCATGATAAGCAAAATACAGTATGTTCACTGACTGTGAAGCTAAAGAAGATAACTGTGTTTTATTTGAAGAACAACTTTTAATAACAAGGATATGAGAGATATTTAGCCCTGGAAATTTATCTTCCTGCATTTAGTGCAACAAGTCTGAAAAATTCCACTTACCCTATACAGCTCCATAATTTGTGGGGCTGTGTACTCCTGGGATTGATTCAAGGGCTTAAATTTAATTTCAGAAGGTGCTTTGGCTGTAAAAGTAAATGGACCAGAGATGGTGTCCAAGTCATGGGTACCTATTGCTACTAATGCTCTTTTCCTAGAAAGAAAGAAGACAAAATAATGTTTTTACTAGTAATACTTGGAGTTTCTTAGGGTATGATGCTCTACACTTCTATGCATTCGCAGAGCTTACTGAAAAAGTAAAAGGATAACTTTGAGAAGCTTAGAAATTATTTGATGAATAACATTTTAATAAATATTATTATAAATAACAACAAAACTCCCAAGGCAAATCCAATGGGAATGCTGCTGAACACTTCTGTCTCAACTGTTGCATGAACTGTAACAGCTATTTATGTTGAACAATACTGGCAGCAGACAGGAACAGGCAAAAAAATGAGAAGGATCAAGAGAGCTCCTACAGAAGATTTTCCCTGGCATAACCGTAACGCCTCTGTGCAATAGGGAGGTACAGTCTTAATGTGTGATAAAATCATACACACGGACATTATACACTACTTTAAATTTCAGCACTAACCTGCAAATATTTTGGTGTAGTTTCTCTTGGAGGTCGATGAAACTGTCATAACTGTCCTTGGTAAAAGTTATATTTCGGAGGACAGCAGCTACAGCGTGAGGCCGGATCTGGGCAGTCTGCAATTTACAACACCAGCATGCAGATTTCAAGTGAGCATCTGAAACTTTGATTTGATCTGCATCTGAAACTTTGATTTGATCTGCTACTAGGCTCACCCACAATTTGTCTATTGTTACTCCCCCTCCTCTCTCCTAAGAATAGATCACAACGAGTAGAGATATTTAAATTTCTTTAGCTCTTGTTCTGCAAATAAGATTTCCAATCTCACTGCTCTTACGAAATCGTACTGATATGGATCTTGCTGCTTCAGCAACTCTCAATACATTTACAAAGGTGCAGTAAACACTTTTACCTGTTCAGTGATAATCAGCTTCTGACCTTCACCCTCACCTGGTATTATCTTTTCATATCTAGGGAGATTTATCCTAAAACAAAAACAGAAGTCTGTAGCTGAAATGCAGGAAACACTAGAAACGTAGCAGCAATTATATGTAGAAAACTTTCCTGGTAACATTTCTTGGCATGCAATTAGTTAACTGTGCAAAACTTGGTTTTTTATGGGATGGTAAACAGATTACTAAACTAGAAAGGAAGAACTCAGCAAGATAAAAGTCGTTGCAGAAAAGGGAAATAAATTATTTGTTTTGGTATTTATTACAAAGGATCACAAGGAAGTTTCTCTGCAGGAGTTCTTTACAGAGGAGAAGTCTCGAATGGAAGAGCAATTGAAAACTTTTTAGAACAGATCCACAACCCAGTAACATTCTAGTCTAGTCTAGTCTTTTAAAGTTACACAATAGATCCTCTCCAGAGGAACATGTGATGAATCTGATCTGCACATGAAATCATACTCAAAATCCAAGCAAGTAGGAAGTTCTGTTTACTCACCAGAAATGGACCCGTATTTCCACAAATAACAAACAACACAGAAATCCCACAACTCTGCCTTACCTTTCCTTAAAGACCTGCAGTCCTCGGACCAACCCTTCCAGGCAAAGCAGATCATAGCGGTTGGCAGGAACATCAATTTTATAGAGAACGACATCAGACGCACCCTTCGCCTTTTCTTCACCTTTTTCTTTACTTATAATGTCTTTCTCGGATGTCTGAAATTAAGCAAAAATGTGGGTTTAACCCGATATATCTTAACGCTGACAGGAGTATGATAGTGATATAATAGGAGAAACTGTATTAATTAGAAGTTTAACACTGTAATTTGCATTTATACAGCAAATGGACACACCAAATACAAGAAATGACATAAAACCTCAACTTCAGAAACTGTAAAGCAGTGTACCAAAAGAAAAATTCAGTATTGAAATTTTAATTTAAAAAAAAAAAGATTATAGAAGCTAGAACCTCCAGGCTGTCAGATCCCAGCAGAGATCTGAGACCTTATTTTTGGCAATAGAAAGGCAAATGACTTCTCATAATCAAATTTATTCTGAAATAAAGCATAACATATGATGTTCAGATGTCTTTTGATAAAATGTCATTAAAAGGCCAATAAATTGAAATTAAAAGGCAAAACCAAAATAGGTCTACTTGAACAAGATTTGCATAGATAGAGTTACCAGGGCTAGCAAATCTCCACAAGCACAAAATCTAAATCAAAACGTTAAATGTAAGTTAGTTACAACTCTGGTACCTATGTCCAGGACAAATACATTTTTCGTGGATATTGCACAGATGACTGCATACCAAACAAAGCCAAAGAGATCTTGTAAAATAGATCAATACATGCTCTGTGGCTGTATTTCTGCTGCTAAATAAAATGGGGCCTGAGACTGAAGATCAAGTGGCACCTGGAGTGCTGACCTCCAGAAGGTATTGCAATATGCCATCTTGGAGTCTCTTGCTTCCAAGGCAGTAATTTTTTTATGTCTGAGGAGTTTTTTCCAAGATTCAAAACACCTGTGTTAATACAGTCCATTACGACACTGTACCAGGGGATATGCTGGAAACAATGCTATACAAACTCTTACCAAAAACAAATGCTGTCAATACGCTACATCCACTCAAAAAGCAAGGAATAAAAACATTACTTACAATTTCATCAAGCTCCAAACCAAACTCAAAGCAAAGCTCATCAAATTCTTCATCCGCTGTGAAGGAAGAAAGTGAATTTCGGTGAATAAGCAGACCTCAGACCTAACCTTTCTGTGTGTGTTTGGAATGTTTTCAAACAAGATAACAAATGCTATTTCGAAAAAAAAAAAAAACAAAGGTAAAAGTAATTTAAAGAATTTCCTTCATATTTGCATCTGAGTAGCAGCTTCTTTAGTACATATTCGATTTATTTACATGGTATTCTGACAGTCACAAGGGAAGGCTTCTGAGCTTTGGAGCTCAGCTCCTCAGCCAAGTCTGTCAGAGCAACTCCGGCCTGAACAGATAACGAAAACAGAAGGGAATAGCTGGGCAACTTCTGCCAAGTGCTCCTATTTTAATCAGTCAGGTTGTTCTACAGAGGATGCATCAACTGCGCTGTAACACGTGAGTAACACAGCCCTGATCTGACAGTGCAGATCTGCACCGGGCTGTCTGAAGAGCCACAGCTCCCGTCTGGTCTAAACCACTGCATGCCCTGAACGCTCCTTCAGCCGAACAGTTCTTAAATCTGCTTCCTGAGCCAGGAAGGAAGGACTGAATAAACCCGCGCTTTTCACTGCTTGCTTTGCCTGCTCCCACTTCTCTCTCCTTCATTTAACCAGGTCCTAAAACAGACAGTGAAACTCCAACCAGAACCCGCCATGTGGAGACGCGTGGTTGCAACTTCCCGAGAGATTTG
>VZTF01002641.1:995874-1041476 GCA_013397755.1 Cnemophilus loriae
CAGGTCCCTGCCTCCCGCGCTGCTCTCCCGCCGGCAGCATGAAGGTCGAGTTTGCCCCCATCAACATCCCCCTAAAGAGGAGGATCCAGACAGTCGCCGTGCTGCAGTGGATCTTCTCCTTCCTCCTGCTGGGTAACAGCCTTCCTCCTTGCTGCCCCAGAGAGAAAAGGGCGAGAAGCGGCTTTTCCCGTGACTAGCGTTACCCGTGGGCATCGCTCGGTGCCAGCCCGTGGCTCCACGTGGGTGCGGAAGCGGCCGGGGGCGAGCAGCTCCCCGGCGATCCCCGGGCGGGCAAGAGCATCGCACTTCTTTTTTCCCTGAAGGCTTTGGATGGCTTTTCCTCTTTTTTGGGGGTCTGTTTCTTTCTATAGCTTCTTCTTCAAATATGATCGTAAAAAGCTGGTGTCTGTGGCTCCTCACTTGAGACGCCCAGTAGGTTTCTGACAGCAGCTTTTTAATTGAACAAGAGCATAAAGTCTAGTACATGACTAATGCGGTTTTCATTGGTAATTTCGTAATACAACTTTATATGCTGTAGTTCAATAAAATTCTCATTTAACAAGGTGATGAAAATTAATGGGCATTGTCAGTGAATTGGCTCAAATGCAGACACTGCTGTAAATATATAAAAAATATCCTCACTGGCTTTAGGAGAGTATTGCTAATTCTACTTCGTAATCTTTTTACACTGATTATTCCTCTATAATTAATGTTCCTAACATGTTAATAGACACCTATCACTAAGCACTTATTCACAGCAGCGAATCTTATTCACATGGATAGATATCTTGAATTTAATGAAATGAATGACTTAATAAGGTAAGATAAACCTTAACTCTGTGAGACTAAATCTGTGGATTGTGTAAACTGGGAAGTGGTTATTGAATAGTCTGTTCTGAGGTACAGAGCCACTGAGTACATGTGTATTACTGGAAATGCTGGAACACTTCATGATCATCTATGCTCTAGGATTTACACGGAGAAAAGGAGTGTGCATATATGTATGTCTTGCCAATATGTTATCCTTCAGATGGTCTGATGTCTTTCAGATTATTTTTTCTAGGTTGTTAGCCCACACATGAAAGATTTGGGGGAAGTATGGAGGGTATGAAGTATCTTCACAGATTAATCAGCAGATTTTCTGTTACCTCGAAATTATATGTAGTTAAATGATAAACAGTTTATGTTTGTGGCTACATTGTAAATAGTTGGTACTTTTAGTTTTCTGTTATTAAATTAGGTCTTGGCATGAGCCATTATTCCAGTCTCATAAAGCAGTGGAAGTTCAGGGGCAGTGGAAGAAAACAATTTTTTTCCCCCTAATGTAGCAATACTGCTGCAGAAAAACACATCTTCCTCTGTTTACTAGAAGTGATTGGGATGCAGAAAATCCCCTCTCTGTAGTTTAGCAGGAGAAGTAGGGAGCTGTCATCTGCAGCTGGCACTGCTTGGGAATGTCAAGGAAAATCAACTCGGAAATGGTCTTATGGCTGGTTATGTTGAGTATAGTGAGTTCATGTGATCATGAAAAAATGGATTTGCGAGAATGCTTGGTTAACAATTTGATTCTGATAACAATTATCTGCTTGTGCTCCATGGGGATGTTTACCTTTAGAGCTGACCAGGGTGACCTTGTCATTTTGTAGGCAGACACTTTCAGTGATAGGGCAGCCAATGATCTGGCCAAGAAGTTTCACTTAGGTGCAGGAAAATTCAGGTGGATGAATCCTAAATGACTTAAAGCAGTGAGAAATGGGCTGGTTTCTGATGTTCTGGGCTGCCCCTATGTCTGGATTTTTCAGCCTTTTTTTTTTTTTTTTTCTGAACAGATGTTGTTTGTTTGCAAACAACAGATGTTGTTTGTTTTGAATTCAATAGTGACACTTTCAAATTGGGAAGGGGACGCCCCAGCACAAGTGAAATACTGTGTGAGTTCATTACAGAATAGGTTGGAGGTTTAGGTGTTCTTTGGGGATTTGTGTGTGGCTGGAACTAGTTTATGCCCAGCATGATCTTGATTGTCTGTCTTGTGTTACATATCTGCATGTGAAAACTTGAACAGGTAATGTCCTGTGATAACTAATGATTCATGGTATAGATAGAGGGATTCTGTTTAGAGCAGTGAATAAATGGGGTACTGGCTTAGCTGCTAAAGTTGTCTATCTAGGTGTGTTGTAAGATGCCATAGCTTAGTAAAATGAACTATAGGACTAACAGATAAAGTAAGATAAAATCTAAAAATTAGTGCCCTGAATGCCAAAAGCTGAATGGGTCAATGATATGCTTCAAATCTGGGGAGTGACATGAGAAAAAATGATTTGGCACACTGAGTAAGCTGTAAGGGGAATGTGAGCCTATAACAACTTAGAATTCACAATGTAACTTGGATAGAAGACTCTTGGTTTTATCTTCCTGGCTGAAAAATGTAAAAAGCCCTTGCTCTCCAGTCTTGCTTTGTGGTAATGCTGCATGGTTTTCTGAGACTGTGGAACTGATGATTTAAAATGCCCTCTTGCTTGTGCGACTCACAAAATGGCCTGAAATACAGACATGCAATAGTTGAAGCCTAAATCTCATCCTCGCTGTAGAAAGACCGAATCAGTCAACAAATACTGAAAAAATAGCAGCAGCAGCCTGGTGTAAGCAAAGTTCTGCTTCTTCATGCAGTGTACAGCTTGGGCTGGATCTGCACTACAGATCCATTGCTTCTGCTGTGCAGCGTAGGCAGAGTAAACATGCCTCTGTCTCAAAAAAGCTGTACAGATGTGCACAGAATTTCATTATATACAAAAGGAACCTCTTTAAGATTCTGGCTGTAAGTTCCTTTACTTCCTTGTTCTGTGCTGCAAGCTGCCAAAGTTCACCCTCAAAGGGAAAAGACAAGTTTTCATTGTAACAGTGATTTGCCTGTTCATTATCCAGGGGCATGACACCAGAAGCAAAAATAAGTTCTGAAATACTGGGACGTGTATGTGAAGCTTTCTGGATTAGATGAGAGAAATGCCCATTAACAGATTCCCACCATGTGCTGGCTGAAAATGTCATATGGTTTTCTGTCTTATATTCTCCAAGTGCAGCAGACCAAAAAAGTTTGGGTATAAGTTCCATGAAAGAGAAAAGTGTTTTAATTGGGCTTCTGTCTTTTGAAAGACAAGTGTTACCAGTCTTGAGTCGAGAAAACTAAAGCTGTTAAAACTGAAAACTGGCAAATGCTAAAATCATGCTATTTCTCACTACATTAAGCACAAATCCAAAACAGCTTCAGGCTGAAGCAAAATGTCAAGCCATTAGTGTTATACTGCTGAAACAGCAAATACATGAAGTTTTGCAATGTCGTAGTATCTACTTTGGATAAAAGGCCAAACCAGGCAATTTTTATAGATGGTAGTTTTATGCCTGTAATTACTGTTATTAGAGATTCATTTGCTTGGCCAGGAGCTGACAGTCCTGGGGCAGGTCTGGCGCCGTTCCGAGCTCGTGCAACACCTACACCGTGTCTGCCTGTGAGGCTGTGTGCTGTCTGCTCTTGGTCACTCTGTGCCATTGTACAACCCAAGCCCAGGCAGAAAGTCACCTGGAGAAATGAAATCTCCAAGCCTGTAAGTGCTGCTGGACTGACAAAGCAAAGAGGTTACATAACCCCCATTTCCGTATCATAGGTTTCACGGTGCATGTGCGCTAACGAAATTGTCACTGTCAATGAATGCAATGGGTGACCTTGGTGTTTGCAGGAAATCTTTGTTTTTAAGCTTGGAAATATTTTTCTTAAGAACTTTGAATTAATTTTGCTGTATTTACCAGTATGTCTGATATCCTCCTATTGGTAACAGGTGTAGGTTTTCTGTTTCTCACGCAGCACACAGCAGCTGAGCATTTATCCTTGGTGTGTGAGCTGTGTGCCTCAGTACTGCACATCTGTCAGTGAGATTTTGTTTGTATCAGGAGGTGAGTAGTACCCAGGCAGGAGGTAGATCAAAGGATTCATTTAAAGGCAAAACCATTAAAACAAAGAAAAATCAGTGATATTTAGTTGAAGTGCTGCTTTCCCAGTGCTTTAGCCTTTTGTTTTCCTTTCTCTCTAATGTACGCAAATCAAATGATTTTTTAAAATCAAATAATTTTTGAAGAAAATAAAGCTAGAAAGTGAGTTGGTGAGGTATGTGCTCCTGCTAGCTTCTGTGCCCCTGATGGGAAAAGGGACAGTGGAGTTTGAGCGCGTACAAAATCAAATGCAAAACTGAGCGACTTGGGTGGAGTGGTGGTGTCTCAGGCCAGACAATGAGAAAGGGCAGTGAGAGTTCAACCGTACAGCAGGGATACCAGGGTTTTTCTCTGAGAAGATGATGGTAGGGGAGAACAGTGCATCTTCTAAGGCTCACTTTTGGGGACCAGCAGTGTCCCTGGTCTCCTCACTGGGGATTTAGGAAGTGACTGTTGTGCAGGCATCCCTGTATTTATTTGCAAAACCCTTAATAATGCAAAATCAGTATATAATGTAAGGTATACCTTAATATGCACAAAGCCACAAAATAATATGCCGAAGACATTGGTATATATTAAGCTACATCCTGTTCTCTAATGATTAAACGTCTATGCATGTAGGATGAAGCAGTCTGTTAACTGAACTTGCTGGAGGCAGTTTTGAGTTGTGGATCTCGCTTCCCCAAAAGAATAGAAATGATGAAACATTTGCCACAGAGTGAGAGATTGCTGCTGAAATAATAAGTGATTTCTGTGTTGAGAAAGCAGGTGTCAGTGTAATGTGCTAAAGCAAATATTAACCTTTTCTGCAAACATGCCATGATGGTTTGTTATCTGGTTCTGATTTAATTCATCAGCTATAGCTGGATAACTAATATGGTTTTGTTCTTCCTCAAAGCCTTTAAAAAAAACCTCTTTTGGTACTTAAGAAAACTCAGCTAAGCTCCATGAGCCTTTCCTAGCAAGCTGGTTGGTACTGCCACTTGTTTTTGTCACTCTGTACTCATCTATCCATGAAGTTTATTGGTTACCTATGGGTAGGGACTGAAGTGTGATCACAGAGAATAACAGGGTACTTACTGACTAGTATTTCTAGGAATGCTGCCTCTGTTACCTACATTTGAGGGAGGGAATTTAACCATGTGCCTGTGTATATTGGTTTGTAGCTCTCAAAAATAAGAAGAAAAAACAGCTCTGCTGTGTCAGGCCAGAGACCCTAGCTTGACAATCTGTGTGTGAACCTAAGCTACAGTGAATGCCTAAGGAGAAAGGAAAGAAATGGGAAATATGTAGACTAAATTTGGCATGCTGTCATGGGATTTGGCAATTAGTAACTTGGGGATTTATGGTATCCAGACCACCCTACCTCCAAGTCAGTTGTGTGTAATGCTCTGTTATCTCTAGTTTATCAGTATTTCCCAGTGGAAGGTCTTGGCAACTGGAGCCAAATTTCAGCATCAAAAGACCTCCAAAGCTTGGCATCTCAGGGTTTGTGTTTGTTATCACAGCACTGTTGAGATACAGCTTCCTTGTTAGGAATGCTCAGGTATCTTTGTGGCTCCCAGTTGTAACCAATAACCTGACAAAGGCCCTCAAAGGAGACTGATACGTATTCAACATATGCTGGCTGCCCAACCACCTCAGTTCTGGACGCGGCTGCCAAATTCCTGGGGATGCCAACAGTTTTCCAGTGCAGTTAGTTTAAATAAACTCTCAGCTTTTTCTTTGCTGAGGAGTCCTTTTCTGCCAAGGATAAAAAGTGTCAGCAGGTTCCTGTGTTACTGGTGGAAAACTGTATATTGACAGAATTGCACAGAGTAGTAGGCTTTAAACAGGACAGTACTAACCTTACATCTTCATTTTTTTAGAAAGAGGCTTTCACAGGCTTTCTGTGTAAAAGCTGCAGACCGGTACTCTGCAGAGGCACGAACTTGCTTCCTGTTGCCTTGGCAGGCTGCCTCTTCTCAGGTGTTGTCTATTGTCTGAGGTCTTACTTTGGTGGGAATACTGGAGTCCATTTGCTGTAGTTGTTACTTAATTTGAATTTCTGTCATTTTCTTCATGATATATATAAATAATTTAGAGAATATTTTCAGAAATTAAGGCTGATTAATTTTTTTTCCTCCATGAAAGTATCCTGTAAGTGGGAAAAATAATTTTTTTTAATGCCAAAATCAACTGATCAGTGGTAGCTTGAGGGATAATAGAGAGGAGCAAATGTTCATTAGGAATGAAAACATCACTGTACAATTCTTCTGTGTTCCCTCCAAAGTTCTGTTCTCAACCCAGCTCAGAGACATCGCTGCTCTGAAAACTAAGGATGAGAAAAGCACTGTCTTGTTGTAGATCCATCAGTATGGTTGTTGAAGAATGTCATTTGTCTTTTGGGGTTTTTTCCCCCCCCCTGTGTCCACAGATATAAGAAATGAGCTTTTCACCTTGCTGTATCTATTGTTACACACATGTACTCATAGAGCCCAGGGAGGGGCAATACTACAAATCACTTCTGCACCTGTGTATTCACTAGGATGCCAGGGGGATAAAGATTGGGTTTTTTTTACCAGGTCCTTGGTGGGATGAGATTCAAGTTGCTGAACTCTGAACGTCTCCACCTCATTTAAAACAGAGCAGCATAATGTGTTTAAAGAAAGCTTTGCTAATTGTACGTGGGACATGGCAGGAACTGGCTCGGAGTTCAGAGCTGTCTTGAGTTGCTGGGCAGTCCTGAGGTTTCAGAGTGAGCTGCTTTGCCTGGTTTTTGGAACCCTGCAGAGAGCCTGTGGTGATGCCTGGGGTGAGACCAGCATCCCTGGCAGCAGCGACACACCTGCAGTGCCCAGGCATGCTGTCCATGACTGCTCTGAGCATTAATGGCAGGCTTCTCTTCTAGGGACAATCTTACATTCAGTGGCTTTCACAACAGATACTAATCAAACATTTTTGATGCCTTAGTGACTCCAAATGCATTTGAAGCTTCCAATTACCAGATTTAACTTGTGCTATTTTCCTGCTTCCTATCTCTGGTATTTAACTATTTTATGAATTTGGTGCCCCCAGCTGCAAACTCAGAGCCTGTTTAATGATTGAAGAATCAGGTGTACAAACATCGTCGGGCAGGATGGTTGCCAGTGCTGGTAGTTAACACTACACAGAGTGGTTTTCATCCAGTTGTTGTGAAATATGAGTATCCATGTGCTGTAAATGGGAAATGGAGGAGAAGTGACACACCAACATTGGTTCACAAACCCAATGTTCAGAGTTCCATGGCAGTGATTTGTATTTTAATCTATATTTCCTCTTCCACCCCAATCCAATATATCACAGAGATGTTTTTCAAAGCTCTAATTCAAGTTCAACCAAAAAATTACTCTTAGAGTGTACACTGGAACTACACTCAAGGACACAATCATGCAGTGGAGTGACAAATCCCAAGTTACTCACCCTTTGCCTGGAATTTGTTTATGAACTTAGTTAAAATGGTTGCTATTTATTTATTCACTATCTTGTCTGAAGGAGAAAACATCAGGTTTGTGTTTATAGGCTCATTGGTTTTGAGTCATCAGTGTTTAGCTCATCTTGCAGGCTACTAATTCGTTGAAATAATGAGGAGGTATGGTAAAAGGAATTTGCCTCACATGTCTCATTGGGAATGCAGTAATCAACTTTGTCCTACAAGATGCTGAGCTCCCCTTAGGAAGTGCTAACAGCATACTTATCTCCCCATGCCTTGCATGCACTCAGGAATGTGTCCTAGCTAAAGCAAAGCACTGAACTTGTTGATCTTGTGTGTGTTTGTCAGCTTAGGATTAAGTACTGCTATCTGGGCCTTCTCACCGCTGATATAATTAGCTCTCACAGCAAGGATGCTTTGCTACAAAGCACTTTTCAGCTGTTTGCTAGCAAACTGATAGTAAAAAGCCATGTGATTCTGTGTTAAAAAAGCCATGTGATTCTGTGTTAAGCTGAAAGTTCTTCTGAAAGGGTAGGAAATATAAATACTGATTTTTGCATAACAACTTAAAATTAATCGATTTATAGCAGCTAGAAAAAACTTCTCATACTTGTTCAAACTTAAACCAAGAACCTTGGCATCTTGTCCAGAGTAGCATTCCTAGAAATTTCTATAGTGTCTCTTCTTCAAGGAACAGGTAATGACTTTTCCTCAACAGATTTCTGTGCCCTGTTTTGGAGTGATGCTAGTGTGGGATTCCCTGTGAAATTGAGTGTCGTATTTCACCCATGTTACTTGCCCTGCATTAATGATGTTCCTGAGAACTTGTTTCAGTTCTTGTGAGTTTTCCACATTGACTTTGGGGGTCTGTGGGCCTCAGTTAGCTGTGGTGTTTTTCAAGAGCTCTTACTCCAGTGCTTTTCTGTGCAAGACTGGGGTTGCTTGTTTGAGGAGGAAGCAGTGAGCTTCTGTACTGAAGAATGGAGTATCCATGAAAATAGTGGATTTGATCCTGCTCCTGCTTTTGTTTATGGTCATTTCCTTCTCCCTTCCTCAGAGCAAATTCCTTATTTTTCTGCTCATATTCATATAAATGTGAATGTTCACCCCATTCTAGACAAGATATCCAATTCTATTCTGAAAGCACAGTCAAACTAGGCACAGGAACAAATTGGTTGAAGTTCAGAAAAAGTAAATATTCAGGTTGGAGGAAATGCAAGTCTGCCTGTAGACCAAGTTAATATCTTGATTTCAGCAGCTCGAAACCTACTTAGTCTAGGGAATCTGCTGACTTTTCAACACCCAAGTAACCTCTCTTGAATGAAGGTGATCTGAACTAGGATGAGTGGATTTTACTCTTGGTTTATCTGCCTATTCTAAAGTTTTCAGTTCTGGTGATATTTTAAATTGTGTGAGCCAAATTATTGCCTGAAATACTTCTGTTGTTTCTTTTTAATTCTGCTCTATTTAGTGGTGTATTTAGCTCCCTATTTTTTCGCTGGTGTAACTTCATCTAGGACTTCACAGGATATTGCCCTCATGAAAGCCAGTCAATTGTGAGACATAAAATACTGCTTCTGCATTGTAAAATATCTCTGAAAAACACTGGGTTCCTGCAACTCTGCGCGTTGAGTCTTCCAGTGAGAACTAGGTCCTGTTTTGCTTGCCATGGTCTAAATTTATGATGCTAAAGCCCTGGCTCCCTTGCAACCTGGGCTTTAGCATCTGATCCAGGAGCCAGATGGGGTTTGTTCAGGAGGTGGCAAAGCAAGCAGGCTGCTGCAGGGGTACCACAGGGCAGAGGGCAGCAGGTCCTACTCCTCAGACATCTCAGACCAGGGCTGCTCAACGTGCTCCAAGACTAAAATTCTGCAAGTTCTACAAAGATAAAGTTTCCATAGGATTTCCTTGAGTAATTATTTCAAGGTTGAGCCCCAAATAACATATTGTATTTAACCAAACAACTTTCTCTTGCTCTTTGAATTGTGTATAATACAATTCTTATGTATCGCTATTGCAGCAGGATGTTCCAGTTCTTACTCAATTGGGTTTGAAAGTTTTAGGACTTACCTGCTGTTGTGTTCCAACAGCAGTGCTGAACTTCCCCTTTGACTGATGTGTTTAGTGGCTGAAGTGGAACTTCTTCATGTTTTGGTCTTGTCCGGTGCATCTCCTTGGCCAGTGACAGCACTTTTGGCTTGGAGTAGAACTACCACCCCCATATTATAGGTAGAGGAGCTGAGAAAGAGAATAGAAAATGATTGCACAACACCCCTGTAATTAGAAAAGAGATGTTACTGTGGCTCCCTTTCCCTTCTTTCCTTCCCCAGCTTTCCTTTCTTCTTAGTCCCTGAAGCGTTACATCCTTGTTAGCTCTTGCTTTCGCCTTTTATTTTGCCTTAGATAAACCAGATGCTCTCTACCAAACGTCCAGTTGTGCAGTAGAGGGAGAAATAATAGACTGAGGTGTACACCCTTGTGATATTTCACCCTCACTGCAACAACACAGTGTAGAATAAGCTGAGTTCAATTTGTATGCTTTTTGAATAAATCTGTAAAAACATATCAGGGCTGGGTATTCAGGGTCTTAAAAGGACACAGATGTGACTAATGCTTGCTATGCTTTCCCTTTTTGTCTCTTGTAGCAGAGTTTTGCTTTGGATTCTTCGTGATCTTGATCCTGGGCAACTTCTGGTTCCTTGCTGTTCTGTACCTGCTGTGGCTCTACCTCGACTGGGGAACACCATGTGCTGGGGGCAGACGGTCCCAGTGGGTCAGAAGCTGGACTGTCTGGAAGTACTTCAGGGAATACTTTCCCATTCATGTGAGTAAAAGCTTTCTCACAAACAGCTTGAATAGCCATAAGCATGGGCAAATATCTAAGACTCATCTTTGGTAAAATTCTAATACTCACTTCAGGGTGAACTTAACTTCTTTTTAAAACATGGGAAATCTGAGATTTAGTGACAAAAGGGGACAGGGCCTGGTTTTCTGCTTGGACTGTTGGGTCACAAGATAGTGCTTCAGCACAGTAAATGCTAGACGTGGTATCCTGACACATCTATTTAAGCTTTGTTTATCTGTAAAGCAGGACAGTAGTTTTAAGTGCTCAGAAGGAAATGCATTGTCGTTGCTTCTGTCCTGTCAATGTGCAATCTCCATAGCTGTTGTTTTTGAGGTAAATATTATAATGCCTGCCACTGACTCTATTTTTCAGCTTATAAAAACTTCAGAACTGAACCCAAATCACAACTACTTACTTGGCTTTCACCCTCATGGGGTCCTGGTAGCTGGAGCCTTTGGAAACTTTTGCACTGATCCTGCTTTCAAAAATTTATTTCCTGGGCTTACTCCATATCTTCATATCATGCCCATCTGGTTTGGCTGTCCCTTCTTCAGAGAATACATCATGAGTGCTGGTAGGTAAAAGCAGAATGTCTCAGCTGTTGCTCCATATTTTAGCTTCTGTTACAAATGTAGATTCTATTTCTCTACTTATATATGGTAAGTAATTTCAGAAGGATCAGTGTTGGTGATAATTTAACCTCTATTATATGATGAACTGTTGTGACAAAACAATTTGGAAGGTTATATTAACAGTTTTGTAAACTGTATCACTGAGTTGTTTTTTCTTTCTGAAAAAAAAATTGCTGATTTTCCTTTGAATTATGAGACAGCAGTTCTGAGACCCCATTATATAGAAGAGAAGGGCATAATTTGTAATGTTATTTAGTAATTGAGCAGGCACTTGTAAAACAAATTCAGGCTAATCTCTTACCTGAAGGGTTTAGTCTTACACATTACAAATACCTTTCTCCTCAGAACTTAATACCTGCTTCTGATTGAAGTCCCATGTTGCAAATTTGTGTAATTTTAATTGAGATGTAAACTCTAAAGAGAGGGACCTTTTTTCTCTGTTCTGAGAAGCATTTGTCATAAAGGGGTGATATTCATGACTGGTACTGCGGTAATAAAAGATAAAAGTAACAAGCAATCAAGCTGGGGGGGACAGAAAAATGAGAAGAATGAAATAAGGACCAGTGTTCCCCCCAGTGGTTTAATACAGGACTTACTTTATTTAAATTCACTCAACTACAGCATTTAAGCATGTTCTGATGCACAAGACTAAGTCTGGGACACAGAGATCTGACTTTATTCATGACTGCAACACAGACTCTGTGATCTCAGAGAAGCTGTTCCACTGTTCCGTTCACAGAAACATGCCTAGGATGTTGCCCAGATTAATATCAGAATTACTTATCTATGTATACTTCTACATATCAGAGAATGCCTTTCCATGCAAATGTAATTTCTGAGGGCATTTTTTGAGGCTTGCTAAGTGAGAGATTGGCAATGGTAGAACACTGCAATTTTAAACACTGTCTTTTAATTGTTGTCTGGAGGTCAGATTTACATGTTTTTGGCATCTTGACCCATGGGAACAAACATTTACCTGCAGGATGAGAAATAACTGCAGTAAAAAGCACACTAAAGAATAGCCAGCATTGGAGCTCAGTTTTCACAGGTATGCAGCTGATAAATGAGAGGGGACCTTTGGTGTAATACAGGTCACTGGTCAAATCATAAAACACTTGCAAAATCTTACATGTCTTGAAAGCCATGTTCCTGGCACAGTGTTTCGTTTCCCAGTCTTCTTCTGTCTCCAGAACCTGCAGTTGTTGCCTCTCAGAGAAGCGCAGTTGCGGCACTCCCAGGCTATGGTGTGAGCACGGAGCAGTGCCCTGTGTGCAGGCTGACAGCTCAGCTTCAGCAGGAGACAGATTTGTCCTGGGGAAGGGCAGCGAGCAGCTCCTGCTTTCCTTTCCAGGGAGAATGCATGCTGATGTGAATGAGCATCACTTGAATTATTTGTGAGTCCCTGCTCGGCTGCATTTTCAGAGTAGCCGTGACTCTGAAGGCATATGTGGCAAATGGATGTCGCTTTTTACTGAGACCTGGACTTGCTCCAGTAGCAAGCTGTTCCTCTTGGTGGCCAGCTCTCAGAAGTAGATCATAGTCATCTTCCCTCTCTTACAAAATTTGTGTAATCCCCATTGTAATGTCCCTATTAGAAAAAAGACCAAGCAGGGAGCAGGACATCCAAAAGTGCATTTTGGTACCAGCTCTGTAAAACTAACGATGTAAACTAGACTTGATCTCTAAATTGTCACTTAGATTACAGGAATTCAACACAGTGTAATTAAACATGGCTTCTGGGTAAATGGTACCACTAGGAGCCTTTGAAATAAAACTTAGGGCAAGAAGGAACCTTTGAAAGATTAGGTGCATATCTGTTGGAAAAGGGATTTTTCAAAGCACCAAGTCCAGAGCAAGACCTAAGGAGATGATAAAGTCTTGTACAGCAGTATGCCTCTGATTTGAAGTATCTGGATCAGCAGGAGTCCCAGAAAAGTTTCATATAATCTGCTATTTTAGCCTAAATATTGATGAGTGCTGGGGTCTGGTTACTAGAGAGTGAGCTGATGCAGTTATTAGGAATGGTAGAAGTGAGTCTTTTGTGCTTCTTCTAATGCTGTCATGCCATTGCCTTAGATGGAGCTGCTGCTTTATAGCTTTGAAAACAATGGAGGGGTCTGCTTGGCACTGTAGCTCCATGTTTGAGTTATCAAGTCCTTTATTGATTCTGTTAACCCCTCTGTGCCTGTGTTTATATGCACCTGCTGTATGGCTTTAGCTGCTGCCTCTCAGCAGTATCTGCTGCCATTCACCTCCTCTGTTCTGGGGCACGGAGTCTCTCTGAGGGGGAGTTAAGTTGACAGAAGAGCACACCCTGAAGAACTCAAAACTCTTGCAATAGGCAACAGCATTAACTCATCAGTGGGAAATCAAAGCACCTGCCCAAGACCAAATCTGTTGCAGACTGAGGAGGTTGAACCGAAATCTTTGAAATCTGTTCTGTGCTGTTGTAATTTTGAAACATCATTTCTATATTTAAAAATATTCTTAAGTTCCACTGTACTTGTACATGAAGATCCAGTGGTCACTCTTAAAATGTTTCCTCCTGAAGGTATGGTTTCTGCATCCAAGGAAAGTGTCTCATATGTGCTGAACAATGAAGGAGGTGGCCATGCATCCGTCATTGTGATTGGTGGAGCAGAGGAAGCTCTGAATGCACATCCTGGAAGTCTAACCTTGAACATCCTCAAGAGGAAGGGCTTTATTAAAATGGCCCTGAAACACGGGTAGGTCTTCCACGAAGTGTGCTTTGAATGCAGATTGATTCTTAAATATAGTTCATATTATGTAAAATTAGAGAATTTGAAAGAGTTACTTGTCTAAGAACATGCAGATATCTGGCATAGGTGCCAGTCTGTCCACCTAGATCCAATGTAGGAGTGTTGAAAACTCCCTTTGACTTTCCTAATTTGTAAGCAGTAGGTGTTATTAGCATATCTTGTTTTATTTCAGTTGTTTCTTGCACTAGCAAAGAGTAAGAATTATGAAACAATATTAGTAAACCTTGGCCGGTTTTGCTGAGTGGGGCAAACATTCTGCTTTCTGTTCTGTAAATTGAAGATACATTAAGGTAGAATTTTGTTATCATTTTAAGCAAACAAGCAAATTGGATAGCCAGGCCCTGTTTTATTAAATCACTGAAAATTATGGTCTAGGAAGATCTGTTTTCACTATTATTCTAAAGACTTTCTTTTGAAGATTGCCATTTGCAAAAGTAAATTCCTGGGAATTTTGGGTGAAAATCTCAAGAAAAACTAGATAACTTTTTGCTATCAAGCAGCCATCAGTGTGTACTTAAACAGAGATGGTATCAGTATCTTTTGAGTGATTTACACAGTATAAATTATTGTGTTCGCTCTGGACTGGTCTAGATGGTTTGTATATATTAGAAATATTGGAACCAATGGTTTGTTCTGGCTACACTTTCTGAACAGCTCCCAGGATTATACATTGACATGTGAAGTAATTAGAAAAAAATACTAGTCTTGAGAAATCTGTTATAGCTTTTAAAGCTATTAACTGGAGAAGAGGTGGTCTCTGAGAAGAGGAGCTCTCTGCTTTTACAGAGTGCAAAAAACTAGAAACTGTTCTAGAAACTGTTCTGTGCCAAAATTCCAAGGGTTTGTCTTATACATATCGCTGAGATTCTCATAAAGAATTTGTTTGCTAATAGAACGTAACATTTTAGTCTAATTTGCACCCAGAAAAAAATCTTGTGTATTTGAATTAGGAGTTTACTGCCTAAATGAGTCTTTACTCAATTTTTGCTCAACTGTTGATTAATTCAGTGGGATCCTCAACACTCACTAGCTTTTATTTGTTTTAACCATAAAGTTTAGAAGAATATTTAGGTACTTTTTTTTTTTCTGAGTATGTTGATAGATGTCTGATCTGTCATATCACAAAGGTTGGTGGTGGTTATCTCTCATCTAAATTGATTTGGATTGAGAAATCAGATACTCCTGTGCCTCTCATGACCTTGATTTCAAAAGTATCTCCAACACATAACAGCAAGAATGGGACACTTACAAAACACAGGAATGGCCCCTTTACTGCTTCGCTTATTTAGATTCCAGTGAATGGCCGTCCTCTTTCTGAAAGGGTCGCAGCTGTCTAGAGCCCTCCTCTGGGTGGCAGTGCCTATCTCTGCCTGGGTGGCTGAGGGCTACAGCTCACATGGTCACTATAACCAGCAGGCTGCAAGGCATTCCTACAAACACCAGCACAAAAACCTGCAGAATTTTTTTAAATTCTGACTTCTCATCTCTCCAGCAAGGCTGTGGGACAGTGCAAGTCTAACAGAGCTCTTGCCCAAAGACTTGGCATCCAGTAATTGCTTCTGATTTTGATGTTTTGTTTTTAACAATTAACAAAATGGGAAGCAGATTTCCAACTCAAGTAGAAATGAAAGGGCAAGGGAGGCTTGTGGGACACAGATGAGAAGACTCACCTGCCACCAGTTCCTGCACACATTCCTGGTGCTCATGATCTGCAGAAGCAAATACCAACACAGGAAGGAAGGGGCAGTGCACAGGGTTGTGCTCTCTGGCCCTGGCTCCTGTGCTGCCAGCACAGAGAAGCTGTGTTCCTCAGCTAGGAGCTTGTCAAATGTGGCCTGAATATGTCAGCAAAAGTCCTCTGCACTTCTGCAAAAGACATTTTGGTCAAGGTAGTACAAATACCTGATACGAAGTGAAGAAATCGTAAAGACGCAAAACAAATGATGAATCAGCTAACTTATCTTTAATTTCACAATCATAAGTTACTTATTTCTCTGTCTCAGCCTCCTACATAGGATCTTGCAAAAGCCTTCACTAGATTACAGCAAATCCCACAGTGTCAGGACACCACAGCTATTGCACCACAAGATGTTCCTGTTTGTCTTAGTGTTGTAGTAAAAAGTGGAGTGTTTACACAGCCACAGTAAGTAGCAGGCTTTATGATATTTCCTTTACAGCTGGCAGGGTGCTAAATCCACTGGAGACAGAAACTTTGAGTAGACACTAGTCAGAATAGTATGTGGGAATGATAGTCTGTGTGAGTCCTCAGGCTAAAGAAGCTGTTGAAGCAGTTGTTTTTTACTGTACAGGTGGATTTTTGACTATCCACAGTGCTTCCCAGCCAGATCTGTCCTCTGCATCCTCCGCAGCCATTCACAGCTCTGCAGAAATTCATTCTGACAATGTTTTAGCAATACTGCTATTTTACAGTAAGGTTTTTCTCAAAGGTAGTGGGGACAGAGTAGAGCTAAGATACAGAAACAAAGATTTAAGTAAAGCAAATAAAACATCCCTGAATCCTTCAGAGACTGCTTAGGATTACCCTGCTTTTTTTTGGCTCTAAACTCTGTAGAATAGTTAATGAAACTAAGCATTAATCAAAAATCCTACTGCAGCCAAGGTTTTAAATACAATGGTGGGTTTACCTGCTGGAGACAACTGCACTGATTCTATCCACTCAAGTAGTTTGTCCAGGAGCTAGTCAGTGCCTTTCTTCCCAAGCCAGTTAATGAACTGAATGAGAATTCATTAGGCTGTGCAAGAGCCAAAGTGAGTTCACGTAATTTCTGTGGGTAAGATTTGACCTCTGGTAATAATGGATTAAAGCTACTGTTCTCGAAGAAGTCCAGAGGAAGCAGAGTTTCACTGGGAATAGGACAGCAGAGGAGGAATTTGGCATTGCACTCGTGTCTGTGAGGGTGTCTGGTTTTTATCATGGTTTTTGTGCTGAAATCAAGGGCACACATTACTCCGGTCAAAAGACAAGGGAAAGCCAAGATCTGGTTTTGATGCCACCCAGCTGGGAGCATTATAAAGTTAGCAGTGAGGCTTCTTTGCTTGCCAAGGGAAAAAATGTAGTGGAACAAGGGTGGACTTGCTGACATAGTGGTGGATAAAGACATACTTATGATATATTACTCATTTTCATAATTCTGAACAGTCACAAATTGCAATAGGTACCAACCAACTAAATACTGCCAAAAGCAAGTTGCTAGCTGTGTGCCAATCCCTTTTTTTCTTTAGACATAAACCAGCCAAGGCATCCAAAAAGCTGCTGCACATGAGAAGAGTTGAATGCCTGCTGCTGATGAAATCTAAAGCTGCTGAAACTTTCTGTGCTGGTTATTGTGAAACTGTTTTCATGCTGTTGATGTGAACTGCAGTGCAAGCATAGGCTGACGTAGAATTCTCAGTGTCCTCTTTGTTTTACAGGGCTCATCTCGTCCCGGTGTTTTCCTTTGGTGAAAATGAACTATTCAAGCAAGTTGCAAACCCCAAAGGTTCATGGCTCAGAAATGTACAGGAGAAGTTGCAAAAGATAATGGGCTTTGCTTTACCACTATTTCATGCTAGAGGAGTATTCCAATACAGTTTTGGCTTAATACCGTACAGGCAACCTATTCATACTGTTGGTAAGTTCCCTGCACCTTTTCTAATGTGTTTGCAAATGTTTAGAAATTCATCAGTGTGCTGCTCATATCTGTAAATTTATAAATGTGTTCTAACAGAATTGATTACTGTGCATCTGAAACAAGTATGTGAGGTTTAAATTTTTTTTTTTTAATTTCTGTCCTTCCCAGTTAAAGGGGGCAGTTTTTTTCTCCCTTTCCCCCTTCTGTCCCAGGCCAAATCTCACTCTTCATTCTCAGTTATCCATAGGCTTCTATCCTTGGCAATCCATAAAGAAATCCAAGAGTTGTCCAGTTTTTACGAGAGGCCTGCCACAGCTCTCCAGTTGTTGCTGTGGGTTCTGGATGCTGCAGTTGTTTTGCGAGAAGCCCCAAACCTTAATTTCTTAGCTCTGCAGAGAAGTAGCAGTTGGGTGTTCCAGCTGATGCTCAGCCACCCCGGCAGAGCTCTGGAGCAGGGCTACTGGAAGGAGCTTGCGTGCTCCTGACCTGGTGCTCCTCAGGACGGAGGGAGACATGCAGGAGGAAAGGGAGAGGACACATTGTGGTACCTCTGCCACAGCCCTTGAGCAGGCTGCCACTAAGATAGCTTTGCAGGTCTTCAGGGTGTTTCCTTCCCTCTTGGTTTTTTCCCTTGGAAACATCCAGTCATGTTTAATTGTGAGTGTGCATGCCATGTCAACAGGCAGTTTGGGAGAGTGTTTTCCCCCAAAAGCTTTCATTATTGCTCATCTACTCTCACTGGAGTGTGGAACTGAATATATTTTTAACGGTTTTACTAGTGCTACTGACAACCACACCTTTACAAAATAGGTGATGCTGGGTCTCATGCAAAGGCAAGAGCTGTCTGTCTGTAAATTTTTTGATAAATAATTTTTAGCCAGATTCTGACCTGAGCAAACTAAAGAAAATCTAGCTTTTCTGGTGTTCCACAAGGAACTTTGAAGGTGGCCCTCTCTTTAATATGGGATTTGATTATAGTATGAAACAAATAAAAATGTCTAAGACAAAAATGTAGCTCTTTCTATGTTAAATTTCATACAGATCTGTGTTTTATCAGTTCATGCAGTTGAATATTTTGAAAAGATTTAATTTTTAAAGCCCGCATTGTACACAGGCAGGCTAAAAATGTCACTTATTTTAAAGCCAAAAAGTTATCAAAGCTTTGGAATTAGATGTATTGGATGAGATCTATAATCTGCAAATTTTTTTGGGGCTGATGACACCAGGACTGTTCCGAAGATTATAATGTCTTATTCTTTGAGGCATTTCTTCATCATGACAAGAGCACAGGAGTGCTACAAATCAGCAAGACCAGAGTCTTGCAACAGAACTTGTAAGATCTCACAAGGTCCTTTGACTTTTGTGTCTCTTTCCCCATGTTTGAGAACTATCACAATGTCCCTGTGTCCTTGGAAGTGTGTAGGGTGTTCTTGGTATGGCTCAACATGGCTTTGAAAGCATTGGCTCAGCTCCTAAGAGCTGCAGAGGCACAGTCAGATCACCTGAGGTGATGACCTGTGCTGCCAACGTGGCCAAGAATAGGTGATTTCACTCCTGGTTCAGAAGCCATGGATCCGAGAGCCATTCAGTTAAGCCAAGGTCTGTGAAGTTTGAGTATTTTGGGTTTGATGAGTGAAGTACTTTTGTTTTTCCTTTACTTTTTTTTTTTATTACTCCTTTTCAGAAATAGAAACAACTCTAAAATATCAAATTAAGCAGGTTCCTTAAAGCTGCACATAATATTAGAGAGATGAGTGTAGTTTTCAATTCCACACAAAATCTTCACTCTTGGGAGAAGAGACTGTTGCAGGAAGGCTTGGGGGCTGTTTGCTGTTTCCAGTCCTGCCTCTGGAAATCCTGTATTGTATGTATATTGATTTCACACCCCTCTAAGGTATTGCTCAATCCAGGGCTGGGTTCCCACCCCAGCCATGTAAAGTCTGAGTTTTAGCACCACAAAGGGCCTGAGAGCTGTTGGAAGATGGAGCTGCAGCAGGAAAATGCAGGCTCAGCTCTTTGTGGTTCTGGCTAGGCATCCCTTTAGTCATCACCATCCAATCTGAAGTGGCAACATCTGTTGTAAGGGGTTTTCAGGTGCCTTTGGAAAAGTCCTGAGGGTGCTTTTAGCTCTCTGTTTTTCTAGACTTCCTCTGTAATCTAGTCAGGTCTGTTGAGGTGTTGGTGCTTCCAGTGCAAGAACAGCTGTCAAAATCTGGTGATTGAACAACACAGGAAGGACTGAGATCATGGGAAGCTTCTCTTAGCAATCCACTTTTTAGCCATAGCTTTTTGTGGAAGAGAAGGCTGCCCTCTGGATTTCCATGGAGTCACTTCCCATGGAGCAGGTAGCAGGCTTTGCACAGTGCTTGGAGAATATTTTGGTTCCTGTGACGTTTGTGGGCAATGGATGGTTCAGACACACCTCACAGGGCTTACGGGATTTACATGCTACCCCTCCCTAGGCTGAGGTCACCAACAACATTTCTGGTGCAGTGATATCCATTTTGAATAAATTGGAAGATAAATATTTCCTTCCATCCTGTTCATGTGACTGTGTGGTTTAGGGCACCACTGTCCTCTTAAGCATGTCCCTCACACTGAGTAGTTTTACTATTCAGATCAAAACAGAAGACAGTGAGAAAGTACATTTTTTTAAATACTGTGGTGAACTCGTAGACAGCACATAACCCATAGGATTGTATCTTGAAGTATGAATAGCTCCTTCAAGTTAGAGCTTGCCACTCTTCTCATTTGCTCTTTTGCTGCCAGACTGAAATGTTTGGGGTGGGGGGGGGGGGGGGGGGAAGTTTAATTCATTTTACCTGAACTTGAACAAAAAGAAGTGAAAAACCAGACACAGGACTCAGGCTTGTGAAAGGCAGGATCAGGCCCCAGGGTAAGAAGATTGTGCTGTGATTCTGCCATCTGGCTGAGAGCTGTGGTGGAGCTCTTGCAGAAGGGACAGCAATTCTGCTTAAAAAGAGATGTTGATGAAGCTAATGCTGTTGTGTTTGATTTACAGTGGGAAGCCCCATCCCTGTAAAACAGAACTTGAACCCCACCACTGAAGAGATTGATCAGCTACATGCATTGTATCTACAGAAACTAAAGACATTATTTGAAGAACACAAAAGCAATTATGGCATTCCTGCACATAAATCTCTCATCTTCGAGTAGCAAATTACAATTTGTAATTCCGAATCTCATGCAAAGAAACAGTGTCTGCTGAAAGATGTCTTTCTTGCAATCCATATTTTGCAATCTGTAATTATCCTTATGTAAGGAATACTTTTAAGAAGGGATTATTAGATGATTTATTGATTTTTATCTTATTCTTGGGCGGTGGGGGGAGGGATCACTGGGATGTAAGCCTTGAAGCCAGTGCTGTTTTGAGTTGTCCTTTTAGGTTCATGTGTGCCAGAAATGCAAGTGATAGACTCCACACCATGGTACCTACCCACAGCTTGAGCAATAGGAAATTGCCCCAGCATGAGATCACTAGCAGAAGTATAAACCCAAGAAGTCTTTGATGAGAGGTTGAGAGACTTACCAGCATTTATCAAACATGACATCAGGTTGTTCTCTGAACGTCAGAAATCTCTGCTGCTCTTCCACAGGAGTGAAGGTGTGTGTTTTCAGCAGATGGCTACTGTAAACCATGTACATGAGAATTCAAGAATAAATAGGAGCCTTCAGCCCTGAATAGGATAATGGCAAAAATGGTTTGTCCAAGTCATGGAGCAGAGCAAACGTGTTTGGAGAAGATGTCTTTGTGTTGAGATTTTTGTGTGCATATGTGTGCTAGGTGGTGGGAAGCACTGAATGATGTGACTTTTCTGGACAATCTGTGCTTTGGATCATAAGCTTGGAAGATGAAGCAGCTTTGGTAGTTTCAGCCTCAGAAGAGATGGCAGGCACAGGACAGGAGAAGTGAGGGAACCATGTAAACTCTTCATCCTGTGCAAATTAAAAATGATCCTATGCCAAGGACTTGCACAGAAGGAAAAGGAGCCCAATTTGTTCAGTCAGTTCTGAAATTTCACCAAGGAAAGGCTACTTGATAATGCCTTTTCTTCCCCACTGACAGATGTGGGGAGGTATGTATGAAGCTGGTGCTGCAGGGTGACACAGCTGCAGTGCCAAGGTAGTGTGAGCATAGCTCTAGGGTGCAGCAGGTTAAGAGGATGCACTGTATATAAACCAGGTTTATATTTTCTCTGAATTTGAGAAAAGGTTTATCCTAAATGTGGATATCTACTTCAGAAAAGAAAAGAAAAAAATCGTAGCCAAACTCTTTTTGAATGAAAATGCCTAGGTCTTGGAGATTATTGTGTGTGGAAATGATTGTAGTATATTCCTGAATTTTTATGAGATAAATTCTTGTATTTGTACATGCCTTCTGTCTGCATGCAGAATTTGCAGATCTCATGTTAGTGAAGAGTTTGCTCTGCTTTAAGCAGTTTTGGTGCTTGAATATTACATCAGTTAGGTGCTCTGACACGTTATGCATGGGCTTGTCAGGCAGCCTGGGCATCTCCAGTTGGCTCAGTTCAGCCCTGGACACACTATATTTGATGGGCTGGAGGCCCCTAGAAAAAACACTGTTTGGGCTTTGGGAACAAGGTAGAACTCTGGAAAGCAAATATCTTAGCAAGATGAAGGTGTTGAAAGAAAAGAGTGGAAATTACTTCTACGGAGTGAACTCTGACTGAACCAATGCCCCAAAGCCAAACAAGTATTTGCGAGACTGAGCGGATGTATGTGCTCCAGAAAACCCTCCAGCAACAAGTTGGTTTCCTTAAGAGGGCTCCTCCTTCTGGTGCCTGTTTGTCATCCAGATGTAAACAACTCTGAGCCATCACTGAGTCCTGCTCTCATTTTCTCTACAATGACACAATCATTGTGGGAACCAGGGCTGGAATTTGCAGTACCTGAAGAAGCCCCTCTTCCCTGACAGACTGCTGTCAGTGTGCCCACAATTCACCTCTACCTGAGCTTTCTTAGTGCCATGTGTGCTTGCCCTCCCTTCCCACGCCTTTGCTGATCACTGATGATCACTGTAGTGTAGGTATCTTACTTTCTCGCTTTCTGTCCACCTTTCCCTGGGTTGAGATCTCTGGTCTCTATGCATGGAAAATACTGAGTGGTGGCTTATCATTCAGCAGAAATGGGGTTTAGGAGCAGGGTTTGAGAAGAGGAAGCACTGTGGCTGTGCACATTTGACACCAGCTTAAGATCAGGATTGTTTCAGCTCCGGAAAGGGCATGTTTCTAGGGAGGTCAGACATGGCAGGTTTGTTACCTGGGAAGAGGTCTCAGGGTCCTGAGGACTGTACAAAGTGATGATCCCTAAGCAGTGGCTTTTTCTTAGCCACTATGTGAAATTTCCTTTGGATTTGACTCTGCTGCCTACCCTGATGAGTAGTGCTGATTATTCATGAAAGAAGAATTTGGAGTCTGTGTCAGACCTTTCTCTCCTAGATCATCTGCTCTAATGAGATATTTCCTCTCATTCTCAGTCTGTTCTTTTTCCATTACCTTAATGATACAGAAGATCAGGCTGTAAATTTAAAAATATTAGCACTGGGTTGAGGATGGAAAGTATCAATGGTTTTTTGTTGATCAGATTAACCAAAACTTCTAGGGAATATGTGGATACTGATTTTGGGACACTACCTGGTCCAAAGGGTACTCTATAAATAGGCTTTCCTCCGAATCCCATGAGGAAATTATCTGTGGGCTCTCTGTACCATCCACAACTGGCTCAAGTAGAACAAGTAGGGATTGTGTTACTATGGCTGCTGATATTGTCATTGCTTTGTAACAATGGAGATGGTAATAAACCCAAAAAACTAAAAACCCAACAAAAAACAACAAACCAACAAAATCTCCAGGCAACTCAAATATTTATTGTTGCTCGGTTACCACTGCATCTTGCTTATGATGGTCCTTCCAAACTACCTGTTATTAACCAATTGTCTAGTGTACCTAGGACTATTTTAAAATAGAATTTCTGTCTATAAACGTGATAGACATGATGTTATCTAAAATATTCACCTCTGTGTTAGTGTGTGGATCTGTAAAGCAGCCCTGCAATCCTGAGCCTAAAGGCCACAGCCCTGGCAGCCATAGACCCATTTTGGCTACCACAGGCACCAATCCCAGCACTGCTGCAGCCACGAGGAAGCTGTCCATGTTTGTTGGAGCAAGAGTCTCCAGTTGCAGTTCATGCTGGACTGCTAGAGCAAGGAGCTGGTAGGAATGGTGACACGCCCTCCTCCAGCGGCAACTGGAAGAATTAGGCAGCACTCAGATTCCTGGTGGGATGCCCACACTGCCTGGGGCCTGCTTCATGGGGTGTTTCTCTTTGTGCCTTTTAATGCCACAGGTAATCCCAGGAAAGCCAGCCATCCATAAACAGGAGAAGCTCTGCCTCTAAACCATGCAAACACTGCCTCCCTGACGTGCTCAGGATGAAGTACCTGCCTGTTCCCTCGTGTGTGAACACCTCTGTGCCAAATTCCATTGACAGAAAGTCAATCCTTGAGTATTTTTACTTTGTGAACTACACAGCATAGTTTACACTTTGTAACTTTTTATGGTACCTATAAAATATGAATGTCAGTTGTTTCAATGATAGCTGTGGCAAGGAGGTGTGAGATAATAAAGGTTTATACCAAAGTGGGCTTGTGCTGACTGGAATTCAGATCCTTATGGCTGCTGTGGGGTGAGGATCCTGGCCGAACTTGGGGGGTCACATTAGCCTGGCTGTCAGGCTGTGCTCATATCATGCTGAGAAATCTGGATGGATTGCTTGCTGCAGTCTCATGAGGAGAACCTGAAGCCAGGTTCCTGATGGGGTTCCAAAGGGTCTGAGGAAGAAGTGACCCACAGCAGGGAAGGGCTGGGCTGCAGCAGCCCTCAATCAGTGCCAAGGGGGCACAGCAGGGAAGCCAGACCATGGGAGGGTGGGCAATCCTCTGAGGAACTGGTGAAATAACAGCTTTTGGAGTTGAATTCCACTTCAGTTTAAAGAAAGGTTTGAATTTTAAGTGAAAGTTGCATGGAGTCCAAATCTTAGTAATGGTACCCTAGAGAGAAGAACAAACTCTGTAGAGGCTCTGCTTCACTGTAGGAACTGGGGAGCTAAACAGTTGCTTGGAGTAAAAATGAGTTGCATTTGTCTGTTGGGCAGAGGAAAACCACCCACCTTACAACAGTGACATATTTAATGGGGTTTGTTTGTTTGTTTGTTTCAAAGTAGGGCAGTTTAATGCAGCACTAACAGCTGTAGTGACAAGTATCAATTCCAAAGACTGGGAAAGGCTAATTGTATTTTGTTACTAGTTTAATATTTTTTTTATTGAATGATGCCACCTTGCATCTCAGCATAGTATAAAGAGGAAAAATGGGTTAAAAATGGCCTTCGATTGTTTTGAAGTAGCTTCATTATATGTGTGCACATGTGTAAATTGGAGGTGTGTCATGGTTCATCAATGGATCAACATCACATCCTGGTTTTGCTAAAAAAAAAAAAAAGAAGCAAGTTATACCTGTAAAGCAAGAAATGGAGAAAAACAAGGAGTGGATAGGAACTGGACATTCATGCTTCTCAAGGTGCTGCAGCAACACTCATCCCGATCACCATTGCTTGTGATAGGTACGTGATGTTACCTCCTTATCCAGGTAGTGGATTCTGAAGGGACTTGGGTGGCCTGAGGGATGTAGATGGCATTGCAGCTGAGGTTTCTTAAGGTTGGCATCAGTTTCATGTCAGCTGAACTGCTCGAGCAGTGCCTACAGTGCAGATCCCAGAATTCCCTTGTATTTTCCCAGTTTAATAGACAGAATAGAGCTGCAGAAAAGGATGAGAAGAGGAAAAAAAGAGGACATAGATTTGCTTAATGTAGTCATATGCTGAGAAATATATCCATTTTTAAAAGTAACTAAGAACCATAGGTGAGGAACCATATCCTTTTATGGTTGCTTTTAATACCCTAACATTAAGTTTCACAAATAGCACAAGCTTGGGAAAAGCCTTTTCCAGTGCAAGGAGGAAGAGACTCTCTTAAAGCATTCTGGGATCAAGAAATACTTGTTGCCTAACTTAGTGGACACCTAGCCTGGATCCTTTTCCATCTTGGACAGTAGTTACAACTAAAACTGTTGGCCAACTGACACCTGTTTGTCCAATTTATTTTCAGTTAAATTTCCCACTGGCACAAATGGAGCACCACTGCTTTTGGAATGGCTATGATGAAATTTAATGAGCAGTCCAAGAGCCCGGCACATCAGCTGTGAGCTTTTCTTGGCTAACATGAGTCAACGGTGGGCTCACCTTTCCCTTCTGCAGTCAGCAAGCAGTATTTAATCCTAGGGAATAGGTATGTTAACTGGAAATCTAGCATTCTCCCTATTTACAGAGCAGAAACTGTCCTCTAGAGAGGTGAATTATAGTGTTTTCCAAGGGAAATTGTCCAGGACTAATTCTTACATGTAGTAATAGGGATACGTATGTGCTTTAAAACGCACTGAGGTCCACGCTAAAACAGAAGCCAGGCGATTGATTTATTGCTAAAATTTATGCTATTTCTCATTGTGGTGGCGCTTCTGGTAAGTGACACAGCACTGGCTTTTAAAGTTTCAAAAACGTAGGGAACGCTCAGCTGCGCGGGGTGCACGGGCGGAGCTGCGCGGAGCAGGGACAGAGATGCGCGGGGCGGGGCGGGGCGGGGCGAGGCGGAGCTGCGCGGGGTGCATGGGCGGAGCTGCGCGGAGCAGGGGCGGAGCTGCGCGGAGCGGGGCAGAGATGCGCAGGGCGGGGCGGAGCTGCGCGGAGCAGGGACAGAGGAGCGCGGAGCAGGGGCGGAGCTGCGCGGTCAGGATAGAGATGCGCGGGGCGGGGCGGAGCTGCGCGGTCAGGATAGAGATGCGCGGGGCGGGGCGGAGCTGCGCGGTCAGGATAGAGATGCGCGGGGCGGGGCGGAGCTGCGCGGCTCGGGCGCGGCCCAGGCACAGGGACCTTGGTGGCCGCCAGGTGGCGCTGTGGCGCCGCGCTCCCGCTGAGGGAGGGATGGGGCCGCTCGCAGCCGCGTGGAACCGGGCCCGGGACTCGGGGCCCCGGACGGGGGGCCCGGGGTGCTGAGAACGGCTGTTCCTCGCCTCCAGGGGACAGGAGAGGGCGCGGTGCGCTTGAACTTGCGTCCCTGGGTATCAAGATTTATGCACGTGCTCACGCTAAAGCGGCGGGACGGAGCCGTGCCCTACAGTGCGTGGCTTCAGAGAGGGTCCCTGTTTCCCTCCCTTCCCGAGTGGGAAGGGGAGGCAGGTGGGATGAGAGGGAACAGCGGAGGAATGAGTTTGCCCTCCTTCTCCTGCCAGGGGGAGCTGTGGCCCTGGTGGTTGCTCAGGCTATGTGGAGCTAAACCCAGGCTCTGCCTCTCGGCTGCCCGGCCTCGGCGTGTTTGTGTTGTGTGCTGAGGAAGGTGCTGCTGCTCGAATGCCTTTATTCTCTGCCTGTTTTCCTCTTGATTCAGTGTCTCACCTGAAAAAAAATCTGTCTACATATGACTTTGTAGCTCGACATTTTAATTCCTGGGGCTGGGAGGAGGAAGGAAGGCACAGAAAAACTAACATAACCGTTGCTGCTCTGAAAGCTGTTGAAGTGTATAATTGCTTTTTGATCTTCAACAAAAAGAATAAAAAAATTCTGTGAAGGAAATGTTCAGTATACTCAAATTGGAAACGTGTTTACATTATAGCAGGAGTTGGTTTTTTGTGTGTTCATCCTTTTGAGCCTCTTTTCCTACCCCACTCTGCTCTCCTGTACTCTCCTGTCACCTCTCCCTATGAGATGCTTTTTCCTTCCTCATTTGCACCATCGTGTTCCAGTGCTGTGTGCAGTGAGTGGCTTTGCTAAGAACTGACCGAGATGTTTTGTCTGCAATCCCTTCTCGTGAAGTCAGAGGTAATCCCCCTCCTTGGATCCCCACTGTCCCTGGGGATGAGCAGAGAGCAGTGTGGGCTCTCTGGTAGCTGAGCTGCTGCAGTTCTTGCCGTGGTGGCTGAGATGTCACCTCTACTGCCTGCCCCCTCCCCCTGAGGGACAGCAGCACTCCCATAGCAGAGCTGCTCAAACAAGATGCGTGTGCACATCTCAGCCTGGCATCAGCCTCCAGCCTCCACTGACACTCAGGCTGGCAGCAGCTGCCACGAGGTAGAGGCAGGTGTGGGCAGGAATGTCCCTGGCTGTTGACAAGGCTCGGTGCACCCACCTGTGAGCATCATCCCAGGAGAGCATCGCTGTGGTGCTGCACAGCAGGGAGCTGGCAGGCAGGTTTTAAGGAAACCAGATTCAGCTTGAGGTCGATGGCTGCAAGTTTAATGTCCATCTGCAGGCATTAAGTCTAATGGCTGAAGCATGCTGAGTGCATGGTTAAAAATTTCTAAACACTTGTTCATCTTTTAATCTCTCATCTCTTTTGCTTGCAAAATCTAGTTATTTTTTAATAGAAATGACTTACGTTTCTAATGTAAACAAAGGATTGATGTGATTTAGATTTAATTATACTCTTCTAAAAATAATGATTAAATTTTATTGCATCTGTTAAGTCATGTGAAATAAAAAGGGCTTTTAAAATTGTGGAAGTTTAGTGTCCCATGCCCTGACTCTCAGCCAGTGGCAGACTACCGTATCACATATTCTACTGTTATTACTTCCATCAGTCAAAGTTTTATCAGCCATGAACCAGAAAGAGAAAAGTCTGTAATTTGACCATAAAACCTGCTGAGGTGGAAAATATTTGCTTAACTGTCATATAATGCGTGGGTTGAGAAAATGGATGTTATTAATGTAGTTGGGTTACTAGTGGTGTCGTGTGAAATGCTGTAGTCCTGGCTACCTCTTACAAATCAAGACAACCCATATTATTTCACTCTTTAGAACAGGACAACCTGAAATCCTGAAATATGACATGCCATTAATTTTTGGGATGAGCCATCTGAACACACTGTATTTGCACTCTTTCGGGGAATAAGCAGGCACTATGTAAACACACATTGCTGCCAAAGGGCATTTTGCCTGAGTAATGGCTGTAAATTAATCCCATTAGATTGGACTCAAGTTGAGAGAAGTGGAAGTTCCCAGGAAGGCCTCTCTCCACCTTTCTGCCGTCTCCTGCCTAGAAGGACAATAGGCCTTTCAAACTGGATGGTTTTCTGTGACCTATTGGTGTTTATTTTGACAGAAACATGTGTTAGGATTTTTTGTTTGATATATAACTAGGGTCTAGTGGCTTGACTTCACCATGGCTCATGTCTTGATGTCAGGATGTCTTTTGTGGATCTGTCCTCTGGAACTTAAAATTTTTCATCACAAGGTGCAGAAGTGGGGCACAGGGCCAAAGCTGACAATTTCCTCTTGAAATGAGGGGGGTGATACCCTTTTTAAACTTGCCTGGTTTTCATATCTGGCTTTTGTGCCCAACTCCTCCATCCTGACAGCAGCTGGGGAACAGCACAAGAGGTTTCTGTTCCCAGCACTGGTCAGCATCTCCTCACCCTTGAGGAGAGTGGTTTCCCCGTGGACGAGCCAGCCCTGTTACATCAACTGCTCTCCCAACAGTAGCTGACAGCAGTAATCTGCATTACATGGGATTAAACAGGCACAGTAATTAACTTGCATAAGCGCTTTAGCAACTTTTGGCCTTTGAATTGCAGCCTGTCCTGTATATATGGTGCAGGGCCTCTATAGGCTGGGCACAGCACGGGGGGAAGTTGGGGAGAAGCAAAGAAAGATGAAATTTCAGCTGGAAACAGTGAGCAGGAGAGAGGAAGCACACAGGGTCACAAGGAAATAGCTGTTGACATTTTTTTCAGGAGTCAAGGTGTGCTGAATATCATACAGGTGTTGAAAAGGCAGGATGGGCACTGGTATCCACAGCTCTCACTGAATCCACACAACTATGGAAGAAATGGCTCAGTTTCTAGTCCTATGTTGCGTTATTCCTATGTGAGAAGTGAAGCTCTACCTAGGAATTTATTCTTTCAGTTTTATAGTTTTTACTCATCAGGAATCATACCTTTAACAAATTCTTACTGCTATGCTTGGGAGATTCAGTTCAAATGTGCAATCCTAAGCTGAATCAAAATGTAGATATGTCCATAATCTCCACTATCCTTGGGTGCTGGATTCTGCTCAATGACCAAATGTCTGTAGACTTTAAGGCATCCATCCCAAAAAGCACTACAGAAGTAAGTCCAAAGCAACGTGTCTTTCCTCTTCACTCTTAAATATATCTGATGCAGCCAATTCAGATCTGCTTTGAATCAGAGGAACAGCAGGGAAGGCTGCAATGCATTGGCCTGTAGCAATTTCTCTTTCTTTGAAAATGTACGGTGCCAGGGGAAAGGTCTCAAAGTCAGCAGGGAAACTTGAGAAGATTTCACTTTCCGACTCTACAATGTGTTATCCTGGGTCTCATGCGTGAAGCGTGTTTCATTGTACATGAGACAAAAGTGAGGAGTCACCAGCAGGTCAGCCAAAATTTCTACACCTTGAGGAAAAAGGGTTGATCCAGTCTTGACTTGAAGACCATGTGGGTTTCTTGTTTGTTTGACTTGCAGACTCGGGGTCCTCCTGCAAACCTCACAGGATTGTGTTCTCAAGACCTTTTTGCCTTTCTGGGTGTGTTGTCTTCAGACATTTCAGAGCAAAGCACTGCAAGTTTTCTCATCACCCAGACAGTCCCACAGCAGTGCAGATGCCTTAGGAACTATTGAGAAATGTGTACTGCTGAAGTAAACAGAACCCTTAGGTATGATGGACCTCAGAGCAGTGTCACAAACTCTGTGGGTATGAAGCACATCAGACAGACATTCAGTCTTGAAAACCTGTAGTAACCTTGGGAGAAGTTACTGCCAATGAATAATCAGCTCAAGAGGATTCCACTTACAGATGCTGATGGTACAACAACTTGCCTGAAGCATGTGAAAGCAAATACAAAAGGGAAGATTGTCCTCAAACCTTTTAACCACCTAACAGTAGGTCTGACCCAGTAGTCTAAATGTGGTCTAGAAGTCAGGACTGTGGGTTGGCAAACAGGGAACTGGTTGACAAAGGACTAACCATTTTGTAATAAACAAATCAGGGTTCAATAACTGATTGCCTTGGGATTGGGAATGGGCCCTCATCCTCTGTGCCTGGGTTTAATTCTTTGGCATAGCATGATTACTGCTTCCCAGGTATCTACTGCTGCAAAGTGCTGGAAGTTTATAGCCAGATCCCAAATCCTGCTGGCACTCACTGGCAGGTCACAGCCTGTGTCCCAGGCTGCTTCCCCTGTGGCACCTGGGAGCCACTTTTACAAACCAGTCTGAACAAACACTGGCGTGCAAAGTAGAAGAGAATAAGGTATTTCAGTGGCTGAATTTGCTTGTCACAAAATCCAGTGCTGAAACCCTGACCCTCACTGCAGGGTGAGCAGCCCTACCTGGAGTGTCTTGAGAAGCTCATTCCCCTCTGAAGAAAACCATTCATGGATGTGAAATGCTCTGGTCCTTATCTCACTCTGGGCATGCTGTCAGTGGAGGTAAAACTAGTAAGTGATATTGTCATCAACTTGTATCTTCTTTCCTGAGCACTGAAATTTACTTTCATAGAAGGGAGAGTTCCTAGATTCCTCTTTTAGACAATAATTTTTGTTTTAAAAGCTGCTATAAACTCCATATATGCTCTTTTCTGTAAGAGATGGAAAAATTAAGTGGACACATTATTTACGTTAGTAAAAAACAAAATACAAGAAAATGATCCCACTTGAAAAAACAAAACCAAAAATATGAAGGTAATAACATGGAATGACTTTGAAGTTCAACTACTTGTTTTAGAACTGGAATCCTAAACCCCATGTCTTGTTTCTACAAGAATCCCTTCACCTGATTTTGTTTGATGATAGCCTGGCACTCTAAACCTTTGGGAAAAACGTAACTGGTTTGTATACCTGCATGGAAATTACCAGTTCTAAAACTGTTTATTACACTATTTGTCTTAAGTCCTTCATGGTGGCAGCTGAATAATAATGATGACCTGCTTGATATTTGTATGGTATTATTACAAATTTTGCTAACATATGTTATGTATACTTTTCAATATTGGAAGGATAGTCTTCTAATATTGCTCAACTGTATTGCTGTTTGCTGTCTAGGATTTCACAGTGTAGGATGGTAAGAGCTAGAAAATATAGAGGAGAGCATGAAATTGATTCTTTCCCTGTGAAATTGCTAATCACATGCCATTACAGTTTTTACACAGTTGCATCAAAAACATCTGATACTGCTTCCAGTGAAGATTCATGTTGCAGGACTGCGTGACACTTTCGGATATAAATACAGCTTCTTTGCTTAAGGCAGAGTGGTATTTGTGAAAGGGCATCCTTTCAGCTGTGTGCTGAGATTTAAGGTGCGCCTCTCAAAGGCCATTTGAGTACACTGTTTTCTGCTTCATTCACAATTCCTGGTGAGCTTGCTGCCGCTCCTGACCCATCTGCGCAACGGGAGGGCTGCTCTGCCCTGTGGTGGTTGAGGAGAGGTCAGGCACAGCCTCCCCAGCTTGGCCTGTGTGCAAAGGCCTCTGGATTGCCCTTGCCTTGGTGGTGTTCCGCTGGAGTCACCTGCTATTCCCAGTCAGTGGGGAGAGTGGGAATGGGGCTGAGCCAGGCACTGACATCAATGGGAAGTGGTCTCAGTGGGCTCTGGAGACTGATTGACTTTACTTAATCTGGGAGAAGGCAAAACCAGCTGTCATTGGGCAGTGCAGAGGGACAGCTGTGCTTTTAATCACTTGCATTAAAAAATACATGAAAATTTATTGGAGTATAGTGTACAACTGTCACCTGTCGTGGTTCCTGGGCTCCACTGTGGCCACCTGCTGGCTTGTCCCCTCTCCAGCCCTGGCTGCAGAGGAGGATTTGAGTCCTTCTCTGTTTTAAGCTATACCCTTGATTGCACATGAAAACTGCACTCTTGGCCACTGTCCAGAGTTGTAACCTTGTTGCCAGAATTTATTAAAAAAGCGCCAGCCGGCCCTTTGTATCACTTAATCTTTTCTCTGATCATGAACAGTACAGAGGTACCTTTGTAATGCACCAGCACTGTTTGATGTAATGCCAGTGCTGCTATGGGCTTTCATTATTACTTGGGATAACCTTCAATTAAATTTTCAACAGCAAAGATAGCTTTCTATTATGTGTTCACTAGCAATATATTTGAATTTATCAGGTATTGAAATAAACAGTATTGTTAAAACAGTCTGAGATTAGGTAAAACATGATTTCTCTACAGCACAGTCAGCTAAATCTCCTATTTTAATGATTTATAAACATTTGAAATACAAAGAATTAGAACATAATTCCCCGGTCCTGTTAATGTTTGCAAAGGGATGTGTAGCCACCCCTAATTTTGGATTAGGGGACTGCAGCAAAGGAGCTACAATGGATGGGAGATGGAAAAAGTTAACTAATGAGTAAATAAGTAGTTCTACATGCATGTGTGTGTAAGTATGTAATAAAATGATGGAACTTTCTGTAGCTGATTTCCACTCCGAATAACTCTTAGAAATTTTGAATGATGCTTTACATATGTTGGGTTCTCTTAATTCTCTCATGAAGCACTTAGGTCTAACTTACTGAAGTATAAAGCAATCTGAGGGCTATGATTGCTCTACAATAGCTCAGATCAAATTAATACTGAAGGCAAGGTTTTTCTTTTTAAGTTTGCATTAGTTCCATCAGCACTCTCATCATCAGTCCCAGGCTTGTTCTGTCTTTTTACACGAAGTGCATGTCTGGATTCTCAAAACTATTGCACTTAGTACAGCAATATTGATGACATTAAATGGAACATTTAAAAATGTATATATGCACAAAATTCACCTGGATTTCTGTTCTGCTCAGATACATCAAACATTTCCTGATTTATCAGTGATTTCAAACAAATCTTTGCAACACAAGAAATAGGCACAAAGAACTAGAAAGGGGTCTCACAAAGGTTTTCTGATTTTAAGTTTGAAGAATACATATCTGGAATCTGACTTCACAGCTGAAGCCCATGTGTAGTTACGTGACCCAATGCCATGATTTCAGCTGCTTTCAAATTATTCCTCTCCACTAAAAGCAAGTGAATGAGGACTGAACAAATGAATTCAGTGTGACTGATTTGTGGCTTTAATTACATGTGATGTAAGGTAATGACAGTCTTGGGCTGTGACAGCAGGTTGCTGGTATTCTCACTGCTCACCTGCTGCTCATGCCTCTCCTCAGGGAGGAAACTCCATTTTGTTTATTCCCTGAGCTGAATCATTTCAGAAATCTAGCTGGGAAGGCAGCCATAGCCAGAGGAGCTGGAGGAGCTGAGAGGGCTGACCAGAGCTGAGGGCACAGCAGCTGAGTGGGGTCTCTGGGGGAACGCCCCTCACTGGAGGAGAAGCTTGGTGGAGCTGCAGCCTCAGATGTGGGCCAGGAATGCTGCGAGGAAGCTGAGGAGCAACGTCATGGATTTCAGTAAGACACGAGAGCCACTCCTGGATCTGCACCCACCTCAGCCCCAGAGGTATTTGGATATAGAGTGAAGTCTTCATCCAACAGATGTTAACAGAGATGCTCTGACTTGTGGGGAAAGGAGGTTTACTCATGCTGGTTTTAATGCAGCAGTGGGAAAAGGAGTGCCTAGCTTCACTCTGGAGCTGGCCACCACTGCCCAGGTGTATCTCTAATGTCTGTCAGGGGCCCTGGCTGGTGCTTAGTCCAACAGCTCAGAAACAGGTTTCCTGAGCTAGGTCTGGAACCCTATAAAGGTGTTGGGATTTGGTTATTAGTAAATACAATATGACTTTTTGGTTTGGTATGTAAATCTTTTTATTTAATGGGCAATAATGTTGCATAGGGACCTTGTGATGAATTAAAAAACCCAACCTCATAAAACAGTTTCACAGAAAAAAACCCCATAGATGTGTTAAGAACAGTTTTGTTTTGTTTTCCTTATTGCAAGCCTCTTCATGGCTCTAAGACCCTGTCTGCAATGGGCTTTTAGTCTCTGCCTGGATTATAGCAGTGATGCAGACTGCTGGTGCAGATGTGCTGCCACTAAATACACAGTGGCTGGAGCAGCAAATACCCACTGGAAATGCAGAGTATGGAGGGAACAAGGGAAAGGAGCGTGCATGGGGCAGGCTGTGAAGTGTAGAGTCCAGTGGTAGTTTCTGGTGGTGTGTTTGTTTAATTTTGCTCAGGAAATGAGTAAGAGAGAAGGCAAACAACCACCACCAGAAAGTGCAGTGGTGCCAGGCAGGTGGTTCAAGAAATGGTGCCGAGTCACCTGCCCTCCCACAGGCAGGGATGTCAGGCACTGGCATGCGGGGAAGTGTCTGAAATGAGGCTGCTGTGCCTCTGCTGAAGCTAACAGGCACATAGGGCATGTCAGCCTCTCAGGTATTTACCCACATACCTCTGGCCAGGCTATGAATTCTTCAGTTCAGCAGCAGCCAACACCCATTGAAGCCAAGAGCAGTCTGGCTCAAGTGAGAAGGATGTGATTTTGCTTTTTAGTTACCAAGTATTGCATCTAATTGAACCTGCTACAGGAGAGAAAGGCTGATCTTAAGCTGATAATTCCTTGTTTAGATGTGACTTAAAATAACTGGCTTTGGGGAGCAGCAGTGCCTCCACTGATCCCAGTGAGAATTGTCATCCTGCCAACACTGGCTGCAGGTCCCAGAATTACCACTGCCAATGACATCAAAGGCCCACTGTCCTGTGTTCCTCATCACCCACTGAAGGACTGACTGAAAATCAAGAGCAAGAGCTGCTCAGGGCCACCAAGGCCTGAAGAAGCTGGCTCAGTTTTAACTCCCCTCCCTGTCTCATTTGAGCAGAAGCTGTCAGGCACCTCCTGGCCAGGCTAAGGGGCCTGGAATGCAGCTGGTGAGATGTGGTCACCAAACCTGTTATGTAGAGAGGCTGTTACCACAAGTGGTGCTGATGAAACAGGATACACGTGTATGAACTTCCCATTTTTTATATGTATCTGGCTTTCTGGGAATAGCTTGTCAGTTCAGGACATCCATAACTAGCTCGTACTGCCACATTCTGAAATTTTAGCTCATGATGGAAAACTAAAAGCACGCAGGGGGAGGTGTCACTAAAAGCAAGTGATGAATCCTGGCACTGTCAGCATTTTGGATGATGTGAACACATTTCCATGCACTCAAGAGCCAGTGATCTGAATCCTTGTTACTCACTATCACATATCTAACCATAACTATGTTTTCTGTTACATGGCAGCAGAAGTATGCATGTTGTTTTTCAAGTATGAAAAGGCCTTTTCCTTGTGGCTGGAGTCCCACATGCTAATTTGCCAGCTGCTAGACTTTGATCCTAGTCTAGCACAACTGCTGTGAGATGAAGGGAGGTGTTCCATTTACCACAAAAAGCACTGGGGACGATGGAGAACAGCGGTTATGGCAGCTGAGTTGTGTGATGTTGTGAGTTAACACGCTGGCAACAGCCTGCTCCAGATAAAGTTGTACTTGATGTCTACAGCTCTTGCAGAAAGGGAAAAATCAGAACTTTCAAGGGACCCAAACATTTAATTCAACAGGAGGATTACCCGTGTTTTGGCCTGCCCTTCCCCAGTGCCAGTTCTGTTGAGCTCTTGTTGAAATATAATCTCTTCTTGAAATACCAGTGGCAGTTCTCCTGCCTGCATTTCCAGCTGGCCACAGCTGGGCTGCCCTGCAGCTGGCACCTCAAACATGACTTTTTTGGGACTTAGGTTAGCCAATCCCCTATATATAGCCATAGCACATATATATTTCTTAAACCAAGAACTGGGTTCTGTAGGCAATAAGTGTCTCTTGAAAGCCCCACTGCAAGCCGTGATCTAAAGAAGAAATAAAATATATCTTTTCTTGCACTACAGAAAATTTAAAAAATGTTGATAGCAAATCTAAGATTCATCCTTCTGGATTCGAAGACTGTAATGATTTCAGACTTTGTTTATAGAAACACCAATGTCTTACTTGCTGGGATTTTTTTAGGGGAAGATTAGTTTTTCTTTTGTACTTGTTTCTGGCAAATGAAACAGGAAAACTGTGGGTTTCCCCAAGACTGACTGTGAGGGCTAGATGAGCTTTGGGAGTGGTGTTTTCAGGAGGTTGGGAGATCATTTGATTCCTTAGAATTGAAAGTGGCTGTTTAGTATTCCTCTAGGCAAAAGACATTACTAAATAGAATATCAAACTATTAAATAAGGGTGATGGGGTGTTTATCTGTTCCACACTGCATGATTGTGTTTGCAGAAGAGTACCAATGAATTTCTAAGATCAAACTGTAAGCTGGATTTTTTCTCACTTAAAAAATAATTGCTCCTTTCATGGTGTAATGACCGTGATGTTGAATGTTACCTTCAGTGCTGGGTACTGAGGAGGGGATGGATGGAGTACTAAAAAATTATAAAAGGCTTCATGAATTAGTGTTGCAAGCTGTTAAGTACAGAAATAAAAATGGATCAGTTAAATGTCTTTTTTCTAGGAGTTTTGTCCTTTCAGATAGTCAGAGGACTATTAACATTGCTATAAAATCTGAAATCCCTTGCACAAGTCAAATAAGGAAGTAGTAAGGACAGATGAAAGTATTTTAAAGTAAGTTTCTTAATAAATACCAGTTCTTAATGCTTTGTCTTATGTTTTGTTTTCCTCAGAACAAAGTAAATAACACCTAATGACAGTTCTTCTGGCTGATCCTATCCTGAAGGTATCCAGATTTCACACACTGATTTGTTATTCCACAATATACTTTCAGTAGCAACATTCATTATTCACCACTACCTTTATATCACAGTAATTACAGTGTCAGCTGAGTAGTCTACTTGTCTATTGCAGACTTAATATCTTGAAAAAATCATGCTCTAATGTATTCTGAGAATACTGGGCACTAAACCAGCCCTATAGTTTGCAGACATTTCTAACACATCCACAAACTACAAAACTATTGTTTTATTCTTTAAACATAAGAGATGAAATAGAACTGTAAGTGTATAATGACTCCATATTTATCAGGCCTGATATTTTACATCCATGCATCTTTGCAAGTAATTAACAAGACTTCTGTCTAGGTCTCCAGAAAGCATAATTCATTTCTGCTTGTTTACATAAGAAGCAATTATTGCCAAAGCCTCCCCTGGTGAACAGCAATACCTTGCTTCAAGCAAAAACAGTGCTGCTGCTGTGTTAACATCCTATTCCGGAAGAAAAGGGAGCTGACTCAGTGCATGCAGTCAAGCCCTCAGAGCTGTCTTCCAGGAGCAAAACAGGTTAAGTGAGATTATGACCTTGATGAGCTGTGCTAATGACTGTGATTTAGAATTCCAGGCTTTTGTCTCAAGTAGAGAATTAGATGAGACAAACTGCCTTTAAAACAACCCAAATAGCACTAAGCAAAGTGCAGATAAAATTAAAAAAAATTACAGTGAGTAACTGGCTAAAGTTACAGTGAGTAACTGGGTGACCTCCAGCTAAAGTATGCACAGTTTTTCCCAAGCTGGCATGTGTGGGAAGTTACTGTACTAAACCCACAGAATGTGTGTTTGCAGGAGGTCTCTTGCATACCTGTGCTGTGGTGGTGCTGGCTGGCAGCACAGGAACACAATGCTCCTGGTCCACGCTCACTATGGAGCGTGCTGGCCCAGTAACTTAACTGGCTGGCAAAGACCAGCCTCAAATGTATTTTGTGAGTGATTTGTAGTTTGTGAGGATAAATTCATTTTCATTATCTTCCTGCCAACGGTAACAGCTATTTAGATTGGGTTAGAACTTCTTGGTGTGGGCTGTCTCCAGAAAGGTCCAGCATCAGTATTCAGGAGCAAATGCTGCTTGTGCTCAAGCTGGACCACCATTCAGAATAAAAGACTTCTTTGAATTGTGGTGTTCTCCTGTGAATGTAGCAGAGTTTTGGTCTCCTATGCGAAAGATTTGGGAGATATCCCTTAAAAAACAATCACAGCACATACAAAGCATTTGTTGTTTCCAATTTTTACACACATTTGCATATATTCTACTTTCATTTCTTGGAAATGCTCATGTCTTTGAAATATCAGTGAAGAGGTACAGAATGCAGTGTCTTGAGGAACATATGTATGTTCCACTAGCTGAGAAGTGAACATTTTGCAGCAATGGAGATCATGGTCTGTGTTGTTAAGCAAGCGTGGTTGTAGTTTTCCTCACGCATAGACTGTCTTCCTTAATCTTAATCCTTCTAATCCTTAGACCTTTCCTGTGTCAGGTGAGGATGAATGCTCCATGTGCTCCCAGCTATCACTGGCCTAGTTTCCCTAAGCCCAGACCATCCTATTTCTGAACTCAGAGTTGTATCACTTTAATTATCAAAGAGATCACACTGTCTTCACTTACTTATGCCTTCATAGATTTACTTCAGAATAATGCCAAGGTGTAGGAGGATCATAAAACCATATTTTCATTATTACCTCTAGTTCTGAAATCGTGAATGATACCTTACTCTTAAATCCTCCTGCCTTTGTCCTATGCATATTCTCTTTTTATTTTCTGTGTATTTTCTGATTGTACTTGTTACTGCAAGTTCTCAGTTCTATATGTTTCTAATGCTTTCTAATATGTTTTCAATATGTTTCCATGGTATCGAATGGAATGTTAGTGTATGCAAATATTAGTATTTAATTTAGAATTTTTTTTAATCAGTGATCTCTTTCTCTAGTATTGCAGTCGGATAGCCTTAAAATATATTAAATTTTGCAAATACTATTATTGAATTACTGAATTTGGCAATTATTTTATTTAACATACAATTATTTTCTTAGGCATATAAAACCTACCTGCCAGAGAAGTTCTGTTTCATAGTCTGTTGTTTCTGATACCAGATTTTGAATCACTAAGGAATTGCTATGAAGCAAATGAGTATGTCCATCAGTAAAAACTTAAATGAGCCTTCTCTTATCATTACTGAGGAGTGATTTGGAGAGTGAGGGCTCCTTTAAGCAGTAGGTTGTGTGGACTGTCTGGTGCAATCAGTAGGGAACACTGTAAATGTAAAATTGAGCAGATCTGACATTCAGCTCAGCATTTCCCAGATGAACCCATGAACGTGTAAGCCCCTGAATAATCCCTGTTTTTACACATGTACAAAAGTCATAAGTGAGGCTTTAAGGAAATAGTTCACTTTTTTCTCCACTCTGCTTGGCACATGTCTGCTACTCCACTCCTGCATAGCTGCAGTGTCTCCAAAGTGCTCTGCAGAAGGGTGATGGGCAAATGGTACTAAACAAAACAAGCCCCAAAGCATTGCCTTGCAGAGACCAAGCAGGAGACAGCCTGGCACTGATCAGCTCAGCCTGCCAAATCAGACACCCCTGCTATAGCCCTGATTTTTTAAAGAATTCCCTAGTTAAGCTGACTGGAATTGGGATGGCTTCCTTTCTATATCTCTTGCAGAAGAAAGATGTTGTTCCCTCCTTTATAAAACACACTGAAAGCCATTCTTTTGATGTTTGACAATTTTATGGAAGCATTGCTGTACTGCACTACAAAAGACATCCAAGTGTGTTCAATGAACTTAAGTTTTACAGACTGAATTTCACGTGACTGATTTGTCATGCCAAAGTGAAATCAGATGCAACTATTAGGATGCAAGCAACCTCAAATTCAAAATCATTTTTATGTATGAATCATAATGCAGTTTGAATAGTCATTCCCTGAGTGTACTGACTAACAGCACCTTGGAGTCTGAGTCACAAAACATTAACACTTGTTTTTTACACAACAGACCTGGAACTTATTGCAATATCTTTCTTTATAAAGTGTGTACTCTAGTTTTGGCTTTTACACACCCCAGCTGTGAGGGGAAGTTCCACCATGGATGTGGTTTGCACAGAAGACAGGATAAATGGAGGATATTTTCCCAGAACATGTCTTGGGTACATCTGGGCACCCACCTAAGCCATGGCATTTCTCAAGCTGTCAAAGATGTGGTAATTTACCTCAATTTTCTCAAATAACCCCAAACATCCCACCTGCACAAGAACCCAAATTTAAGCTTCTGTTCTGGAAGCCCTTGGCCACATTTGTTTTCTGGTTGAAGCCTTAGATAGCAAAATGGTTTTGTTTTATGAAAACACTGCACAGTAGTTGACTAAACAAAGCCCATTGAATAAAAGCAAACTATTGGATGCCTTTGCAGCCTTCACCTGGTAGAGCAGGACAGCACTCTTGGATTGTTTTAGCCACTCCCTGTCATGTTACAGAGTTTATAATGTGCCATCTCTATCTGTTACTGTACTTGTTTACCATGTTTATTCATTCAGAATGCAGAAGAAAGCAAGTCTGTCCTGAGAAGGGGCTTTTCTCCATCCTTCTCAAATATCAGGTACACGCAGGGTAATCCAGACAAACCTGGTGAGTCTTACTAGGGTGGTCTAAAAAGCAAAAGGGCTCTGTGCCAGTGCTGCTTGAATGAAGAAACACTCTTAAACCTGTGCTGCACCAAGGTGGGAGGGGTGTTGGTGGACTGGGCTGCAGCATGTCTAGCGCATCCAAGCCCATGAAGCAACACCTGGGCACACAGCAAGTTGTGAGGGAGCCCAGTCTGGGCAGCTGCTGGGGTACAGTGTGGAAGGCTCAGACATGGACTTAGGCCTGGGCTTGGATGTTTTGATGGTCTATTTGATGATTAAATTGTATTGTGAGATTCTCAGGATACCACTGTCTTTGGAGCCCATAGGGATGAATGTTTTTCTGCAGACACCATTCATTGTTTGATGATTTGATTCCTCTTGGCTGCCTTTGACACTTCTGCTCCACTGTAACATTTCACTGGCCTAGAAAACGACAGGCAGCTTTTGAGCAAGAAAGTTCAGGAGCAGAAATAAATTCTATTTTTAATCCTTCCTCTGATTTTCCATGAGTGACACAGTTTCTCATGGCACGGCAGTTCCAGGGCGCGGCAGTGTTGCTGAGTGTGCCTTGCAGCTTGTTTTACAGATTTAACCCATTTACATGCCTTCCCCTAATTAGAAATTTCAGGTTTGGGGGGTTATCCTACTATTAATACCTGAATGACACTGATTTATCACAGTGGGTTGGCGGCAGATCTGTAGGATGAGAAAATACAAGCTAGGAATTTAAAGAAGTACTTTAAGCATTAACAAAGCTGAGCCTGTGTCAAGTGGTGATAAATTTTCCACTATACCCTCAATCACCCTATTATTAATGTCATCAATCTCTCTGTGAAAGGTGGCTCTGGGCATGCCCATATGACCAAGTGTTCTACTAAATAATTAATCACTGGGGCATGTTGCCAGAGTTTGTTGCTTTCCAATTTAACCTTAGCAATTTACTCATTTATTTCTTTATCTGGAAACAAAAAGCTTCACGGATAAAAATGAGTCAAATGTACTGATATGTACATGAGGACTATTTAGCATTGAAACCTCGTGTTGCTTGCTTTAGAAATGTTTTTCCATCTTTTAAAGCAACACCCCAAAATTAACAGTTGTGAGAATGATCATTTCAGGAACAGAAGCTGTTTCTGCTGCCAGAACCTGCATCCCTGCTGGCTCTCCCTGCCCCTTCGATAGTAGCTCAGCCCTCTCTATGCTTAAAAGGGCATTCAAAATGCCACACTAGCAGGATATCTTTAGAAATAAATTATTACAATGTCAGTTTGATTGTTTAATTAAAAATGACCGTGGATATGAATCCCTTTGTTGAAAAGGTTATTGTTTGGAGCTAAAGCAAAATAAGTTCTAAGGAAATGGTTTAAAAATGTTATCTTCTCTTTAGTTACAAGTAATTTAATTTAGACTAACACTGTATTAACTTGTAGCATTCAATTATTTAATGAGTAATGAAGAAAGTTTTGTAATTATAGAGTCATTCGTTTTTCACAGGTTTGAAGGCATACACTGAAATATATTCTGTTGAGACCATGAGCTTTGTCCCACTCAAACCTTCTTTAATGGTTTCTGTTATTTCACGTAAGAAGTCAATTTGATTTTAGTTTAAACATATGTACCATTATGTACTCCTTAATTTTGTGTCCCTCCAAGGATATTTAGTTGAAAGCTCTCACATCTATTATATTTGTGACACTGTTGGATTTTCCTCCTCTAGCTTCTTCCCAACAATCAGTGGGCAGCAGCCTGTTCATGGAAGGATAACGCCAACCTTCCACACATATTTACCCATTCACAGCCTCTCCTCTTTCAGTGTGGCTCGTGGTTTTGTTTTTATTAATTTCCCCTGGATATTAGCTAGAATTGCCCAAATATAACATTGGCTTGTTGTTCTCTTTCCTGATGAATCAGTTGACTGTACTTCCAAAGCAGTATTTTCACAAGATCGCTTGCAATCTTCCCTGCTATTTACTGCTTGCTATTCATTCTCTGTTGTTGAACAAAACCTGTGGCAATGGTTTTTTTCCCCTTGACTGTGTGCCTGAAACTTTTTAAAAGGGAAAGTGAGAATAGTTAATGAGCGTCTCCTTCTGGAAATCAAAAGAACCAAGCCAAACAAGAATTTGTGAATACATGAATGTGGTTAGGAACAGCCATGAATGTTTTCCCAGATAGTCCTTCCCTGCCTGAATGCTCTATGGTGATACAACTACTTCTTTCTTGCTTTTAATTGTGCTGTTGTGCCTTTTTAATGAAAATATAAATAAGCTACTATTTCAGTTTCCTATCATTATGCATAAGGTGTGTAGGAAAGGCCACTGTCCCCCACAGTCACTAGTGTAGTGTCTCGTGCAGGTTAAACTTCTCAGTTTCCAATTGTAAACACACGTTATCCATAATTTTATTGGTGACTTTTATGTGTACTATCTGTTCCCAAATTCTCTGGTTTCCTGATGGGATACTCAGCATAGAGTCATGCAAGGAAAGTGCTGAAGTGACATGACACCAGTATCTTCCAAAGCCCTGCTTTGTAAAATCTACATTTAAGCAAAAGGTGTGGTAATATCCCTGATATCATGAAAAGCTTTACCTCTGCTGTATGTAAACAACAGGAATCTATGAAGAACCTCATAAAAATACTGCATAAATGTAGGAATCTTTAAATCAACATGTTGATGTTTGTGTATATCTGTATACGTTTTAAAGCCTTAGGTGTCTGTAAAATCGAAGTTGCTTTATCACCGTAGGCTGCAGTTGATGTTTCGCTTCTGATGCTGAGCTGAATTAGGAGCCATGAATTCCTCATTTACCCAGAGGACTGCTAGGGATACAGCCAATAGCTGTGTCTATTTGGAATAAATATAGCCAGTTACACAGTTAGTGTTTGGATTTCAAATGACTGAAAAGTTCAGGCGAACTTAAATTGATGCACCCTGTAATAAAGGTGAGGCTGAAATACAAAGTTTACAACAAATCTGTATCTGAAGTTACAGTTTCTTTGAAATCTCCTTCTCATAAAACTTTATACTATTCAGATCTAGCAGTTTAATAAGGATCACATTTAATTTCAAGTTACAGACGCCAAGCATTTCTCAAAGTGAGGCTTTTGCCAAGGTGTTTATGGCTCAGTTGCTGGTGATTAACCAGAAGTAAATAAGAGCAGAGGGTTCAACGTGAGATCTGATGCTGACCAGACGAGCTCTATGCTGTCCAGTGCTTTATCTCCCATCTTCCTTTACATCAAATCACTTTTGTAGTTTTATCCTGAACCTTCCTTGCCTTGAAAGAAACATGAAAGGTGGTGTAACACAAATCTAGGACTACTTTTCTTGTGCTAATATTCACAACGTATTTAATAACTTTACTCTGTCTCTACCAACATAAGTAAATCTTTTGGCAGACAACACCTTAATTCCCTTCTGTTGCACAAATGTCTGTTTTCCATCTTTGAAAAATGTGTTTCTTCTCCTTCCATGTCTGTGTATCCTTTTTCACTTTTTTCCAGTGAGTGTGCAACTGTTTTAAATGTCTCCACATTCCTACCCATAATTCAGGTAGCATCACTTTTGCTCAAGCAGCTCATGACCTTTATAGCTCAGATAACTCCTGTGGATGTTTTCCTGCTTTTCAGAACAGTCAGCAGCCATGTCCTGTGTTCCAGTCCTAAACACTCGGAAGTGTTTTTTCCAGTAACTGAGGTGACTGACTTAGTTGGTCTTTGGATTAGAAGTATATACCCTGTTAATCTACTTTTAGCAAGAGTGAGTACATTCTCGGCCACTCGAGTAACTCTGCAGATGACTGGAGATGCAAACAGTGCTTCTTCCTCTGAAACCTGGTGTCTGTGCGGGGAAGGAGGAAGGGCTGCAGGTGGGACACAGCCATGAGTGGTGGCAGCTGCACACTTTATAAATGGCTTAACTCACTGCTGATGGTCTGTAGGTACATCAGTGTCCAGGCTCGTGCCCTCAGCTCTGCAATCCTGCTCTCCCCTTGCCATGTGCTCTGCTCTCAGATCCCTGGGCCGCTGTGCCAGGGCCTTGACCTGCACGAAAGGAGCGAAACAAACCTAACCTACCCTTGTGACAATGGTGGCTGTCACTACTGCAGAGGCCACCCCGGCACCCGCGGTAACTAAATCGTTCCTCTGGGCTTTGAAACCTTCTTCACATTTGTTGTTTTTATTTCGCTTATCTTTGGCAGGTGCTCATTTGTTTTGTTTCAGTATTGTATTACACCGGTTAAATGAAAACCTTTAATTCTGAAGGAGCATTTGCAGGGCCTGGATGAGTCAATATTGACAGAAGATCCTCAGGAATTGTTAAAGAGGAACCCAGCCTTGAGCAGCACTGACCAAAACCTTTCCAGGTGACGCCAGCTCTGGTCAGAGTGGATGTGAAATGAGCGATCTCTGTTAGCCGTGCCAGCAGAGACGCAGGCCAGGAACCTCTGCAGCAGCTGCCACGGGTGACACGCTCCTTTAAACCCTCAAACCCGGCAAAGCCCGAACGGCGGCCTCAGGCCCTGCAGCGGCCCTGGCTCTTACGGCGACTCACGCCCGGCGGCTCTGGAGCACGTTCATCTCGCTGCCGCGCTCGCTCTGACCGGGAGACTTGGCAAAAAGCACACTTTGACGAGCGCCGGAGGCACGCGGAGCATCGCGCACCGCCCGCCCCCCTGCGCGGTACCGGGGCGGCGGGAACGCCCGTGGGACCACGGCGTCAGCTGCGGGCCCGAGGCCATTAAGAGGCTCCGTGATGGAGATACCGACACCCGGCCCGGTCACCGCCACGCGCGGACGCGCCGGGGC